>OY856410.1:626713405-627313405 GCA_963693085.1 Alisma plantago-aquatica
GTACAGATCACGCCGTACACCCCAATGGTGTTTCCCTATCTGGACCATGTTTTTCCAAAATCTAATCCATTGATCTTCATGGTTACAATAATAATAGGTCACATACAAAATTTGAACTCATTTGGATGAGTGTAAGTCACTCATCCAAGGACAACAAAATCGACGCACAAAACTAATTTGAAATACATGATTTTTGCCTCCTTTAGATGCATGACCTCTAAGTGTCCAAATGAGCTAAAATTTATTATATAGTATGTTCTTATGATAATTAAGAAGATCAACGGTTTAGATTTTCCAAAAATTTATTGCATCTTCAAAAATGACTGAGGTGTACGGTGCCTCCGGTACACTCGAGTGTACACTAGCCTGACTCTATATATACATATATACGCATATGTATATATATATTTATATTTATATATTCATATATATATACACATATATATACATGTATATATATTTATGTTTATATATTCATATATATATATATTTACATATATATATACATATGTATGCTTATATATTCATATATATATATATATATATATATATATATATATATATATATATATATAGTCTTGATATGCAAACACACTTGAGTATATTCGTGCGATATGTACACTTGAGTATATTCTAACCTGACTCTATATATATATACAGAGAGAGAGAGAGAGAGAGAGAGAGAGAGAGAGAGAGAGAGAGAGTCAGGCTAGAATACACTCGAGTGTATTCGGAGCAGAATACACTCAAGTAGTTTTTCATGATGCAAATTTTTTTCCAAAAATATGATCCGTTGATCTTCTTAAACATCTTGTGAATAGCTCATATGCAAAATTTGAGCATATTTGGACATTTATAGGTCATGTTATAAACAAAAATTATGCATTTCAAATTAGTTTTGCGTGTCGATTTTGTTGCCCTTGGATGAGTGACTTACACTCATCCAAATGGGCTCAAAATTTATATGTAGCCTAGTTATAGTATGACGGTGAGGATCAATGGTTTACATTTTGCAAAAAATAGTCTTGATTTGCAAACACATTTGAGTGTATTCGTGCGATATGTACACTCGAGTGTATTCTAGCCTGTCTCTCTCTCTCTCTCTATATATATATATATATATATATGGTTTGTAGATTTTCTTGCTATTATTTCGTAATTTAAATTTTATAGTAATCATTGGTAAATTATACATGTTTTCTGTAATCCTTCTAGCTGCCGTCCAATACCTTCCAGTTGTTTGAGTTTATATATTTCATGGACATGTTTACATGATGTTTATATATTATGCTTGTGACAAGTTTTCATATTAATAGCTTCAATCTTTTTATTTAATCTGGATTAAATGTTTAATTATCGCTCTAAGTAGTAGACATCAAATTTATACAGTAGAAAGTGAATATATTTAAGTTCCACATTTTGTCAACCCCGATCCTAACTGACTAATTGAACAAGTTGACAGCGGGGTAAGGTGGGGCTGAAAGCCCTTTTGGGTCAAAAACCACTTTTGATCCATTAACATGCCGGTTCAATTGTTGACCAGTGACTTGGCAGCTAGGAAGCATAGACCCTTCCTGGAATTTGCCGTGTCCGAGTTCGACACGTTTCCTAAATGGACACACCTTGGACAATCCTGGGCATGCAGCAGACAAAGCCTCCGGCCTGTCCATGTCCACTTTGAATTTGTTTTTATTGTAGTGTCGGGCCACCTTGAGCATGTCGTAGACACCCAAGATCTAAGAAGCATGGACACGGACACAGACACGAATATACACGCAGACATGGACACGGACACGGGAAACGACAATTTTTCAAAAATATAGGACACGGACACGGTGTTGGACACGACAATATATATACATATATACATACATACTTATATTTACATAAATATATACGTTAAACACACATATATGTATATAAATTATTTGTAAACACAACAAGCTCCATAATTCTTCACAACAAGTAGAAACAAAGATTACCATGATATCCACTTTATATTCACAGATGTATTCAAAACTGCTATGCTGATCGATATAAAATTTAGCATACAAAATGGTATCTTAATTATTATAATATCCAAGCATGACAGACTACAAGAAAATCATTAGAACTTAATTACACACAATGATTTAAAGGTTCCAATACTAATGGAGGTATGGGTGGTGGTGATGATGGTGAAGCAAGAGGATAACACGTTTAGTAGTATTCTAGGAGTGGAGAGTAGAAGGAAGAGACAAAGCCAAAATATGACTCATTGTTAGTGGGAGGAAAAGGAGGGAAGGAGGTTTTGATAGAGTAGTAAGAAGAGATGGGTGGAGGAGTGGGCACATTAGAGGACCAACAAAGTAGGAAGAAGAGGAGAAAAGGAAATAGATTAGAAAATCAAGAGGAAGAAGAGGGAAGGAGTTCCTAGAAAATGAAGTTGCTTCTAATGGCTCTCTAGGTGTTGGCAGCTCCTGCTGCAAATAGATGCCGCAAACGGCTGCTGCTTATGGTGGCTTCAGCTCCTAGTGGTTGTTGATCCAAAACTTGCTTGTAGTAGCTCTATCTCTTTATGGTGGCTGCTTGCAGCAACTTCAAGACCTAGCTGCTACTTGCAGCAACTGCTGCAAGAGACGGTTTCATACGTTCTTTACAAGATCAGCAACAGTTAGAGGGTGAGGCTTGTTGGTCACCTCTCGAGGGAAGGGATGTGGGTTTTGATGAGGAGTTGGGGTTTGGTTGAGGAGTCCACGGGGTTGGGTCTTATTTTCTCTTTTCTTTTTAGTTAGATCATATGTGGGCTGGACTGGTCGTGTCCACTAAGCGTCCTAGATGTGTCCAACTTGCAAATAAAAAAAATATAAAACTGGACACGCTAGAGGAGTGTCCTCCGCGCGTCCACCCATGTGCAAGGCATGTCCGGGTTGAACACATATCAGACACAGACACAACAACCTCCGGGAAGTATTCATGCTTCCTAGCCCAACATGTCGGCTCAACCACTTAGCCTAAGCGTGTGATAAAACCACCAAGCCTTCTCCAAATCCACGCCTCCTACCTCCACTAATCCCTTCCCTACTAACATCAGGTGGTTAAGCTTCAACAACTACAATCAAGCCATCAATGTCCTTCTTTACAGCTGTAGCGGCCATTGCCACTGATATCATCTCAGCCAACTACTACAACATTAAGGGACTACCACATCAACCAGAGGAGGAAAGCAGCTGGATTCACAACCTTCTCTTCCAGTTCCATATAACTCTTCCTCCTTTGCTTCCCCCCTCTTCGTCCTCTTCCTGCTTCTTCTTGTCCCCCTTTTCTTCCTGCTTCTTGTCTCCCTCTTTTCCTACTCTAAAGCTGCAATAGCTGCAAAATTATTCCTTCTCTTTTTCCTACTCCTTCCTCTTCTCATTCCTCCCCGTCCTCTTTTTTCCTATTTGAATGTGGCATCAACCACAACATTGCTCCCTATCTCCTCTTATTCCAAACTCTCTTGCCACTCTTCCCTCTAATCTGCATTTTGCTCTTCCTCTAGGAAAAACTAGCAGAGTACTGTCCTCCTTACGCCTCCTCTTTTTCTTGCTTCTCTATACCTCCATCTCCCCTCTTCTCTTTCCCCTCCATCTTAAGTGGCTCTCCAATGTATTCCTCTTCCCTTTCAACCTTCAAGACACACCTTCATTCTCCGTTTCCTATTCTACTCCTCCAGCACAAGCAACGCCATATTTCCTCACCCCTCCCTTCTTTCTCTTGATAGTACATTTTGTTCACCATTACTTCCACCAATATGAAAACATTATTGTCCCCAATATTTTATTGCCCTTAATTTTCCAATTCCATATATTTCTTATAGAGATATGTTGTGTTATGTTGTGTTTTGTTGAGTGTCATGTGCCTAGCATGTGCCTCACTTATGCTTTCACTTCTGTAGTTTAGTCCCATATTGCTCATCTCTGCTTTAGTCTCTATTCCCTTCTGCTATATAAGAGATTGTATTGTACACTGTTTTATTCATTCAATAAGCAATTCCCAATTTATCTGTATGGTATCAAGAGCATGTTCCTTTTCCCAAAATTTTCTTCCCCACCCTGCCCCTAAGCCTTCAGCCCTCCCTGACCCCCCTCCCCCCTAACCCCCCTCCCCTACCCGCCGCCAGCAGTATTCCACCAAAGCTGCCGCCCCTCCTCTCTACCCAACCGCCATCCCTCCTCCCTCCACCATCACACTGATGCTCTCTTCCTCTCAGGTTTCCTTCTCCTCTGTTTTCGCTCGTGCAATCTTCCGGACAGCCATAGCCATCCAACGTCGAGAGTCTCCTAACTCTCCGGTTATTTTTCTGCCTGTGCCTCATGATGGGATATTGATCTTCCTCATGACGGTGTAGGTTCATTTATCGGTCTATCTTCCCGACACAGGTTTCTTCTGATCTGATGCGTCAGATCCCTACTGCTGCTACTGTCCTATAGTGGGTTCTTTATTCACTGCCTGTTGTTGCTGCGCCGCCACCTCACTACTGCCTGTCTCTGCTCATCATGGCTTCAGTTTAGCCTCCTCGCTCTGTGTGTGTTACCATTGTCAAGCTCGATGGTTCGAACTATCATCTGTGGTCGGCGTCCTTTGTCCTTTATGTCAAGGCCCAAGATCGGTACTCACATCTTACCACTGATCCTCCTGCTGCCTCTGTTGCTACTGCTGATGAAAAGAGCAAATAAGCTTATGCCCAATGGTCCAAAGATGACTCTGGTGTTATGTCCTGGCTTCTCAACATCACCGAGCCGCGGATTAGTCAGTTCCTGTTATGTCTTCATGATGCTATAGCAATGTGGGACCATCTTTCTCATGTCTAGTCCTATTAGCAAAATCCTAAACGGGTTTTCGAAATTTTTAAAAACCTGGCCAAGGAGTTTTCTTTTGATGCTTCCATCGATGACTTCTACAACCAATGCTCTGCTCTCTGGATTGAGTATGAAATCTACCATCTATTAACTGGTGACATCAAAGAAGCCCAGAAGCAGCACAATGAACTACAACTGGTTCAATTCCCGGCTGCCCTACCTGCTTCCTTTTTTGGCTTGGTCGATCAAATTTTGTCCAGTGACCCTTTGCCTACTCTTCAAGACGTCCTCAAGAGAGTTCGACGGCTACCATATGTGACATCCACTCCTGTTATTGAGCATCCTGCTCTAGTTGCTCGCACTGCTGATTCTGGACGTGGCCGCGATCGAGGACGTAGTCGTGGCGGACCTCTACCTCCAACTGGCGGACGAGGCTCCTCTACTGCCCCTAGACGAGGTCAAGCTACTGGTCCTCGCTACTGCAACTGGTGTGGTCGTGATAATCACACTGAAGATAGGTGCTGGATCAAGCACGACAAGCCAGCCTGGGCGAACCAGGCCTCTACCGAAGCTACTATTGATGCTGCATCCGACCCACCAGCTGCCCCTCCGAGTGCTGAATGACTTCGTTCTGAATTTGAAAAGTTTTTCTAGGAGCGCATGACTCAGCTACCTTCGACATTTGCTGCTGGTTCTTTTGCCATGCATGCTTCTCCTTCACTGTTGCAAATGGCTCTAAGACTCCTGTTCATGGCGTTGGCATCGTTCCTCTATCTCGCAAGCTGAATCTTCAATTTGTTTTATACATACCACAATTTCCTGTTAATTTATTATCTGTCAGTAAAACTGTTAAACAACTTTAGTGCTCCATTAAATTTGATCCCTCTGGTTGTGTTATGAAGGATCTCCGCACGAAGACGATGATTGGTTCGGGCCATGAAGGACTAGATGGACTATACTATTTGGATGGACCGCCTGCAGCTTCTGCTCTCTTGTCTACATCAATCACAGTGGTCTTCAGTGGCACTTCCGGCTGGGACATCCGTCTGCTGCAAAGTTGAAGCATTTATTTCCTGCATTATCTGAAAACAATTTTTCTTGTGCATCTTGTGTTTTGGGAAAACAAACAAGATCTGTCTTTTCTGCTAAGAAGGAACTCGGTTCTAAAGCAATTTTTGACATTGTTCATGCAGACATATGGGGTCCATGCTCTGTTCCGAGTCAAACTGGTGTTAAATATTTTGACATTTATTGATGATTTTTCCCGTGCTACCTGGCTGTTTTTTCTCAAAGATCGTGGCACTGTTTTGGACAATATCCTTATTTTCTTTTCTGAAATACAAGCCCAGTTCAATAAATCCATTAAAATTTTCTGTACCAATAATGCCTTGTAATGTATGCAGAGGTCTGTCACATCTTTTTGCTCTGATCGTGGCACTATCCATCAAACCATTTCTCCTTATACTCCACGGCAAAATGGTGTTGCTGAACGGAAAAATCGCCACTTATTAGAGGTTGCTCGCACCCTTCTTATTCATTATAAAGTTCCTCACCGTTTTTGGCCTGAGGCGGTTACTATGGCATGCTATCTTATCAACCGTATGCCATCTTCTGTTTTACAAAATCAAATACCTTACTCCATTTTGTTTCCTGATGTATCTCTATTCTCTGATCCTCCTCGCATTTTTGGGTGTACATGCTTTGTTAAAAATTTACGCCCAGGAATGACAAAACTTGATCCTCGATCCACTAAATGCATTTTTTGGGTTATTGTAGAACCCAAAAAGGTTATCGCTGCTTTGATCCGGTACTCAGACAGTGGTTTGTCAGTGCGGATGTGATCTTTTTTGAGCATATGCCCTATTTTTCTGATGATGGAGCAAGACTATCCAATGATATGTTGGCACCCACACCTCTACCAGATATTGTTGAAGACTTGCCTTCTTCTAACCAGCCTGAAGATCGTCCGTAGACAAGCACTCCTTCCATGGCCCCTTCCCAACCAATTCCTCCGTCTGCGGATGATCAAATAAACACTGAGGTAACTTCTGACTTGCACCTTCCTATCAGTCTGTGCAAATGTGTTCGCTCCTGTACTAAACATCCTATCAGTAATTACTGCATTTTTGCCAATCTGCATAACAACTTTGCCTGCTTTACTTCTGCAATTTCTGCTATCACCATTCCAAAGACTGCTGCAGAGGCTCTTGTTATTCCTGCATGGAAATAGGCAATGGATCAGGAAATGCAGGCACTCTGCGATCGCAAGACATGGGAACTTGTGGATCACCCTTCTTCTTTTCCTACTGTTGGCTGCCGCTGGGTCTTTACCATTAAATATCAACCTGATGGGACTATTGAACGCCTGAAAGCCCGTCTTGTTGCGAAGGGCTACACACAGACATATGGTGTTGATTATTTTGAGACCTTCTCTCCTGTTGCACAATTAAACTCTGTTAGAATTCTGATTTCTGTTGTTGTTAATAAAGATTGGTCTCTCTTTCAGTTAGATGTTAAAAATGCATTTCTTTATGGAGATCTACAAGAAGTATACATGGAGCAACCACCCCGGTTTGTTATCCAGGCGGAGTTTGTCTTCAAAGTATGTAAACTAAAAAAAGCCATCTATGGTCTCAAACAGAGTTCACGTGCTTGGTTTGACAAGCTCAGCCAGATCTTAGTCGCTTTTGGCTTTCGTCGCTCTCATTCTGATTATTCAGTCTTTATCCACAAAACAGTGGCCAGACTTGTCATTCTTATTGCTTATGTTGATGATATCAGTGATACTGTGGGTATTTCTTAGGCATTGAGGTCTCCAAATCATCTGCAGGGCTGTGTCTCTCTCAGAGAAAATATGTACTTGATCTCTTGCAGGAAACTGGTATGCTGGGCTGCAAACCAGCCTACACTCCACTTAGACCCAAACATGGACTGGGATGATGAAAACTCTCCTCCCTATGCTGATCATCACCAGTTCAGAAGGCTGGTAGGCAATCTTATCTATCTGACAGTCACAAGAGCTGACCTCACTGCTGCTGTCGGATTCATCAGCCGATATCTTGATAAACCCTGACAATGTCATTGGGATGCTATATGTCATATTCTGTGATATCTTAAAAGCTCTCCAGGAAAAGGCTTGATGTATAAGAAGCATGGCCGCCACAATCTATCTGGCTTCTCAGATTCTGACTATGCAGGAAGTCGTGCTAATCGTAAGTCAACATCAAGATACTGTATATTTGTTGGCGGAAATTTTGTCACTTGGCGAAGCAAAAAGCAGACTGTTGTCGCCAGATCCAGTGCAGAGGCAGAATACCGAGCTATGGCTCGTACTGCGTGCAAACTTCTGTGGGTCCAAAATCTCCTCCAGGAGTTTGATATATCCTATTCCAGCCCCATACCGATGTTTTGTGACAACAAGACCTCCATTTTTATTGCGAGCAACCCCACTTTTCATGAGAGGACGAAACATATTGAGGTCGACTGTCACTTTGTTCAAGAAACAGTCCTTTCTGGCCGGATTTGCGCTCCATATCTCAGCACTAAAAAGCAAGTTGCGGACATCTTCGCTAAGATACTTCCTAGAGCTCGTTTTCAGACTCTAGTTGACAAGCTGGGCATATTCGACATCTACGCTCTAGCTTGAGGGGGAGTATAGAGATATGTTGTGCTATGTTGTGTTTTGTTGAGTGTCATGTGCATAGCATGTGCCTCATTTATGCTTTCACTTCTGTAGTTTAGTCCCATATTGCTCATCTATGCTTTAGTCTCTATTCCCTTCTGCTATATAAGAGACTGTATTATTGTACACTGTTTTATTCATTCAATAAGCAATTCCCAGTTTATCTATAATTTCTACCGCAATAGTTTTATAATCAGGCATCTTAATATATGTTATGATTTAATCCATACTGTAACTTATGTGCATATTGTATATGTTGACTGTTGGTTGGATTCTATAGTGATTGCCCCTATGATGATCTCTTTAGATCATTTTGTGTGTTTATACAAAAGCATATATGCGTCTTAAGTGTATATATATGCATTTATAATTATAATTACATATATATTTGTTTATTTATATATTTGCTGTGTCCAGTGCCGTGTCTATCCTATATTTTTGGAAATTGACATGTCCCGTGTCTGTGTCCGTCTCCGTGTTCTTGTTTGTGATTCCTAGCTTGAAAGACTTTTACCAATGTTTTCTAATCCGACCCAAAGGTCGACCAGAATAACCTTTTGGGTCAACTGTCAAGTCAACTCGGTTGACCTAGTGATGTCAACATGACACCATATACATAATATTACTATATGCATACATGTATATGCATAATCTACTATATGAAACCATGAGATGATGAATTATGAAAACATCAAACATACATAACCAAGTATCTATTTGTGAAGAAGCAAACAAGATAATAAGTGAATATATAAATGTATTGAATAGTTGGGACTGCATGAAAGGACATTAAAATCAGTCAAATGGTCATTTAGGGAAGGAAAGATAAAACGAACAAAACCCGGCCTGGTCTTTGATTTGACCCAAGGGCCGTGTCGCCGGTTGAACCGGCCGGGTCACCGGGTCAACTCCAGGTCTTGGTCAAAAACGGGTTTCAGCCCCACCCGACTCGCAAAACTTGCTGCGTGGACGTTCTACCGGTTCAACCAACAAAACCGGGTTTCAAAACTATGGCTTTTACTTTTTGTTTCTCCCTAAATGGTCAACGAATAATTATAATCCCCTTCCCCACAATCCCAGCATTTTAGATACGGAACATTCACTTACTAAGTTATTTACAATAAGCATCTTGTGTTCATGTGTTGCAAAACCATTAGTTTGCTTGTTTATGTATGAGATTAAGAGAGAAAGATTTATCTCTCCCTCTCCCACGCCCGTGGCGGAGGCCGAACGCCCGAGAGGGTGGTAAATCAAGGCGGCAACTGAGATTCGAACCCGGGTCCCTTTGTTATGGGTGATGATTTTGTATGAATTCATTTAGTGCTTTTCACATAGTTGGTTATACATACACACACACAAATCTAAATATATGCACATGCATATGTGTATGTATGTGTCTCTCCATAATAACTATGTCATGCTGATGTCACTGTCTCAACACGGTCAACCCGGTGGTTCAATCAAAGACCATAGACCAAGGAGATTTTCCGGGTTGGGTGTGAAAACCTTGCGTGTGCCTTGGTACACAGTTCTTTTTGTCTACGTACAAAAACATCTGATATGTATTATAACCACATTAACATAAACCCTGCATAAGCATGCAAACTACTTGGGCACTATGCAATATCTCTGATGTGAACTGCATTTTGAAACAGAATGCCAGAACCTGATTTCCCTTACGGCTTGCAACTAACGGTTGTGGAGTAAGACAGGTTAATCCTGTGAAATTACTGCATTGCTGCATGACGATGTAGGCATTTTAAATCCTTTCCGGTGCAGCTGAAGATGGTATTTCATCTCTGGGCCCTCACTGGAATTATACAGGGGATTACAAGGGATGGGCCCGGGGGTATGATTGGCTTTGAGTTTTCCATGAGTAATTGTTGGATTGGTTAGCCACCATGCAGTGTTTGATTTGTTAAGTTTTGTGAAAAAAACACTTAGGTGTGACTTAAAGGAGCAGTTAGATTGCCAAGAAGCAATCACTTGCACATCACAACCACTGGTGTATTTGCCAAATAATTAGGGAATTTTTGTTGAATGTGATAGGGAAATTAAAAGGTTTCTTCATAAGAAAAAGTAACACTTGACTGGGATGGTTGAAACTCAGAACGATGACAAGTTTTACACTGACGACATTAAAGAAGCTGAAATTGCCGGGCTGTGCAGTTAGTACAGCTAGGATGAAACTTCTATATTTTTGACTGGATAATGCCTGCTTACAGTTACAGCTGGAACTTCAACCATACCACTAATTTAACTGACTTCCCTCTCACTCATCCTCTTTAATGTAAACTAATAAGCCTAGCTGCTCAGGAGACACATTTGTAGTTGCATAACGAGAATGTGTCATAAGAGATCAGATCAGCTACTAGCTTTTAAGGTAGCACTTCTGGTGCTATAAGAAATTAATAATACATTTCGGTGTTGCTGACTGCTTGATTCATGTTCTGACATAACAGTTTGTTTTTGGTAATGGCTTGCAGGTGTTGTTTCAATGGTAAACTCTGGACCCGACTCCAATGGATCCCAGTTCTTCATAACAACGGTCAAGGCAAGCTGGTAAGCATCTTCATTTTATGTTTGGGAGAGGGGTATCATGCTCATAATATCTGGTAATAACTTGTCGCCTATAATCTGGCTTAGGTTGGATGGAGAGCATGTTGCCTTTGGAAGGGTTATCCAGGGGATGGACACTGTGTATGCTATCGAGGGTGGTGCTGGGACATATAACGGCAAACCCAGGAAGAAGGTTGTCATTGCCGACTCTGGAGAGATACCAATGAGCGAGTGGGACGCAGAAAGCCGGTAAAAGCTGGCTCTTCAGATTGATTTGTACCACAACTAAAAAGTTGTCAGAAGGAGCTTAAATTAAGCTGTGAAAGAACTGCTTCCACTGTGCATCTGCATCATTTAGAACTTACTGGTTGTCTTGACCTTCAGGACAACATTGCACATAGCGATGAGGAATGCTGTTCTTCTCTGTTGTGAACTCTACCTGTCTAATCAAATTTTTGTCTCGACATTGTATTTTAGAATCTATAACTGCATGCATAAATCCATGCTTCTTTTTCCAGGGAAATCTATTTTATGGGTTTGTAAATTTGTATAATGTCCTTTAAACGATAGAATGTGTTGTGAAAAGTAACTGCCATAGCATCTTTAGTTTGTAAGTCCACCAAGCGTGATACATCCGGGCCACGCGGTCCTCTCATATGCCCTTCTGTATTCAATTTCTCCGCACGCACTGCATGCCTGACTTCTTCCAATTGTACTGCTTGGAGGATGCTTGCCAGCTTTTGGAACAGCCTCCTAAAGAGGCGTGTCATCCCTTTAGCTTGCGTTTAGATGACATATTTCAGATTGCAATCAGTGTTAGAACAGAAAGTTGGAAGTACCTCGCATCGGATGTATGCACATGTATCAGCACTTGCGCTCTTTTGCTAATCACCCCAGAATTTGAGGGATCGGTAACTCACCCTCATACCTCCAAACCCCTTCGTCCTGTACCCATTTTTATATATCTTTCAGCCTCAAGGTTTATACTTTATACAAGAAATACCACTCTATATATAAGTTAAGTGGATTTTGATGGGGTTGATCCGAATGTGACCTTATATCCTTCTCCATCTCGTTCTTCCTGTTGGTCTCGTCTCGTTCATCCCCAGTTGGTCCAGCAACTCCAAGTCTGTTGTTACGGTTAAGACCAGTGCCGCCAGTCATGTAGTCCGGCCTCGTGTGCTTGAACGTCAGGTTTGGAATCTGCAGTGTTTCTGTTACCCACGTACTCTTCCATTTACGGCGCCAGTCAGCGGCATGTTAATTCCTGTTCAAGCAATACACACATGGTGGGCATAAGATAATAAGTGAAGAGTGAGCAATGGATTAGACTTTACCCATACTAGTATGTCAGTTTGCCTAGTGTATTTGTTGTTTTAGATTCATAAGCAAAGAACTACCTTTTCTATTGCTTGCATATATTTTTGTTACAAAGTTACGAAGCAGAGATCGATCACGCTTATGCATAACTCAAAAGTTTATATCCTAGGCTGTATGCTACAGCGCAATGTCATTCTCTTGTAAAATGTCATTAGTGTTGTATACTGTAGTGTCACTACTAATCCAGTAAACCCTAGAACTTGCAGGTTTTACTATGGTGATACCTCTTGGGGTTAGTGAGTAGTGACCCTTAAGTAACCTAGGAAGCCCCGGAACCCTAGATTGATTAGAGAGAAAAGAGACAAAAGACATAAGAGTGTGTCAACAATATAACATAAGCTCGAGATGTATTGAGGATTTCTGTTTGGTTTGGGCTTAATAAACCTGATCAAATCTAATGTTGTTTAAGGCATTTTTCTAATATCTTTATGCACATGTGCGTGTGCCCTAGGGTTGACCAACATTGTCCAGAGTAAGGTACATGCATATTTTCCCTATTCCTTTTGATATACGTATGTGGATTGCTTAAGTTGAGTTTTTTGAGTTTACTCGGAAAGTATGCCGGCCTTGTTACCCGATTCAAGTGTGATCCCGAATACTTTGCTTTCTACATATGTTAATTGTCGCCAAACATCACTTTTGTGAACAATAGCTATAACAAAGGCACTGGACCTAGGTTCCTCAAATATAAGTGACACTTCAATGTATGCATAACTCAAAAGTTTATATCCTAGGCTGTATGGTACAACACAATGTCATTCTCTTGTAAAATGTCATTAGTGTTGTATACTGTAGTGTCACTACTAATCCAGTAAACCCTAGAATTTGCAGGTTTTGCTATGGTGATACCTCTTGGGGTTAGTGAGTAGTGACCCTTAATTAACCTAGGAAGCCCCAAAACCCTAGATTGATTAGAGAGAAAAGAGACAAAAGACATAAGAGTGTGTCAACAATCTAAAACATAAGCTTGAGATGTATTGAGGATTTATGTTTGGTTTGAGCTTAATAAACCTGATCAAATCTAATGTTGTTTAAGGCATTTTTCTAATATCTTTATGCACATGTGACGTGTGTCCTAGGGTTGACCAACATTGTCCAGAGTAAGGTACATGCATATTTTCCCTATTCCTTTTGATATACGTATGTGGATTGCTTGAGTTGAGTTTTTTGAGTTTACTCAGAAAGTATGCCGGCCTTGTTACCCGATTCAAATGTGATCCCGAATACTTTGTTTTCTACATATGTTGGGATTAAGAGAGGCATTCTCTTCCCCTCTCCCACACATTTCTACATATGTTAATTGTCACCAAACATCACTTTTGTGAACAATAGCTATAACAAAGGCACTGGGACCTAGGTTCCTCAAATATAAGTGACACTTCAATGTATGGTCCATATAAGACGTCAAGTGGAAGTTAATAATACGAGGCCCATCACTAGTGGGATTAAGATTCCAAAAACACGCAACATATAATCGGGCTACTTATGTTCTCATATGTTGGTACTACGCTGTATGCTCTATACTAATGCATTTGTGTTGACTTGTCTTATGCATTTCTAGGAACCTTGGTACATGACGTAAAGACGAGGTCGAAGTGGAGATTGTGGAGCATAGGCAACCTTTAAGATAGAGAGTATTGCAGTTTAAATTAGTGCATAGTGATACTATATATCTAGTACAAGTTGTACCATGCGAATTGTAGATTGTAACATATGTTGTATAATTGCACTTTCAACTAATATAATAAAATGCGCACGTTAAGTTCTATTTGTATTGTATGTCTACTTGGATTTCTTTTTATAGCGGTTAGGTTGTCTCTTGGGCTTTCACTTTAATGTGGACTAAAACGAGTGGAACCTGAATTTAAAATTTTGGGTCGCCATTTGGGTCAAATCAGGTGTGATATACCGGGATGCTATACCTATTTAGGGTATACTGATGGATGGTGTCTGTAATCACGATCATAATGAGAGAAATGAATGATCTTATATATGCTAATCAAGTAACATGGTTATTAATTGTGTACATGTGAAGCAATGTTGTGATGTTGCACTTGTATCGTTCAGTTCTTGCTAAATCTAGGGTTATGGATAATGACGATGTAAATATCTAGTTGTCTTTGTTCATAAAATAAAATGCAACTTTAACAAAGTGATATAATGAAAAGGCAAACTTAATTTGTTGGTAAGAGTTAGGGACCCTGAACAATGTGTATCTTCCCGTTATAGGTCTCTTGTTCATGATATTGGAATGGATTACCTTACATCGGTCTGCAGGGTTGTGAGAAGGAACCCAGAGCATGAAATCCTTGTCCAAGCATCGTTTGGGAGGATTCATGGGGACCTTATGAGACCTCACAACAGTGGGAATGGTCAACAACATAACGTACACTTGTTATTGAGACGTGGGACCTGGGTAATGAGGGGTAGCTCATTCCAAATGTCTAGCAATTGTTATGTTGTGACTTTAAGAGTTCGATGTGAGTATAATTCGTCCTAGCTTTTTAAGTTGCTTTAGCACCCATCCTTTGTACTAAGAACAAATGTATTCAACTGCATTAAGAACATGGCGTATCTGAGATTTTGTTCCTCGAGCAGAACACGGTTTTGACATTGAAAATTTGGAAGAGTGCCCTCAATTGAGGGGAAGTTCATTGGTTACGAAAACCACATAGCGTGCTTCATGATTTGTTTCGCGAGGAAAATTCTAGCTACATCTACTGAATATCTAAGTTTGTGTATGGTTAGGCCCGTCTCATGTGGTGATTGAAGTTAGTGTAATAATTTGCTTAGGTGTATGCGTTTCATGTGATGCATCATACTCACGTGACCCCTCAATCTTACCACACCTTTTGAGAACTTGGTACCCGGAATTGCACTTCGACCTCGAACCGGTGCATGATGTGAAATGGCTAGACCTGCTCAAGTAACTTTGCGCTTTGCTCTCCTCTACAAGAAGTAAACAAAGCAAAGGTGAGAGATTCACCTCCAGAGCAACCCCAAATTTCTTTTTTTTTGATATGAAAGGGCCATTAGGCCTCCCCCTTCCCAAACAGGTACCAGAGTCCGGATGACCCAAGAGGTTGTAAATACGCTGTGAAACGGTATGTTTTGAACCCGGAACTCCCGGGGGGCCAAGTCGTGCCTAACCAACCGAGCCACAGCGGCCGGATAACAACCCCAGGTAAAATTTGGAATTGCCTTGTTGTGTTTTTGTGAGGGGATAACTACAGACAACCCCAAATTTTATCCCCTCACAAAAACACCAACTGCAGTGCCGGAGTCCTCCCTTGTCCCCCGTACTAATCTTACCCACAGTGCTCAAACTCCCCTCATCCACAACAAGCAACAAGAGCGTCACTTGATGCGTCAACTGCAATGGCAACTTGCAGAGACGACAAACAAAAAAAAGTTCCAAAAAAGCAAGATGTATGCTATTATATATTATATATTAAGAGAAAAAAAAAACGAATAGAGTCGTGAGCGTGAACGCCGCCAGAAACAGCAAGCTCATCCCGCCACCAGAAAACAGCGGCTCCGACCTCGACCTGCTAGTTTTTTTTCAATATTTTCATAGCTGAGATTCAAAGATTCTTCGTGGGCGCCTCGTTGTATTACTGACCCTGAGGGAGGTATAAGCTGGCTACCGGGACGACTAACTTCGCCACGCGGCGTCACCTTTCCTTCCAATCGTGCTCGGACCAACTCCAATCTCCTCTCCCCGCTCTTGGCAAAGTGATTCCCGCACATTCCAGTCCAGGGCCTCTCCTGCTGCTACTGCTGCTCGAAGAATAGGCGGCGCGTTCTTTCCCATGGCCACCTCGAAGAGGTCGAAGCACTTACATCTCTGAATTTACTCCCCCTAACCCCTTCCTCTCTGTTTATTAACAATTTCCTTCCTTGTTCACTGATCCAGCGACTCCGAGTCAGCTGCCCCGGTGACGATCGACGCTGGCGCCGCCCGGAAGCTCGTGTCGTCGGGCAGCCACCGCTACCTAGACGTCAGGTTTGAGGCCTATTCTTCCCTTCTACTTCCCCATTCCTCTGTGCCTCTGTTCCTCTTCTATACACCCGGCAGCGGTTTGCTCAGCAAGTCTGACTACTTTGCTTTGTGTACTGTAGGACCCCTGAGGAATTCGGGAAAGGGCATTATGAGGGCGCCATCAATATCCCCTTCATATTCTTCACGCCAGAAGGTAATTTGAACATCTTGTTCCTGCCGTTCGTATCCATTTGTTTTAGCTTAAATGCTTCATTGGTTGCATCGTCACTGTGGATTTAATATATAATCAGGCAAGTTGGAGAACACCCAATTCCTGGAGCAGGTCTCGGCGGCCTTCGCCAAGGACGACCTCATCGTTGTGGTAAGGGTTGAACCCGTCCCACCTCCCTCCCGTCTTCTTTTGTTGTATCTGTGGGTTTTGAGTCGGCGGTTTTGGGGAAACTGATGGTGAGGTGACCGCAAATGTTTCGTTGTCTTACAGGCATGCGCCAGTGGGATCCGGTCCATCCGCGCCGCCAAACTCCTACACAAAGAGGTAATACTGCTTTTCCTTCGTGGAAATGTGGAATTATAGTTTGCATAAAAATCTCTCTTGTAGTTCATCCAGCAGTGGTTTTCTTTCTTTTTCTTGAGGGGTTTCTCGGTGGCATTCTTATAGGGCTTCAAGCATGTGAAGAACATGGAAGGGGGCTACCCTGCCTGGGTGGAGTACAGCCTGGACAAGAAGAAGGTCACAGCGAAGCTGTAGCGGCAAGATGCTATATACTACTTTTCGAGTAAATGGATTGCTTCATTGTTTTGTCACGGGCGGGTGTTGGTTGCTCTCTGCTAAGAAAAGCTTGTACAGACCGTTACAGATTTCCTTTTTCAGTTTTTTGCCAGTGTAATAACATTGCACGAGCTGTGAGCCTGTGAAGCTAAAATTTTCTCCCTCCCCTTTTCCTCCCTCGTTCCAAAATTTTGCGAATAATTGTGTTGGGCTGCTTAAAACCGATCTTGGATTGGATTCTTCACAATAAGATATCAGGGCAAAGTTTGGCGCCTAAGATCCAACTCAACCTATATATTTTTTCCAAAATAAATAAATAAAAGTTGTATATTTTCTAACCGATTTAGAGCTATGGTTAATATGTAGTTTGAAATGGCTATGACGAGCAGAACTATGCTTCATATGTAGTTTGAAATGGCAATGACGAGCATATCGGGAGTTCATGAATCACGAGTCTACCTAAGATTTTTGTCAGCTTAGACAGTTGGGTTTCTCTAAATCATTCACGTCGTATCCCACTTGCTTGCAGAATTCACCCCAATTCTATATCATAGTTCAGCACCAAGGGTTCAACTGAGCATCATGTTACCCATATAGACAGATTCAAGTACCACCAGTCCAGAGAATGAAAGATACTTTGTTCATTGACGTCCAATTTGATCGAACCTGAAAACTTTTGTAGATATAAGATCGAACCTGAAAAATAGGGCTATACAGCCTTCAAACAATTCTCATTACCATGAACCGTAGCTGCTAACATTTTTAGATATCTGTTGAGAGTTTTCTTGCAAAGTGATGCATTTTCGTTCATCTCATCCTCCCCTTACAAGGGTACAGAAACATATTACATTCATTGATAACAGAACAACTCTCAACTCCAATTTTATCAATACTTACAAGATTAGAATCATCACTAGGCATAACATTCGTCAAAATTTGTCAGCCCTTCCAAATTGTCGATTTGAGTGAGCACGTTACCGTCGTTTTCGAATGCATGGGGTTGTTATCGGAAGTCTGGAAGGGAGAAAAATGTATAGTTTCTCTCTCACCAAATATTTCACCAGATACCAGCAGCTAGTGTCCTAGTGAAGACTAGCGGAGACCAGTCCTCTTTCTGAAAGTTGTTTGTGCAGTTATTTTTATCGAAAAAATTTGATAAGTTCAATTAGAGTATAGGTGAAATAGTCTTGCATCCTCATTATGTTCCATAGAGATTTAACGAAATCATGTGTATAATATGTCAAATCTCTTCTGAATGTTTCTGACAAAAGATACAAATATGTGGTCTAGCTCCATCCTCTTTCATGCCAGTTGGTTCTGGTGAGTAGTTTGTTGCGTGCAATGGGACATATATGAACGATCTGCTGATCCTTAGAGACTAAGGAGTACTCTGGAATTTTTTTTAACAGAATTAGAACAATTTCGGAGAAAGAGAAGAAATTGTAAGCTAGTACCACTATGAAGTGTTTACCCCAACTCCATGTGAAGTGTTCTTGTTGTTATGCGTGGAAATGAGTAGATTAAATGATAAAACCAGCCTTCTCTTGGGTAAAATTATAGTGTACGAGTGTACTTCTAAGTAGATTTTCACAGTTGAGATGCTGGTTATCTGATAGCAGAATCAGTGGAGACATATGAATGGTTTCTTATAAATAAAGTGCATGCATGAGGTATTTGTTAAGGTGTGAGGCCGTGAAGTGTGCTTTATACCGTGGTTTTGTACGACTATAATATTTCTTTTGTGTGTGATTGCCAAACCGTATTTTGATTGGTGCAGATAGAAGCAAGGATGTTGCTGAACAAACAAGGACAATAAAGTCTGACATTGATGACACTCCAGCCAATTGATGTTTTAGTTAACAAACAGTATCCCAATTAACAAGATAAATGTGTTTCTTACCACATTTCAAAGGAATCTGCGTCTAATGATGTTGATTCTCTTTTAGACCGAGGGAGGAGGGGGAATACAACTGATACATTAAGAAGACAAATTGGGAAGGGGAGAAATAAGCAGTCTGAGGCGTCCATCTCTACTCAGGAATTAAGATTTCCAAAGAGCCCGTTTATCACTCATTTTTCCTTGACTTCCCAAACGAACTTATTAAGTTTGATAGTCGAGAGCGGTGAACCCAGGTTCTTATGGGGAAATAATATCCTCGGAAACCAAAAATTGTTAGTACCATGCCATATTAATGGAGGAAATATGATATGGGAAAATACTTTAATTGTGAATGATAATAATAAGGTTCCAATTATCGAATTTGAAAAAGATGATGACATTATCAACATAAAATATGATGTTATCTTCGTCAAATTTGTTATGAATTCCTTTATATATATATATATATATATATATATATATATATATATATATATATATATATATATATATATATATATATATATGAAAGTTTCATGGATTTTATGAAGAGACCAACATACAACTGTATACCGACCAAAAGTACATAGTTAGGACTGATCTAAGATACGGATCATAGAATCATTAGCACCAGAAGTGCCCAACATACTTTAGATTCTCAATTTTGTTATGAATTTTATCAACTAAACAATTAGCAATGCCTAATTTAATCATGTCCGCAAGAATGGAGCTAATAAAAATGAGTGAATTCAAGAAAAGAGGATCACCTTGCCGTATCTCATTTGAACCAAGAAGATGGTCGAAGGGTGTTATATATTAATGACAGAATGCACAAGATCCATGGGAAGGGGATACTGAATCATTGATGCAGTCAATAAGGAATGTTCCAATTTGTCAGCATTAATGACCGTAATGTTTCTAATAATGGAGAGAAAATACTATAACCATTTTTCTTCTATTGGTATATTTACTGTGGTTGTATCGTTGTTTTTCTTCTCTTGTACTCTCACTTAAGTGGGGCTCCTATAACCCACTAAGTGGCTTCATTCTTATAAGGAAGCTATGTACTCTCATTTCACTACTAAATACATGATTATTTCTTCTTATGTGGTATCAGACGCAATATCCCAATCTTAATCCTCTCTACCTCTTCCTTCCCTCCCTCCTTCTATCACCAGTGATGGCTACTAGCACCAAAACTAGTCTTGAGATATTAGATCCAAAGTATGGTGTATGATTTGATGGAGCATAAAGAAAGAAGGGGATAGAGCGGTGTCTTCCCAATCCGGTCGGCGGCGACGCGAGGGATATTTTACAGTTGGTTCATTATTTTTGGATTGTTAGTGAGATAATCAAAGCAATTTGTCACTTCATCCATCTACTCCTCATCGCAATAGTAGATGTTCATTCTTGATCGTTAGTAGGATAGTCAATATGTTACTTTATTTATTTGGAATGGTTGTTGATAAGATGTTGAAAGATGATGTCTTCAAGATCACATAAATGTGGGACAAAATCATAACTATCAAGCTTGTTCTTGGGGGGAATAATTTTTAATATTATCAGTGCTTATGTCCCCCAAGTTGGTCTTAGTGAGGACGCAAAGAAGTATTTTGGGATAACATGGATAAACTGATTCAATAAATATCAATAGAGGAGAACATCATTATTGGGAGTGACTTAAATGGCCATATTGGGATAGCAATATCAGATATGAGAATTTTCATGGAGGTTTTGCATATGGCAATAGAAATAGATGAGAGAAAGTTTTAGATTTTACAATTTCTTATGAGACGATCTTGGTGAATACACAGTTCAAGAAAAGAGATCCTCATATTAGTACTTTCGATAGTGGGCATAACTGTAGCCAAATTGATTACTTCCTTACAAGACGTCTAGATAGAATAGTATGCAAGGATTGTAAAGTGATCCCTACAGAAGAACTCACCACTAACATAGGGTGGTGGTTTTGGATGTGAACATGAATCTCAACAAAGATAAGCACAACAGAAGCCAAGATACAAGGATCAAATGGTAGAATGCTAAAGAAGAAATAAAATAGACATTTTCTGATAAACTTATTAAGGAGAGAATTCAGAACTTGGGAGTATGGTGTTAATTATATGTGGCAAAGTATGAATGCATGCATAACAAAAATTGCCAAAGAAGTATTGGGAGAGTCTAAAGGGTGTGGTGTTGGGAAATAAGATCACATATTATAGCAGTGATTTTTTTTATCGATACATATTTTCCTAATAGCAAGATCGTGTCAATTACTATGAAATAGGAAGGATGATTTCACGAGTTATACCTGGTCCTGGAGCAAGTCCAATGACAACAACTCACTTCAATGCAACTGTAAACAAGTTACCCTTGGACGATGACTGTGCATCTCCTGGTCTTCACCATGAACAACGAACATGAACAACTTCTGTAGCGCTCCTGTGGTCTATCCACGAACTGCATACTGACTTTGCTATCCGAGCAACATCCAAAGGACTCCTGCCTCTAGATTAGTCCACACAGACTAATTAGAACTCATGTCCTTCAACTAGAATAGACAAGAAGAAGTTGTCCCTCCCGTTGACATATTAGTCACCAACTTTCTCTCCCACAACAACGATCAGTTGTTCTCTCCTGTGGCTATCCCTCCCTAGTCGGGTAGGACTTGCCTAGGCTCTCTCAGTTGCCACTACCAGAGAGGACAATAATTTTCAGAGGAACTAATTCTCAGTTATCTGTGTTCTGTTCTAGAAAGTCTCCAATACCCCTCTATTTATAGGCGGGGTTAGGGTTAAGGTTCCCAATATGTATAAGATTGTGCGAGAGTGGAAGGGATCGGAAGATCTTGAATTTTCGCAACCTGCGACAGCCGAAACAGACGTTTGGTGAGCCATACGGTTGTATGGGGAGTGGAATGGTCATATCACACTGTCAGACAACCGTCTGACAGTTTCCCAATCACGCATGAATTTGGCAATTTTCAATTCTAATTAATATCACATATTAAATCCTTACACCACAAGAAAAGTGCAATTTTTTTTGAGAAACATCTAGAATCTTTGTTTGGCCCAATCGATTCGTCTCACACAAGTGAGACACCCGTATCACTCACCCAGATGGCTGTCTGGTGAGTTTGAGATGAGCTGGCCAGTTCAATCACATTGAATTGGTCAGTTCAAGGGAAGAACTTAGCCAATTCAAACTGTGATCAGCCTGGCAACCCAAATGGCTGTCTCAACACTTGAGACACCCTTATGGCTGCCCAAACGTCTGTCTCACTCAGTAAGATGATCATTTGGCACTATAGTCATCCAATCTGTTAATCTATTGCATGAATTGAATACCTAAACACTTTAGTAATCAATCCATTCACCATTCAAGATAAACTCCTCTTCTAGACGAGTTCCTATGTGTGTGACCCTATAGGTCCCATATCATGTTGGCAGTGAATGTTCATAACTAGCTTATGACATCAAAAGAAAAACATGGTGGCTAGTCTCACATCAGTGCTACCTAAGTGAATGGAAACTTAGAGAACACATTCAACCTACAATCTGTGTAAGGTGTTGTATCGATTGTATAATTCCTTTGTCTCTGATATCCAGAGTGAACTCAAGGCATGGACTCGTCATCCTCTCAACATTCATCTTATGTTTCTTGAACCAAGGTGGACTGTATGAGATAATGTGACCTCAATATCATATATTGATTCATATGTGCGTGCACATGCATTTCTCAGTCTCGCTAATCGAGTGGCCAGGATATCATAATCTAGTAGGAGGGACAAATCCCATACCTATCACTCACAATCTATCCCATGTGTCAAAGTCACCCATAATCACCGTTATAACGACCCATGTTTTAGGATTGAGTTTGATGATGTCAAAGCGTACCCAACGACATGTGATGAGTGCAGTGCTTTCAGGTCTAAGAATCACAATCACCACCTTCACTGTGAGAGCTGACTATGACTTACCATATGATGGTTTCCATGTGTCCCTCTCAAGATGGATTTGTATGATACACTGTTTCCTAACATGTATCTGTGTGCTTGGTTTGATATTGCCATATCATGACTTAGTGAGACTCAATCATCAACAAACTCACACTCCAGTCTTATATGTTATTGGTGTCTATCTACCTTCTAGAGTAACAAACAACTAGGGACATAATGAGAATATGTATATATACTCTTAACATTTGTATGATCTCATTTCCATAAGGCTAATACTTGAAGACATACATCATTGAGTATTATAGTTCTCTAGACATTCATAGTGTTTCCTCATTATCTCATAACTGAATGAAACAACATGAATTGGAAGCTTGCCTTTATAAGTATTAATCAAATCCTTTATGGTATATGCCATGTCAATCATCACATGATTGACTCTACGAGCATACCTTACCAACAATATCCCACTTGCACTTAGAGCCAATCACCCACGAATCTCATTCTTAGTGATCCAAACATGTCCAACATGCTTCTTCTGCACAAGTTCTTATCTCAACAAGTTAGCAACATTTTGCTATTACTCAGTATATTGCACATTTCTGATCTCTTTGCTCTGACATGAAACCATCATAATATGGTATCTAATATTCCATTCCTATCATATAGCTCCATTATTGTCACACTACTTCTAATGAACCATCAATGGTTGGAACATATATAAATTCATCACATGAACCTTTAGATCCATATAGTATCACTCCGTGCTCACAACACAAGTATACCCAGCTTCTATTGTAGAATATAATTAATGGCTATTAGTTCGGAACCCTTCCAACTAACAACATTTCTCCTTCATAATCAAACATACTTTAATTTGTGATCACTTTTGTCATTATGGAATTTTTATTGAGTGTAACCCTTAACATTCAACTCTTCCTTTTATTGCTATCCTTATAGACTAGCAATCTATCCGTAAGTACTTCTCAAGTACTAATGGATATCTTTAATGACATTCCAATAACCCTTATTGGAATTTACCAGCATCTTATCATATCCAATACATACAAGATTAAATGGGATAATAGCATTCATGATTGATCCATTGATACAACCTTTGGCATCTTAATCATGGCATTTCCATTCTTCATAATAATTGGAACATAAGGTTCATGAGAGACTAATCTAGATTCTCTCTCATTGAATTCTTTTCGTGTTGAACTCCTTCAACACATTGCTATTGTATGTGTTCAAACTTCCATTATGAAACATTCAAGAACACCGATGGGGTTGTAGCTCGATGGAGAAGGCCCGAGCTCCCCAGAGTAGGGACCCGGGTTTGAATCCCCAGTTGTGCAACTTCAGTGATCCTTGGTCCCATCACGCATCTCGGCCTCTGTGTGAGTTTACCTTGCTGACCCCGATGTGCGGGTAGTTGGGGAAAGCTGGGGGTTTACGCCTCCAGGGGGTCACAATTGTGGCGCTCCTCGGGGGTGGTTCTCACATCATCTGAAAAAAAAACATTCAAGAACTATCTCATAGGTCTTGATCCTTATCTAATAATCTGTCTCACCTTATCCTTCATTATTGAAGGGGTTTTCATGCCAGATCTCAATATTCACAATATTAAGACGTCATTCCTCATCATATGTGGAATATACATATATAATCCCGCTAATTCTTTTGTAATCACATATTTCATATTTTATCTTAATTCAAGTCAAACTCTTTGACTATCTTGTCAAAATCAAAAGATCCAAACTCTGAGATGCTTGTTTCAATCCTAGCTTGAAGTTTGTAGTTCATAGACTTTATTTTCATTCTTAAAGTTATAAACCCTTTCGGTTGTGTCACATACACATCCTTTGATGCATTCCCTTCAAGGAATCCAGTTTTATCTTCATATGACAAATCTCTTAGTCTATTTTAAATACACCAACAAGCACGACAATTAGTAAATGAATTTCTATAAAGTTTAACAACTTGAACTGATTTGAAAAGCTATTCAATCGATCTGTCCTTTCATGTTGTCCAGTAGGTCTTTGCCACAAGAATCTACTTCACCCATTAGGTATTCCTCTATCAATGTCCTACCTTGTTAGCTTACATGGGTCCCATAATACTCAGAAATAGCTTCTAGTTGACTAGTCATCTCATCTATTATGACCTACCCCCATTTGAATCGTTGGATTTGCAATCCTCCAATCTCATATGTGTTCTACTAGAACTATTTTATTTTGTGTTACATGATGAACTTGAGATTCCACAACAAATTGTGATTCTCTTAGTTCTCATTGTACATGTTTATTGATCTCAAACATTTTGAGTTCTACTATTACTCCCACTGATTCTTTTAGAACTCATTTATCCTATCAACAAAACACTTATGTTATTGGATTGGGATTGATAGCAGTCTTCAACAATTATGGTTTGTGGATAAACCTTTTCAAGAAACTACTTTCTCAATTTAGGTTTCAATCCTTTTAGACACATTGGGACATTCCCAATTCATATCATATATTATGTCTTATAAACCATTCAGATGGTACATCCTTTACTTATAGCTTTATATATAGGATATAATAAGATTAGATTAATTGATAATTATATCATGACTCATCATGGTATAGTTCCTTCATTCTGACACATCATCATGCTCAAATGAATTTAATTATCACAATCCTTTCTTTGAAGGTACTCAAGATATCATTGTAAAGTATTTCAACATTTGATCTCAACAAAGTTTCTTATTACTTTCATCAAAGTCATACTTCATTTATAATCTCGTAGAACACTTCAAGAGATTTATGTTTCTACTTAATGGAGTACATATCATCATACTACCAGTAAATGAAACAAAATATAAGTAATTATCTATAACATTCATTCCATAAGATCTCCATGCATTATATGCATGAGGTCTGATGGAAGACTTAGCCTCCTACTAAATCTAGTGAAGGATGCTATGTCACATTATGTACAAGCAAGAATTGCACATTTCCTTAGATTCACAACCAAGGGAGTCTAGATTAACATCAATATGGATTCTAAATATGCATTTCTTGTATATACATCCAAGGTGACTAATGTAAATGATAGTCTTGAGTTATCAATTACAATCCTTTAGTATTAACGTTATAAACACTCATCTCAAAAACTTTCATACAAAGACCATATAGATGTTTGGACATTTCCATGCAAGATCATATCTTTTGAAAAAGAAACATAAACAATCTTTTATTGATTTATCATCCTTGTCATACAACATGCATAAAAAAATGTTTCTAATGACATAATGAAATAGCAGTTCTATCAACTCTATTACATGACCATTGGGCTAATATAAATTTAAATGTAGACCAAAGCTTCCGCAACTCTTGCTTCGCCTTGTCCATATTATTCCCCCCATGAGGGCTTTTACTTCATATTTGATCCTGCACATCAGTATGTCAGATCTCTGTTTGGTATGGCATACCAAATGAAGAAATAATCATATCTTATAACGTTTATACCTGAAGTGGAGGCCTCAATGCATTCCTTCTTCTTCTTTAATTCCTCTAACCAAAGTGGGAAATTTCTTTTCCAATGTCTAGGATGGTGACAATCACCTCTTACTTTCTTCACACCTTCCTTCTCCTTGAGATATGAAGACTTGGGCTTATGTCTAGCTTTAGAAATCTTCTTAGCTTTGCCTTTTCCTTTAGACTCCCCCTTTGTCTTGCTGATCATCATCACAGACTTGTGCTTTCCTGAAACGACCGACACCAAACTGACAATCAGATTAACGAATGCGGAAGCGATTAACAGCGGAATTATAAAAAAATCAGTAAAAATTTAAAACTTTTGTAAAGAGATCTTCGAAAGATAAAAACTCTTTCATAAAACAACATGATAGGTCATTTACAAACTGATCCATGATACATCTCTGTCATAAACACATCTCGAGCATTACAACAAAACCCACCTTGTTAACTGTACAAGGTAAGATATAAAATCTCGAGGCATCATGCCAAAATTTCAGATATACAGACTCCTAGGACCTGAGAGTACAGAGACGACACAGGACATACTATTTACACAACATGACAGACAGTGTCTCCACCTGAGGATCACTGTTGTCCCTGCGACTGCTGCTGTTGCTGCTCACCCACTGATGGGTTCCTTCGTCCTCGGCGTCTCCCTAAAAGTTGAAACCCACGGGAGTGAGACAATTTAAATAATTGTCCCAGCGAGAGTTATAACTCTCCGCCAGAAGCTTTGTTATGAAAAAGAGAACAACATAAACAATAGGATTATAACATTCAATCAGCATGTAACATTATATAAACTAAGTGAAACAATATCCTTATGAACAATCATTTCAATTATAGCTTAATTGAAAGATCAGGCATATAATAATGAAGAATATGAAAAGCATGTGTACTAGTTATTTAACTAGATCACTATAACAATGTATTGTCAATCATTGTTTCTCGTAGTTCCATCTAAGCAATTATGCTATGCGGCTGATTACGTTTTACAAACATATTTATGCCCTGAGGAGATGAGTTACACCTCTCATACTCCAACCGACCATCCTTAGATCGCAATCGGTACCATACCTAGGTCATCAGGAGAGCCGGATTCCTATGACCTCATCACTCCTCAGTCAGTATGAGGATCGATATGCAGGACATCTTGTGTCACTGCTATAATAGCTTTCCAGGGTATTCTGGCAACTTCACTATTCAGAGCTACAGTGGCATTCTGTACTCTCTTCGCCATCGAGGGATTTCTTATTTATCTCACATCGATGCGGCATTAACAAAATCATTGGGAGATTAGTGATACATCTTCCCAGCATAATCATATAATGAAGGACTGAGAGATTAATGATACATCTCCAATCATATCCAACATTAGGACGTAAGGATATTCGCGTCCATCACCCCCACATACTCAAAAGTATGTGCTCCAGGAGTTTCCTTAGAAAACCTGTTTCACTATCATATATTTTCTGACAATGATGGATCTATGGTCAGGGCTCTACTTGATATCATTATACTTGATTAGTTAAGTACCTTACAACATTCCTTAGCATCAGACATGTTCAGGCATAACCTAATAAAACAATTGCTATAAAGAAAAGGTACTATTGTATCAAGTTCACATCACATATTGTTAACCTTGGGATATCAATCCCTAACCATCTCATCATTGTGGTTCAGGAGAATGGTTATTCAAACCCTCAGATTATCATAACACTTGCTACCAAGTGACATATAAACAACAAGTCATCTAACAACATGACTTTGATTGAAGCAATGTATATACTTTTCACATATCATTACTCTAAAAGCTTATAATTGTTTTCAAGGAATATGACATCATAACTCATACCTGGCTATGATCACCTCATAATATCAACCTGTATGACCTATACAAATAAGGGCATGCATATATATATATATATAACAATGTTAGCATAATACCAACACTTTTCAATTTCTATATAGGACACCACGGCCGTGCCACCTTGCACGGTCGTGCAAAGTAAGGCTACCACGGTCGTGCTCCCTTGCACGGTCGTGCAAGCCAAGGCTACCACAGCCGTGCTCCCTTGCACGGTCGTGCTACAGCATATCATTACATGATTCATATTTCTATCTATATATATGTATTCTAATTTCCCATTCTTTCAAATTTATTAGGTCACATCAACCCTTCAATCAAGTACATACTACTATGGTTAACATAGTGTATCAAGCTATTAACCCTATAAACAATTAAGAATTCTCCCTTTAATTGGTTCTTAATCACTTAGGTATTATTAGGATTTCAACCTTCAAACCTTCATTGATTATCATTACTAATCATTATTGGATCAATAGAACATTCATCATCTTAATTCTCAAAGATTCAATCACATTGGACCTCCACTTCATAAGGTATCCAATTGAATTAGGGTTTCCAATGTTGATTCCTTTAATCATTGAATTCATGGAACCAATCATCAATTGTACCTATACTCATACCTTAATTGAGTTTAATAGGTCAACCTTCAACTGATTTGTCCCTCACTTGACCCTCAATTGACCATCAATTAGGGTTTAACTCAATTGAATTAGGGATTGGAATCAATAACCCTTCAACATATTTCAATGTGGGACTAATTGATTTGAACCTATTGAACCATCATTACATTAGGACATGACCTGACCCCAAACGGTCTTGAGGTCGTTTGGATGACCTCCAAACGGTCTTGAGACCGTTTGCTCATCATATCATCAAAATCTAAGTCAACCAAATAAGGTTTGGATCATTGGATTGATCACCAAAACAACAATTGATTACATTCCAACTTAGTATCATTGTATCATCAATTGCTTAACCATACTCACCCCTAGACCTCCAAACGGTCTTGGGTGACCTCCAAACAGTGATGAGTTCCAAACGGTCTTGAGACCGTTTGGCTCACCCAACCCTTGGATTCTAGTGAAACATCATTAGGGTTTGAGCTATTGAGTTGATCGTCAAATCAGCAATTGATTGCCTTGTAATTGTGTACCTTTGGACCTTCAATTGGTCAACTATACTTGACCCCAAACCTCCAAACGGTCTTGAGTGACCTCCAAACGGTCTTGAGACCGTTTGGGTGATCCCCAAACGGTCTTGAGACCGTTTGGGCCAATCAACCCCAAACAATAAACTCAATTAAAATGCAAAACCAAAACTTAGCCTATTAGGGTTAACACCATATCTTTTGTCCTTCAAACACTTAACCATATCCAACCCTAGACCTCCAAACGGTCTTGGGTGACCTCCAAACGGTCTTGAGACCGTTTGGATGAGTTCCAAACGGTCTTGAGACCGTTTGGCTCACCCAACCCTTGGATTCTAGTGAAACATCATTAGGAACAGTAATCCCAAACAGTCCACGCTTGGTCAATGTAGTCAAACAGTTTGAGACCGTTTGCCCAAGAAGTTCAATTAATCAGATTGGAAAATCAGCACTTAACTCAATTCGATTGCCTAATTGTTTAGCCTTTAACTCATGATTCCTTGGGAGTTAACCTATCAAATTTGGTGGGTTATTAGACCACATCATTATGAACAGTAATCCCAAACGGTCCACACTTGGTCAACGCACTCAAACGGTTTGAGACCGTTTGCCCAAGAAGTTCAAGTTAAACAGATTGAAAATCAGCATTTAATTCAATTTGATTTTCCTAATGGATTGGCCTTTAACCTACGATTCCTTTGGAGTTAACCCCTCAAATTTGGTGGGTCATTAGCCTACATAATTATGAACAGAAATCCCAAACGGTCCACGCTTGGTCAACGCCCTCAAACAGTCTTGGAGACCGTTTGCTCCAACCGACCTTGTGAAACCGTTTGCCCCTCAAACGGTTTTGCAAAACCCCCAAACGGTTTTGCAAACCGTTTGGCCAAGGGTGCAAGACCGTTTGCTAAAGTGACATAGGTATTCACGCCCCCTTCTTCTACCTCCAGATCCAGGTCTGTTCCCCATGGTTTTAGATGCAAGAAAGCAAGGAAGGATGGGGGAAAGAAGAACAATCTACTTTTGCAAGTACAAAGATATGCATAAGAAAGCAAAAGGTTTAGAGTTATAAAACCCGCCTTAAGGTCGTTCCTTGAGCTCCAAGCTTCCAAGATTCCAGTCTTTAATGGTGTCTTGAGCTCCACAGGTCGACCAAGGGTGTTTCTCCAAGGAAAGGTTGGGAAAAGTTGGCTAGAAAGAAGAAACAAGTAAGGAAGACCATAAAACCAACCTTGCACCATGAATTCCTTCATGAATTCGAGCAAGATGATGATCAAAGCTTACCTAGAACTGCTTGGCCGTTCTCCTCTTCTCTAGAGCTCTGTCCTAAGTCGGTCTAAGCAAGGGGATAAGAAAGGAAGGGAAGGAAACGATCCTTGCTAAGTGAGAAAAGGTGTATATATACTTTAGGTGAAATTTCAACATAAGGACAACTTGTTTCTCCATTTCTCCTCTAGGTCCTTCCCTTATTATAAACCACGTTTCTCCCTTCCATACTTAAGCAAAACTCATCTTAAACCCAAGGTCTAAAGGTGAAGAAAGCCAACTTCTTACTAAGTTGCACATATAGAAGGGTTATTAGACTTATAACTTGATCATTTAATTTATAAGGGTTATCATTCTTATTTAATTATTCAATTGAAATGACCTCTTCATCATTCTTACTCTAAATGATTCCAAGAGTCATAAAAAATACTCTAGAAGGTGTATTTTACAAGTTGCACCCCATATTTTGGGTAAATTGCACTTTACACCAAAACTAGAGTTTTAAGTACAAGGATTGCTCCACAAGCTGCATCTTGGTGCCCAAGCTTGGAGAATCCATCATACTTTATCATATTCATTCTTATGATGTCTCAACACCAAAGGAACATCTTAACATGTGCAATTTGCAAGTTAACCCCTTTTAATTGGGTAATTTACACATAGGTCCATGTATTACAAAACAATATTACAACATTGTTCAAAAGGGACAGAAAAGGAAATGTATGTTCCTTAGGAGATTTAATTACATACCAAAAGATAATCACAAGTATCTAATTACATAATTAAGCAAAACACCTAGGGTTGGTTCATAACCCAGGTTAGGGATGTTACAAATTATCCACCCCTTACAAGGATTTCGTCCCCGAAATCAACAAAACATATTAAGAGAAAAGAGCAGGGTATTTCCTTCTCATATCTTCCTCTAGTTCCCATGTGGCTTCTTGAAGTCTCTAGATGAAGATCCCTGGAACTGAGGATACCTCTTATGGGTTTGCCGCTTCTCTGCTACGGATCTCTCTATCCTTCGGACTGACTCAACGAAGGTAGCAAACCTTTCCCGATTCTCTAGGGCAGACACGGGAGTAGTCAACTCGACATTCAACCCTTTCTCGAACCGTCTAATCCTTTCTTCATCTGTAGCAGCCATGTGCGGACAGAACCACAACAACTCCATGAACTTAGCTTCGTATTCGCTAATGTTCATCAATCCTTGCCTTAACCTCTCGAATTGAGAGATTTTCTCATCCAGGAACGTCTTAGGGAAATATCTATTGATAAATTCCCAACGAAAGATTTCCCAGGAAATCTCCACACCAGGCCTCTTCTGCTCTTCCATGGTCCACCAGTGGCCCGCACTCCCTTTGAGAAGATAGACAACATGTCTAACCTTCTCAGCTTCAGAGATGTTCAGGATTCTAAAGGCCTTCTCCAACTCAGTTAACCACAAGTCGGCATCTGCCGGATCAGCTGTTCCAAAGTACTCAGTTGCTCCGACTCGGCGTAATCTTTCAAACGTCTTGCCGATTCCTTGTCCTTCCGGATGGGTAGGTGCCCTAGGTGCAGGCATATGTATCCTATCTGTGATGTGTGTCATGGCAGTCATAAATTGCCCAAACAGGGTCTGAACGGCTGGATTTCCCATGTCAACTGGGTTGAACTGGGGTGGCTCCAAAGGTGGTTCAGGTACAGGTTGCTCTACTTCTGGGCTCCTTGCACCTCCTCGGGGTGCAGCAACACTACTCTCTGCCACATACTCCTCATGTGGTCCAGACATCCTTACTTATCTTCTTCTCTTGAGGAGCAGAAGACACTATTAGCTATACTGGAAAACACTAAGAATAGACTCGACATCCTAAGTCCTATGTCTCTATAGACTCACCGAACCTAGAGCTCTGATACCACTTGAAACGACCGACACCAAACTGAAAATCAGATTAACGAATGCGGAAGCGATTAGCAGCGGAATTATAAAAAAATCAGTAAAAATTTAAAACTTTTGTAAAGAGATCTTCGAAAGATAAAAACTCTTTCATAAAACAACATGATAGGTCATTTACAAACTGATCCATGATACATCTCTGTCATAAACACATCTCGAGCATTACAAAAAAACCCACCTTGTTAACTGTACAAGGTAAGATATAAAATCTCGAGGCATCATGCCAAAATCTCAGATATACAGACTCCTAGGACCTGAGAGTACAGAGACGACACAGGACATACTATTTACACAACATGACAGACAGTGTCTCCACCTGAGGATCACTGTTGTCCCTGCGACTGCTGCTGTTGCTGCTCACCCACTGATGGGTTCCATCGTCCTCGGCGTCTCACTAAAAGTTGAAACCCACGGGAGTGAGACAATTTAAATAATTGTCCCAGCGAGAGTTATAACTCTCCGCCAGAAGCTTTGTTATGAAAAAGAGAACAACATAAACAATATGATTATAACATTCAATCATCATGTAACATTATATAAACTAAGTGAAACAATATCCTTATGAACAATCATTTCAATTATAGCTTAATTGAAAGATCAGGCATATAATAATGAAGAATATGAAAAGCATGTGTACTAGTTATTTAACTAGATCACTATAACAATGTATTGTCAATCATTGTTTCTCGTAGTTCCATCTAAGCAATTATGCTATGCGGCTGATTACGTTTTACAAACATATTTATGCCCTGAGGAGATGAGTTACACCTCTCATACTCCAACCGACCATCCTTAGATCGCAATCAGTACCATACCTAGGTCATCAGGAGAGCCGGATTCCTATGACCTCATCACTCCTCAGTCAATATGAGGATCGATATGCAGGACATCTTGTGTCACTGCTATAATAGCTTTCCAGGGTATTCTGGCAACTTCACTATTCAGAGCTACAGTGACATTCTGTACTCTCTTCGCCATCGAGGGATTTCTTATTTATCTCACATCGATGCGGCATTAACAAAATCATTGGGAGATTAGTGATACATCTTCCCAGCATAATCATATAATGAAGGACTGAGAGATTAATGATACATCTCCAATCATATCCAACATTAGGACGTAAGGATATTCACGTCCATCACCCCCACATACTCAAAAGTATGTGCTCCAGGAGTTTCCTTAGAAAACCTGCTTGACCATCATATATTTTCTGACAATGATGGATCTATGGTCAGGGCTCTACTTGATATCATTATACTTGATTAGTTAAGTACCTTACAACATTCCTTAGCATCAAACATGTTCAGGCATAACCTAATAAAACAATTGCTATAAAGAAAAGGTACTATTGTATCAAGTTCACATCACATATTGTTAACCTTGGGATATCAATCCCTAACCATCTCATCATTGTGGTTCAGGAGAATGGTTATTCAAACCCTCAGATTATGATAACACTTGCTACTAAGTGACATATAAACAACAAGTCATCTAACAACATGACTTTGATTGAAGCAATGTATATACTTTTCACATATCATTACTCTAAAAGCTTATAATTGTTTTCAAGGAATATGACATCATAACTCATACCTGGCTATGATCACCTCATAATATCAACCTGTTATAAAAATAAGGGCATGCATATATATATAACAATGTTAGCATAATACCAACACTTTTCAATTTCTATATAGGACACCACGGCCGTGCCACCTTGCACGGTCGTGCAAAGTAAGGCTACCACGGCCGTGCTCCCTTGCATGGTCATGCAAGCCAAGGCTACCTCGGCCGTGCTCCCTTGCACGGTCGTTCTACAACATATCATTACATGATTCATATTTCTATCTATATATATATGTATTCTAATTTCTCATTCTTTCAAATTGATTAGGTCACATCAACCCTTCAATCAAGTACATACTACTATGGTTAACATAGTGTATCAAGCTATTAACCCTATAAACAATTAAGAATTCTCCCTTTAATTGGTTCTTAATCACTTAGGTATTATTAGGATTTCAACCTTCACACCTTCATTGATTATCATTACTAATCATTATTGGATCAATAGAACATTCATCATCTTAATTCTCAAAGATTCAATCACATTGGACCTCCACTTCATAAGGTATCCAATTGAATTAGGGTTTCCAATGTTGATTCCTTTAATCATTGAATTCATGGAACCAATCATCAATTGGACCTATACTCATACCTTAATTGAGTTTAATAGGTCAACCTTCAACTGATTTGTCCCTCACTTGACCCTCAATTGACCATCAATTAGGGTTTAACTCAATTGAATTAGGGATTGGAATCAATAACCCTTCAACATATTTCAATGTGGGACTAATTGATTTGAACCTATTGAACCATCATTACATTAGGACATGACCTGACCCCAAACGGTCTTGAGGTCGTTTGGATGACCTCCAAATGGTCTTGAGACCGTTTTCCCATCATATCATCAAAATCTAAGTCAACCAATTAAGGTTTGGATCATTGGATTGATCACCAAAACAACAATTGATTACATTCCAACTTAGTATCATTGTATCATCAATTGCTTAACCATACTCACCCCTAGACCTCCAAACGGTCTTGGGTGACCTCCAAACGGTCTTGAGACCGTTTGGATGAGTTCCAAACAGTCTTGAGACCGTTTGGCTCACCCAACCCTTGGATTCTAGTGAAACATCATTAGGGTTTGAGCTATTGAGTTGATCGTCAAATCAGTAATTGATTGCCTTGTAATTGTGTACCTTTGGACCTTCAATTGGTCAACTATACTTGACCCCAGACCTCCAAACGGTCTTGAGTGACCTCCAAATAGTCTTGAGACCGTTTGGGCCAATCAACCCCAAACAATCAACTCAATTAAAATGCAAAACCAAAACTTAGCCGATTAGGGTTAACACCATATCTTTTGTCCTTCAAACACTTAACCATATCCAACCCTAGACCTCCAAACGGTCTTGGGTGACCTCCAAATGGTCTTGAGACCGTTTGGATGAGTTCCAAACGGTCTTGAGACCGTTTGGCTCACCCAACCCTTGGATTCTAGTGAAACATCATTAGGAACAGTAATCCCAAATGGTCCACGCTTGGTCAATGCAGTCAAACGGTTTGAGACCGTTTGCCCAAGAAGTTCAATTAATCAGATTGGAAAATCAGCACTTAACTCAATTCGATTGCCTAATTGTTTAGCCTTTAACTCATGATTCCTTGGGAGTTAACCTATCAAATTTGGTGGGTTATTAGACCACATCATTAGGAACAGTAATCTTAAACGGTCCATGCTTGGTCAATGCACTCAAACGGTTTGAGACCGTTTGCCCAAGAAGTTCAAGTTAAACAGATTGAAAATCAGCATTTAATTCAATTTGATTTGCCTAATTGATTGGCCTTTAACCTACGATTCCTTTGGAGTTAACCCCTCAAATTTGGTGGGTCATTAGCCTACATAATTATGAACAGAAATCCCAAACGGTCCACGCTTGGTCAATGCCCTCAAATGGTCTTGGAGACCGTTTGCTCCAACCGACCTTGTGAAACCATTTGCCCCTCAAACGGTTTTGCAAACCGTTTGGCCAAGGGTGCAAGACTGTTTGCTAAAGTGACATAGGTATTCACGCCCTCCTTCTTCTACCTCCAGATCCAGGTCTGTTCCCCATGGTTTTAGATGCAAGAAAGCAAGGAAGGATGGGGGAAAGAAGAACAATCTACTTTTGCAAGTACAAAGATATGCATAAGAAAGCAAAAGGTTTAGAGTTATAAAACCCGCCTTAAGGTCGTTCCTTGAGCTCCAAGCTTCCAAGCTTCCAGTCTTTAATGGTGTCTTGAGCTCCACAGGTCAGCCAAGGGTGTTTCTCCAAGGAAAGGTTGGGAAAAGTTGGCTAAAAAGAAGAAACAAGTAAGGAAGACCATAAAACCAACCTTGCACCATGAATTCCTTCATGAATTCGAGCAAGATGATGATCAAAGCTTACCTAGAACTGCTTGGCCATTATCCTCTTCTCCAGAGCTCTGTCCTAAGTCGGTCTAAGCAAGGGGATAAGAAAGGAAGTGAAGGAAACGATCCTTGCTAAGTGAGAAAAGGTGTATATATACTTTAGGTGAAATTTCAACATAAGAACAACTTGTTTCTCAATTTCTCCTCTAGGTCCTTCCCTTATTATAAACCAAGTTTCTCCCTTCCATACTTAAGCAAAACTCATCTTAAACCCAAGGTCTAAAGGTGAAGAAAGCCAACTTCTTACTAAGTTGCACATATAGAAGGGTTATTAGACTTATAACTTGATCATTTAATTTATAAGGGTTATCATTCTTATTTAATTATTCAATTGAAATGACCTCTTCATCATTCTTACTCTAAATGATGCCAAGAGTCATAAAAGATACTCTAGAAGGTGTATTTTACAAGTTGCACCCCATATTTTGGGTAAATTGCACTTTACACCAAAACTAGAGTTTTAAGTACAAGGATTGCTCCACAAGCTGCATCTTGGTGCCCAAGCTTGGAGAATCCATCATACTTTATCATATTCATTCTTATGATGTCTCAACACCATAGGAACATCTTAACATGTGCAATTTTCAAGTTAACCCCTTTTAATTGGGTAATTTGCACATAGGTCCCTGTATTACAAAACAATATTACAACATTGTTCAAAAGGGACAGAAAAGGAAATGTATGTTCCTTAGGAGATTTAATTACATACCAAAAGATAATCACAAGTATCTAATTATATAATTAAGCAAAACACCTAGGGTTGGTTCATAACCCAGGTCAGGGATGTTACATTTCCTTTCTTCATCTGCCCCTCAACTGTTCTCAACATGCCCAACAACTTTGTCAACATTGTGTCGAAGTCATTCATGTTGTAGTTCATGAAAAATTGACTATATGACTGCTAGAGACTACAAAATCACATCGGTGGCCAACTCTTGACCCAAGGGGAATCCCAGTTTGGCAATGTTCTCCACATACCCAATGAGTTTGAGCATACGAGGACCTACTGGTTCTGTTTCTTCCATGTTACATTTGAACAATGCTTCAGAGACATCGTATGTCTCCTATCTTGCCTGATATTGGAACATGTTCTTGAGATTTGTGACCATCTCAATCACATCCATGTTCTCATGCTTCCTATGTAACTCATAGTTCATAGAGCATAGCATTAGACACTTGACATCGACGAAATCTTCAATATGCTTTTTGTAAGCATCCTTGTTAGCCTTTGGTGCATTTTGAGGTGGTTCCTCTAGTTCTGGCGTCTCCAGGACATAGAACTTGCACTCCTATGTGAGAACAATTCTTAGCATCCTAAACCAGTCGTGGAAGTTGTTCCCAATTAATTTTTCATTCTCAAGGACCGATCACAGAGAAAGTGATCATTGTTCGTTGCCATTTGATTCTACAAAAGAATTTGCAATTTTATCAAAAACTTATTTTTTATTTGATTTGATTTGGGTGATAAAAATTAGGTCTTTAATTCATTGTCGTTCTCATTATTTTGTTCAAATTGATAACCCTCAAGTATCAATTTAGAAAACTACAGTAAATTTTTTTCTAATGAGCCAAGATCCAAAATGATTCAATTATTATACGACCTACACCAACGTCCAAAATCAACCATTAAGGTAGGTAATCATGCTAATTGCATCATATGCAACTCTTAGATAGATGATATATGCAACTCCTTGCCATAATCATCTACATGCCTCTAGGCCCAGACGTTGTGAGAATCACAGTTAAGCCTGACCCGATATCCAATATGATAATAATGCACCTCGCTTTAGCAGAACCTACATTACTATCATCACACTTCCACGAGGTAGGTGACGCACCACGCTTTAGCATAACCTACGCATGGTCGAACAAGTTTTTCATGTGTATTGCTATTAGAAAACATCTTAGACTTAATATGTTTGATTGAGGGATTTTATATATATCATATATATACATATACTGTATCCAATCACCACATATATAGTACATATCATATACATGCTATATCCCATAATGTAAACATGCACTATAAACAAAAAATGATGGTTATGGCCATGTCTATGTGTAATTATTTGGAGCCACAAAGAATTAGTACCACCTAGGTCAATCATCACATCACATGTATGAATTTACTATTGGTGTAAATATGTGCTTGCCAATCTGGGTAGATTGGTTCAACCCATGAACCGGTCATCTTGCCTCTTAGCCGGTTGGTTGGTCCTCATGTCCAACCGATGTTTGGACACCTTCCATATGGTCGATTGGGCTTATGGGACAGTCGTCTGGCCTCCTATCCAAACGATGTCTGGACTCCTTCCAAATGGTCAGTTGGATCCACTAGGCGGTCTTCTGGTTCTATCGCTCTGTCCTCCTTGTTCCTCCAAATAGTCAGCTCATCTCACAACCTAGTCATCACACCCGGTGATGAACATCTTCAACATTATTGCAAGAAAAGAAACTATCCTATTGCTACTTTATTATATTGAATAAGAGAAATCTCAAGTTACATTCGAGGGGAGCAAAGGTAGGAAAGCATTAACTTTATATTGGGAAGAGGGAGGTAGAAGTTCAGTATGTAACCAAGTTAAAAAGGAACCAAACCATCCAACCACACACAGATATTGGGTATTGGCCATAACCACACTACACATCCAGCATCAAAACTACTTTTAGAGCGAAACATGTAAATTGCATATATATATATATATATATATATATATATATATATATATATATATATATATATATAAGTTAGGGATTATGTGGTCTTTGACTCGATACGCATATAAGACAGTTTAAATATTCACATTGTATGCAATAAATAAATGATTAAACAAAAAATTTGATCATGTCGATTATCCTAAAACATAGTAAATTGATGTGGCTCTGATACCACTTTTAGAAAATACTGACACATAATATAGCAGCGGAAACTAAAATTTTATCTATCCGTATTCCCATAACAACAAGATTACGTCAACTACTATGAAATAGGAAGGATGGTTTAGTGAGTTATACATGGTCCTAGAGCAAGTCCAGCCAAAACAACTCAATTCAATGAAATTGCCAACATATTGCCCTTGGACGATGGCTGTGCAGCTCCTGGTCTTCACCACGAACAACAAACACAAACAACTTCTACATCACTCCTATGGTCTAGCCACAATCTACATGCTGACTTTCCTATCTGAGAAGTAGCCAAAGCAATCCTTCCTCTAGAGTAGTCCACACGGACAACTAGAACAGACATGAAGGAGTTGTCCCTCTCATTGGTGTACTAGTTACCAACTTGCTCTCCTACAACAACAACAATCAATTATTCTCTACCGTGGATATCTCTACCTAGTCGGGTAGGACTTGCCTGGGATCTCTCGATTACCACAACTAGAGAGGACAACAGTTGTCAGAGAATCTGATTCTTAGTTGTCTATATTGTGTTCTGGAAAGATCCCAATACCCCTATTTATATAGGCAGGGTTAGGATCAAGGTTTCCAGTATGTACGGGAAGGTGCGGGAGTGGAAGGGACTGGAAGATCTTGAATTTTCACAGCATACGACAGCCAAAATGGTCGTTTGGTGACCCAAACGGTTGTCTGGTCACACGGGATAGTCGTCTCATACTACCATATGACCGTCTAGGAGTTTCCTAATCATACACAAATTTGGCAATTTTTTATTCCAATTAATATCGCATATTAATTCCTTCCACCACAAGAAAAGTGCAATCTAAAAAATTTCAGAAACATCTAGAATCTTTGTTCGGCCCAACCAATCCATCTCACACAAGTAAGACGCCAGTCTCACTCACTCATATGACCGTCTAATGAGTTTGAGATGATTCGGTTGGTTCAATCACATTGATCTGGTCGGTTCAAAGGCATGTTTTAGCCAATTCGAACTCTGATCAGCCTGACAACCCAAACGTCCATCTCAACACTTGAGACTCCTTTTTGGCTGCCCAAACAGCTGTCTCACTCAGTGAGATGGTCGTTTGGCACTATAGTTAGTCAATCAGTTGATCTGCTGCGTGAGTTGAATACCTAAGCACTTTAGTAATCAATCCAATCATCAATCAAGATAAACTCCTATTCTAGACGAGTTCCTATGTGTGTGACCCTATAGGTCGCATATCACATTGTCAGTGAATGTCTATAACTAGCTTATGACATCACAAGCAAAGAGTGGTGCCTAGTCACACGTCAGTACTACCTAAGTGAATGAAAAGTTGGAGAACAACTTCAACCTACAATCTGTGTAAGGTGTTGCAACAATTGTATAATTCCTTTATCTCTAATATCCAGAGTGAAATTGAGGCATGAAATCATCATCCTTGCAACATTCATCTCATGTTTCTTGAACCAAGAGCAGACTGTCTGAGATAATTTGACCTCAATATCATATATTGATTCATACGTGCATGCACATGCGTTTCTCATCCTCACTAATCAAGTGTCCAGGATATCATACTCTAGTAGGAGGGACAAATCCCCAGTCTATCCCCATCTTTCAAAGTCACCCAATAATCACCATTATAACAACCCATGTTTCATGACTATGTTTGATGATGTCAAAGCATACCCAACGACATATGATGAGTGTACTAATTTTAGGTCTAAGAATCAAAATCACCACCTTCACTGTGAGAGTTGACTATGACTTACCATATGATGGTTTCCATGTATCCCTCTCAAGGTGGGTCTGTGCGATACACTGTTCCCTAACATGCATCTGTGTGCTTGGTTTGATATTGCCATATCATGACTTAGTGAGACTCAGTCATCAACCAACTCACACTCTAGTTTATGTGTTACTGGTGTCTATCTACCTTCCACACTAACAACCAACTAGGGACATAATGATAATATGTATATGTACTCTTAGCATTCGTATGATCTCATTTCCACAAGGCTAATACTTGAAGACATATGTCATTAAGTAATATTATTCTCCAGAAATTCATAGTGTTTCCTTATTATCCCATAATTGAATGAAACAGAATGAATTAGAAGCTTGCCTTTATAAGTATTAATCAAATCCTTTATGATATATGCCATGCCAATAATCACATGATTGGCTCTACAGACATACCTTACCAACACGTGGGCCTCCACCAAAAGAGACTTGGTGGTGGAATGATGAAGTACAAAAGGATATTAAACTCAAAAAGAAATTAGGAGCTTGCCTAAATCTAGGGATGATGCAACTTTTTAGAGATAGAAACATGTAAAGAAAGATGTTAAGAAGGTAGTTCAAGAGGTAAGGTATAAACACTTTGATGAGATATATAAGAAGTTGGACACTAGTTAAGGTGAAAAATATATTTATAAAGTGGCATGTATAAGAGAAAGGAAAGAAAGAGACTTAAGTCAAGGAAAATGCATCAAGAATGAAGATGACATAGTGTTGGTGAAAGATGATGATATAAAGAACCAATGTAGAAAATACTTTTATAAGCTTTTCAATGGAGATACTATCAACATGTAAGAGACTCGGGTTCTCAAGACCTCTCTTTTGATTAGCATAACTACCAACCATTAAAGAGAATCCCTATACCTAAATCTAGACTATGAAACAAAATAACAAATTCTCAACAAGGGCGATTAAAATAGTATAAAAAACACAGATAAATTTGTCCTTTTTCTTTCTTCACAGTTTTCATAAACCAACATTACATACATGACATCACATTAAGATATCACAAATATTATTCAAATGTATTAAAACCAGAATCAATCTTATTGCTCACATGTAGTTCAATTTACATCAAATACAAGTACATCGATGAACAATTTGATACACTACCCATCTCGAGAAAGAGAGAGTACATGGACATTCTAATCTATTTAGATTATTCTTCTATTTATATCTTTTTAGTCATGACCTCTCTGCTGGATAGCATTACACCTAAAAACATTTGAAACAACCTCATGAGGCTCATATAGATCCCGACGAGTGACACCTCCCGCTCAAGATGAGTACATGAATCAATATAAAATTAATTATAATGAACTTAAAAGAAGCATGTAGAGATTGAAAAGTCTAGCAAATAGTTGTAGTAACCCGTTGAATCCAATTTATAGTAATAATCTAATTAAAATCAGATAACATAATCACTTACACCAAATTCAAGTGTAAAATCTTTTAGAGCATGTCTATGAACAAATCAATAGATGTTACTTAATTTAGAATGACAATCCATTAGTATGAGTAATAAGTCAAGATCTAAGAATTTAGAATCAATATATAATAATAACATCATCATCGTGACACTCCACCAGTCGGACCAGGAACACATCCTACAGTCTTGAAGCTGAAGAACACATAAGACATATCTACCAAACAAGACTATTCAAAATATAGGCAAATTTTAATCATATTGAGAGTGGATATGCAATCCCAACATTAACCCCATGTCAACATTTAAGATCATATTCTAGACCAGATAATTAAGGATATAGAAATAGATCATCTTTATAAAAGAATGATTAGTTTCCACAACAAGAAGCATATTTAAAAATAGTAGATCTATCAAATAGCTATAAAAGGCATGTAACAACATTCAACTCATATTCTAAATTGTTTGTCATCTTTTATTCATTTGCCCGGAAACAACTTGGCTTGTACAAATAGAATTCACCACACCTGATTCTCATATCAATGACTCACCATCTCTATCTTAGGGTTTAGCCGACCACCCTAAGATATCAACAACAGACCATGGTCCACCATAGGGTTGCCTAAAGAGGCTCATCTCCTCATCTCAAGTATGCGAGATATGAACCAACAAAACAATATATCACATATCATCAATGCATATTACATATCATCATATTTGACATGTTTCACAGTTTCATTTAATCATAGTATATTCATCATGGACATAAACTTTCACAATAATAATTTAGGGCCACAACCACTCTAGATGACTCATTGCTAAATCCTGATGGTCTAACCTTTAAGGTCTCGACCCACACTATGAAATTTCTTCTCATAATATTCTGATTATTACAAGGAGATCCGTTTCATTTCCCCTGTGTGGCACTAGGGCGAAACTCATAGTATTTAGGGAACCTAACTAGATGTGTCATCATTCCACTTGTTATTAATTTTCTTTTACTCATCTTAAAGAAGATTCAATCATCATTTATCATATATGTACATTTTTTCTTAACTAGAATGACATAAAGCAGATTAGGCTTATCAAGAGAGAAAATTACTAAAACATTGTGGCCACTTCCTCTCTCTCTAGGGCTTGCTCTGCCTTCTCTCTAGAATCCTCCCCGGCGGCCGTCGCTGGGGGGAGGGAGCGCCGCTTCAATGCTTTCCTCCCCCTGGTGCTCATCAACTCTGGTTCAGTTTCTGGTAGGCGGACATATCCTGGAGGCGCTGTCCCTAGGCGTTTCGAAGTGGATCTCTGGTGGATGGAGCCGGCCGTCGTCTGGTGCTGTCTCGATGGTTTGGGGTGAGAGGGCGAGGTGTTTCATGAGCGAAAATCAGATCGGGGCTGGGTTCGGCTACCTCGACTCCGTCGACTCCATCCCGCTCAAGCGTGGCGGATGGAGAGAATCTATACACTCTAGATTCATAGATCGTTGCTGCTCACTTCACTGTTATCCTCTCTTCCCCACTATGAGTGCTGCTGTGCTGGCGGCATGCTGCTCCAGGGCATTGGCACTCCCTCCACAGGTGTTCCCTGGCAACAACGATCAGATCTGGACGTGGGGTTCGCACACGATGATCAGATTTGGGCAGGGTTCGGCTACCTCATCTAGTGGCGGCAGGGGGCCTTTGTCGCTGGGTAGTGCGTTCCCTCTTCGTCCATCTGGCGTTTGGTGGCACACTCCTCCCTTCCTGGTTCTGGTCACCCCTAAGCTGTTCGAGCTTCATCGCTGCTGTGCCTCATGATCACGGTGGTTCTCTGCTAAAGCTGGTTCAGAACACCTTCAAGGCGTTTGACGATATGATATACGCATACAAGTGATTTACGAGGGTTGGGAATTAGAGGGGGTTTCCTCTTCTCTTCTTCTCTGGCCATTTTCTCTTGAGTACAGGAAACACCCTTGGATGTTTGTGTTTGCTGTTGTGTACCAGCGCTTACCGATAGATCAAGGTCCAGTGCTGATGAGCAGCTATGTTGTTTGGGGGTTGTCAGCTCGAAGGATCTCCCTTATTCTGGTATAGTATCACAATTTGTGGGTACCCTTATTAGATAGCTGGTGTTGTGCTACATATGAAGGAGTGATTTGGAGCTAACTTGTTCATCCAAATCTTTGTTGTTTATTTGCGTTGGCTCTTGTTTCTTTTGTGTTTTGTTTCAGCTTCATGCTGACCTGTTTCTAGGAGTCCTCTTTTTGGGTTTTGCCCTTTATGTTTCCTAGAGTTGGGATGCTGAGAAGGCCAGAATCTTCATGTCTAGCTACAGGTTGGTTTACTTGTGGTTGGTCTATGTCAAGTTGCTATTACTCTTTGTGGGTACACTGACTCTATGTAATAGTGGCTTGTTGTAGCCTTCTTCTCGTTGGTCTGCCTGGACCTAGCTTGTCTAGATTGTTTGGTTTTCTTAGTGTTTCTTTGCCTAGAAAGTTTGTATGTCCCCCTGCGTGGGGATTTTGAACCTTATCGAGATTTTTAGCTCTCTGTTGATGTAATGGGGTACTTAGTGCCCAAAGTTTTTGGTATTAATAGTAACACACTTTTTGACCGAACAAAAAAAATATTATGTACTTTTGCAATACATGTGATTCTTTCCATTTCCACATCTTTTCATAACAATCGTCATTAGTGGGATTTAATCCCAATACATGATCTCATTATCCATCATTTACCGTCATCATGGTTTCTCAAATGAAATCAATGCAAGACAAATCAACCTAAACATATTTTTTATCAGTTCATGCGTGTTAGTACTATATATATATATATATATATATATATATATATATATATATATATATATATATACTTGAGTGTACAGATCAGGCTGTACACCCCAATGGTATTTGCCTATCTAGACCATGTTTTTCCAAAATCTAATCCATTGATCTTCATGGCTAAAATAATAATAGGCTACATACAAAATTTGAGCTCATTTGGATGAGTGTAAGTCACTCATACAAGGACAACAAAATCGACGCACAAAACAAATTTGAAATGCATGATTTTTGCCTCCTTTAGATGCATGACCTACAAGTATCCAAATGAGCTGAAATTTAGTATATAGTATGTTCTTAAGATATTTAAGAAGATCAACAGTGTAGATTTTTCAAAAAGTTATTGCATCTTTAAAAATGAGTGAGGTGTACGGTGCCTTCGGTACACTCGAGTGTACACTATCCTGACCCTCTCTATCTCTCTCTTTCTCTCTCTCTCTCTCTATATATATATATATATATATATATATATCAAATCTCAATTTTAATCCATTAGATTTAACCATTCTCTAAGTACAAGTGTTCATAGACAATTACAATTCAAATGTGAATTCTTTTGAATCAAATTGCATTTTTGAACTCCATCTTGTAATTTAATTAAACTTTGCTCATATGCATTCCTTAATCCCTCATTTGAGATTATTATTCATTGGCATCACATAGCTCATTATTTTAGGGCTAGGGTTAGATTCTTGAATCAATCTACTAATTTTCATCATTTTCACTTCATTTCATATAGATTATATTTAACTTCTTTCATTTCACATTCACCATTACTCTAGGATCAAATCATTTTAAATTTAATTAATATATAAAATCTCTCTCTCATTGAAATCCTTTATAATTTGGTTTGAATATATTTCATTCAATTTATGTCAACCCACACATAATTACGATAAATAGACTATATACTTCATCATACACATTTCATTAATTTCATTCTTAACTCGTCATCACCATTCAATTTATTCTTGTCTATTTCCTTTCTTATAATAGGTGAGTGTACCATGTAACTAACTTCCAATGGCATTCTTGTAACTTTCAAACATCACTATATCTCTTATAATACTACTTCATTTAGCTTAAAAGAATGGATTAGGTTACATCTTCTTACATGATAATCTCTAGTCATCCTTCCCAGTTCATTGTTATGTATCTTGTATAAAAGGACCCTCATTCACGTGAGGGTTTTATAATTATTTTATAAATTATACCAAAGTAGATACACTAGGCTTATATCATATTATTAGACTCATCATCTTCAATAGAAGTAATAATACCTACACGTCAACATTTCATCACAATTACAACATTATATACATGTTCTAGCTTTATCACTCATACTCATCTTAGTACGAAAATTCTAGGGGTTTCAAGAAGTCATCTTAGTTCAACACATAATAAGAATCATATCATTAATTATTGTCATCAAGGTGTATAGAGTTTCATTGAGTCTATTCAAAACACACAAAACCCTAAATTCCAAACCACACAATCAATTAATCATTTACAAACATACAATGATTTATTGACTCACTTGAGTCCATCCCTTAATCCTATACATGGATTTCTACCATATCAAACCCTCATATACAAATCCTTATGTACCTAACATATTCAATCCAAGTAAGGATTCAAAATTTAAGTTGAACAACTCATGATTATTGAGTTCAAATAGGATTACATTCATGTCCATGCAATTTCCAAGCATATCGCCTATTTACTCAATTTTTAGAAAAATTGGTATAAATTGATGTAGTTTTCTATCCACAAGAACTCCATACATATTAAATAAATAGATTAGGAACTAGGCCAATATAAATTAATGAGAAAGGATATAAATTAGTAGCCTTTATTTCCCCAAAATCATCTCAATTGATTATACAATTACATACAAATACTGGCAATGATCTTGATTAATTTAGATAGATGTAATTAAGCTTTAAAAATGATTAAAAAGCTTATTAGGGAGATAAACACTCACCTAAGGTGACAAGCACCTTGAAAATGTAGGTCTAACTCTTATAGAAATCCACCAAGGTTCTAGCTATTGAATCCATTTCTTCCTCCTCCCAAGTCAGAAACCCTAGGAATGGTGAACATCAGAGAAATGGTGAGAAAAGAGGAAATATCATTTCAAATCAAATCAGAGGAGGGGAAAAATATTGACATGCGAGAGAAGATTTACAATGAAAGACTATGCGAAGAAACTGAACTTACTTGATTTCATAATTTCTCAGACGATAAAGCCCTAGGTCAACATCTCCACCTTCCTCACTCAAACCCTAACCCTCCCTCTCTCTATAATATTTGGTTTATCTAGAATGAATCATGAAATATGAGAGATCCTAGGGTGCTAGGTTACTCATATAGTTCAATCAAGGTGCTTGGGTCAATTGCTAATTGACCTAACTTTACACTTTCTTTTATTTCAACATATTTTTCTATCATATGCAAATGTTTCTAAAGATCGTCTACTTAATATGTCAAATATCCTCCAAAAATTATGAAAATTCACACACATCATTTAAAAGATCCAGTAAACATTTCATATCATTCAGAGTTACCAATAAATAAATAAAAATCAAACACTACACTGCTATACTATAATATGCAACATGGTACTAATGGGGAAACTAGACCGACACCACACCCTATAAAATTCAAACATTATCCAAACATTATGAAAATTTAAAATGTTGTCTAAAATAGAGTTTCCAAGTAAATTTAAAGTTTTAGATAAACTAGATGTACCACTTAAAAGATAAAATTCAAATACCAAACTGCTATATTTCAAAATGAATGCATGATCATATGAGTTTGTTGTGGGGTAACTCGGTCGACAAACAGATAAAAAAAATTCAAAAATCAGATATTTTCAAGAACACTTAAATTTAAGTTCTTCAAATCATATCCAAATTTAAAGTAAATCAGATTTGTATATAAAATACTAAAATTCATTTAGTAGACCACTATATTTATCAAATTGTGTATTCATATGCTAGAAAATCCTATTTTGCCCGATTAGGATTTCCAATTCTCAAACCCTAATTATTTGAAATAAAAGCATATTTAGAGTTTATAATTAGGATTTTCAATTCTCAACCCTAATTATTTGAAATAAAATTATGCTTACAGTTTCTAGTTAGGTTTAGAGAATTATAAATTAGACCACCATCATTAATCAAGCTCTAAAGAATGAACAATCTAGTTAAGCATGCATTCATCCAAGTAAACCCTAATTAGATGGTTAATTAGAAAACATGTCATTACGAAATTTTCCCTCCTTTTGGGATTTCATCTCAAAATCTAAGAATACGTGGAAAGATATCATATCATCTAACCATTCATCTTTCTTAGCATCAAGTTAGAATGATTTGCATTTTATTTTTCTTCCATGCGACATCATTTTCTTGGTTCTTAGATCTTTTACATTAAGATTCCAACTTTACCGACATTAGACATATATTTCATCCCTTGTCATCATCATATTTCTCTTTTTAGCACTACAAACACCTATTTCACAAATACTAGTAACACATCATTTATCTAGATGTGATTCACATCACCCTTCATATTGTTTTTTAAAATATTTGATTATGTATCTTAGGGATCAAGATTACAATTCATTATGTATCATTATCCACATCTGTCAATTTTCTTTGTAACAAAGATCATTTAGTGAGTATGAATCTCACTTCTCATCTTTTTCTTGTAATTTAAGATTCAAACTCGTATTTGAATTTGCTAGGAATTATCTCCACAATCCATTAAAGTTACATTTTCCTAATATGAAAGATCATTCTTGTCTTAGGTTCCATATTGAATTATATAATATGTGGCGTACAACTCATAAAATAAGATCAACTAATGCGGAATTGTAATTTTAACGGCGGATTTACTGAAAATCACTAAAAATTAAAACCATTTATCAAGAGATCCATTAATAGGAGAACTCTTTCATTCAGAACCAAAGTATTTCAAGTACATACTGGTTCACTAGTACATCTCTCGTACTATTTCTTCTCGAGAGTTACAACATTAACTGCCCTGTTAAACTGTACATCAGCAGTATAAAAAATCTCAAGGCATCAAGCCAAAATCTCAGATCGAATTATCAAAAGCACTAACTCCTAGGACCCGAGAGTACAGAGATGAATCATATGACTAACTATATAAAACCATCAACCAATGTCTCCACATGATGGATCACTGCTGTCCCTGTGACTGCTGCTGCTGCTCTTCTCCTACAGAAGAGTTTCTACCTTGTCATCTGCGTCTACCTAAAAATGTTGAATCCCACGAGGGTGATACAATTATAAAAATTACCCCAGCGGGAGATATAACTCTCCGCCAAAACATTATCATTACAGTTTAATAGAAATAAACTGAGTAGTGGGATAATATAAATCAGTAGCAGATGAATCAACATCTATACAGATTAGAGCAATATTCTTATGCAAGTATTTCAATTATAACTTGATAAAGCAGCATGTCTCTTACTCATTATAAATTAAAAGAACATAAGTACATTTATGTATTAAGGACATGCTAAGCAATATAACATCAACCAGTGGTTCTCGCATTTCAATCTTATGCAATTACGCTACACGACTGATTATATTTTACAAACAGATTTAAGCTCTGAGGAGATGAGGTATACCGCTCATACTCCAACCGACCATTTCTAGAATCAAAATCGGTACCATAAATAGGTCAATGGAAGAGTCGGATTCCCATGACCTCCCACATCCCGGTCAGTATGGGACTACAAGAAGGACTATGTCGACTACTCAAATAGCTTTCCTGGGTATACTAGAACTTCGCTATAGAGTTACATCATCAATTGTACTCTCATCGGCAATCGAGATCATTAATGTTTATCTCCATCGACCCGACATAAAATAACATTGGGAGATTAATGATACATCCATCCCAACCATCGGGAGATTTATTATACATCTATCCCGACACATGAAGGATCGAGAGGTTTAATGTTTATCCTTCCTCAATCTCTTCACAAGGACGTAAGGATATTTTCGCCCATTTACCCCCACATATTCAGAATATGCGAATTCCAGGAATTTTATAGGAAAACCTATTTCACCATCTCCAACTTCTGACGATTATGGATCTATGGTCAGAGCACTACATGAATAGATTTCACTTAATTAATTAAGTACATTTTCATATTCTTTTAGCATCAGGCATGTTCTCAAACAAGACTTATTATGACAATGCTATAAGGAAACATGTACTATTTTCATCAAATACTCAACTGTCTTTAAAAGATATTGGGAACTTAGTCCCTTATTTCAAAACTGGGAATTCTCATCCATCACAGTTTCATCACCATAATCATATGGCCCTGGGTAATTAAACCCTTGATTCATCATTAAGCATTGTTACCACTTTTCCAGGTAACCATCACCTTTAAGTCAACTGACCAAGGCAAACATGATACTTGCTATTACAAGCATTACACATGGTACTTGAGGCCCATTAAGTATCTTGTAACCTCTTACCAGGCAACAATGTATATTATGACACTCAAAGTACATTCACAATAGTGAATTAAACATCATAGCTCATACCTGGCCATGATCATCATTTCAACATACCTGGATGGTTAGCACATATGATAAAAGTGATATCAATTGCATATCAGAACTATGTTCAACAAATATGAATTCACTATTCATGGGTAGCACTACTATTCCCTTACCAGGGTTAGGGTTTCCCATTGCATGTCATATGAGGATAATCATCTTATTACCACATCATAGTTATGGTTTATCACCATATTGCCCAAAATTAGGGTTCATTAAACAATACATAGTATTACCCTAGATTTGAGCTTCACAACACATCAAACATCAGGGTTTCTCATGAAACCATCCTTAGTCAGGGTTTCACATAAATTTCACCCTAGAAAAGGATTTACATTCAATAATCCACAATTTAGGGTTTACTATTCATCCCAATTAGGGTTTCATGTTCCATTACCCATAATTAGGGTTTACTATTCATCCCAATTAGGGTTTAATGTTCCATTACCCATAATTAGGGTTTACTATTCATCCCAATTAGGGTTTAATGTTCCAATACCCAAAATTAGGGTTTACTATTCATCCCAATTAGGGTTTAATGTTCCATTACCCATAATTAGGGTTTACTATTCATCCTAATTAGGGTTTCATATTCCATTACCCATAATTAGGGTTTACTATTCATACATTGGATTAGGGTTTCAATTATAATTGCCCTAGATTAGGGTTAAGGTTCAACAACACCTTGTCAATTAGGGTTTATGTTCATGATTAGGGTTTCATGATCTCTTTACTTAAGGATCATAACCTTATTCAGCACATGAATCATACTCATGCATCAATTCCATGCTATCATTCTTCTCAATTTGATTAGGTCATATCAACCCTTAATCAAGTTCATACAACTATGTATGACATAGTGTACCAAGTCATTTCTCTTATAAGCAATTAGGGTTCATCTCTTAATTGACACCACTCACTTAGGTACTATTAGGGTTTTACCCTTTGTACCTTTATTGATTAACATTACTAACCATCATTGGATTATTGGAACTGTCATTACCTTCAATATCCAAGTAATTGAACCACCATCAACCTCGATACGGTTTTGAAGTTTCATCACCAAATGATTTTGAAACTGTTTGCCACCAAACGGTCTCAAGACCATTTGGGCCAAATCAGTCCCAAAACCGCAAGGGCTCACTAGGTCATTTATCAATCAAATTGATTTCCAATTGCACCATTGAATTGACTATTGGTTATTCAATTGAAGGATTCATCAATCTAAACCATTAGATCATCATCCATGGGTCAAGGATCAACCACTAACCCACCAAACATTTTTGAAACCATTTGGTCCCAAACGGTTTCAAGACTATTTGGGCTCAAACGGTCTCAAGACCGTTTGACCCAAATTGTCTTGAAAACGTTAGGACCAATCAAGGATTCATCAATCAACTTGATTAGGGTTTCCAATTGAAGGATTGTGCACACATTGAATCAATCAATTGAGTCCATTGGATCATCATCCAACAAGTAATTAAGTTCAGACCTCAAACGATCAACTATACCAAATGGTCAACCTCTTCATGCAGTTTGGGGTCCAAGACACCAAACGGTTTGCAAACTGTTTGGTCTCAAACGGTTTGGTGAAACCGTCTGGACCAAAGGTCCAAGACCGTTTGCTCTTGATATTTGACTAAGGTATGTGCTTATGAATAGGTTATCATATTCAACCTTTAGACTCACGGAACTACTGCCATTTTCCATGGCAACTCCATTAATCAAGCAAGGCTATTGCAATAATAACAATTAACTCAATTGCATGAAGAAATCGAATTCAATGACAAAGATTAAGGGTTTAAGTTATATAACCCACCTTAAAATATGATCCAAAGCTCCAAGATTCACGGCTCCAATGGTGATTGAAGCTCTAGCAACCTCCCAAGGTCATTTCTCAAGCTTTTCGAGTGAAAGGATCGGCTAGGGTTGAAGATGGAGTGAAGAAATGAAGGAATCATACATTGTTTTATGATTTTCACCATGAAATCAAGAAGAACGAAGGTCAAAGACTTACCAACAGGTTGGGAGCGTCCTTCCTGCTGTTCCTAGATCTCTTGGTCGGTTTTTCAAGCAAGGAGAAGAAAGGAATCCGAAAATATCCTTAGGTGGGTTGGAAAAGGCTCTTTTATAAGAAAATTGATGAAAGATAAAATGTTTTATAAAAATCAATTGATTCCAAAAATGTTGCCACCACTTCCTCCTTGGTTTTCTTGCATGCAAATGCAACTCAAACCCACCGAGCTCCCTTCCATTATCCATGGATTAAGGGAAAAGAAAATAAGCACCTTAATCCCTTATAATATTAATATATATTTTTGAGCGGGAATTCTTTTCCTTATAATAAGGTGAGTGGAATTTCACCTCCTTAGGATATTTTCGGTCCTTGCAAAGCTCAAGTACGTCCACACACCCATATGAATTTCACCATTTTAATTTTGGTTGAAGGCCCTTCAATTATTTTATTTATTTTTGCATTAATGTTTCCATTATGCTTAAATCTTGATTATTTTAATATCAAGATTCTCTCTCATCCAACTTAATTCAAATAAGGCACCCCTCTCATTTTCTTTGCTCCACATGATGCCAAGAAACATTAGGGACCTTATTGAAGTGTTAAATTACATATTGCACCCTATGTTTTGGGTAAATTGCACATTACACCAAAACTAGGTTTTCATGCACAAACATTGCTTTATCAGCTCTTTCTTGGAATTCAGGCTATCACAAGCCATACCTCTACATCATCTTCACTATCATGATGCTTTAACACATGATGAACATATTATCATGTACAATTTGCAAATATACCCCTCTACTTGTGTAATTTGCACTTTAGTCCAAAATAGGAAAAATATTGATTTCAACAATATTCAAAAAGGACTAAAATTGTAATATAAGTTCCTCTTGAGCCTTAATTAATTTTCAAAAGATAAGATCATGCATATAATCAATTTTATTAATCCTAAAAAATGTGTATCATTCCACATGTTATTAATCCTTTTTACTCATCTTAAAGAAGATTCAATCACCATTTATCATATGTGTATGTTTTTGTGTAACTAGATTGACATAAAGTAGATAAGGCTTATCAAGACAGACAATGACTAAAACAAAAAATCATAATATTATGTACCTTTTCAACACATGTGATTATTTCCATTTCCACATTTTTTGTAACAATCATATCAGTGGGCTTTCATCCCGAGACATGATCTCATTATCCAACATTTACCCTCATCATGGTTTCTCAAATGTAATCAATGCATTCTAATTCAACCTCAACTTATTTCTTATCAGCTCATGCTATATTGCAATTCTCATTAGATACTTACAAAGATATTATAACTAACAACAATATATGCATATAGACATCTTGTGTTATTCATCATGCTCAGAATAGACTTATCATGCAATAAATACTTATTCCATCCAATTTCTATAGATATGAATAAATCTCAAGCATAATCATGCATAACACACTTAATCTTCCTCTTCTATTAATTACCATTCTTAGTTAGGGTTACTACTCAATACATATGCAAATCTAATTTTTAATCCATAAGATTAGACCATTATCAGAGTACAAGTGTTTACAGACAATCATAATTCAAACGTGAATTCTAATGAATCTAATTGCATATTTGAATATCATCTTATAATTTAATTAAACTATACTCATATTCATGCCTTAATCCCTCACTTGAGATCATTATTCATTGGCATCACATAGCTCATTATTTTAGTGTTAGGGTTAGATTCTTAAACTCATCTACTAATTTTCATCATTTTCACTTTGTTTCATATAAATTAGTTTTAGCTTCTTTCATTTCATGTTCACTACTACTATAGGATCAAATAATCTTAACTTTATTTAATATATAAATTTCTCTCTCATTGAAATCCTTCATAATCTGGTTTTAGTATATTTCACTCAATTTAGGTCAACCAACACATAACTATGATAAGTAGACTATATACTTCATCTTACACATTTCATTAATTTTATTCTTAACTTTTCATCATCATTTGGTTGATTCTTATCTATTTCCTTTCTTGTAGGAGGTGAGTGTACCATGTAATTGAATTCCATTGGCATTCTTATAAATTCAAACATCAATATGTATCTTATAATACTACTCACTTCATCTTAAAAGAACGGATTCAGTTACATCTTCTTACATCATAATATCTAATCCTATTTCCCAATTCATTGTTATGTAGCTTGTATAAAAGGACCCACATTCATGTGAGGGGTTTATCATTATTTTATAAATCATACACAAATATATGCATTAGTATTATATTATATTAGTAGACTTATCATCTTCAATTGAAGTACTAGTAACTACATTTCATCATTTCATCACATTTTCAACATTATATACATGATCTAGTTTTATCACTCATACTTGTCTTAATGATAAACTTCTATGGTTTTCAAGAAGTCATCTCAGTTCAACACATCATAGGAATCATATTATTAATTTTTAGCATCAAGGTACATAGAGGTTCGTTGAGTCTTTTAAGGCACCTGGAAACCCTACATTCCATACCACACAACCAACCAATCATTTTCAAGCATACAATGATTTCATTTAAGTCCATCCCTCAACATTAAACCTTGACATGGGTTTCCTCCATAACAAACCCTCATATACCGATCCTCGTGTACATACCATATTCAATTCAAGTAAGGGTTCAAATTTTCAGTTGAGCAACTCATGATTATTGAGTTCAAATATGATTACATTCACGTCCACAAAATGTCTAGGCATATCGTATGTTGACTCATAAGAAAAATTGGTATAAATCAATATAGTTCTCTATCCATAAGAAATTCCATATATATATATATATATATATATATATATATATATATATATATATAGTCAGGATAGTGTACACTTGAGTGTACCAGAGGCACTGTACACCTCATTCATTTTTAAAGATGCAGTAACTTTTTGAAAATTATACACTGTTGATCTTTTTAAATATCTTAAGAACATACTATATAATAAATTTTAGCCCATTTCGATACTTATAGGTCATGCATCTAAAGGAGGAAAGAATCATGCATTTCAAATTAGTTTTGTGCGTCGATTTTGCTGTCCTTGGATGAGTGACTTACACTCATCCAAATGAGCTCAAATTTTGTATGTGACCTATTATTATTGTAACCATGAAGATCAATGGATTGGATTTTGGAAAGACAAGGTGTAGATAGGCAAACGCCATTGAGGTGTACGTCATAATCTGTACACTCAAGTGTATTCTAGCCTGACTCTCTCTCTCTCTCTCTCTATATATATATATATATATATATATATAATAAATAGATCAAGAACCAACAAAATATAAATTAATGAGAAAGGATCTAAATAAATTGCCTTTATTTCCCCAAAATCATCCCAATTGATTATACAATTGCATACAAGTACTAGCAACGATCTTGATTATTTTAGCCATATGTAATTAAGCTTTCAACACGATCACAAAGCTTTACAAGGATATAAAAATCACCTAAGGTGACAAGAACTTGAAAAACATAGGTCAAACACTGAATTTCTAGAAATCCACCAAGGTTCTAGCTATTGAATCCATTTCTTCCTCCTATCCACTTGAAAAACCTAGATGAGAGGCCGAATCTTAACACGTGAGAGAATATTTACAATGAAAGACTATTCAAATGTAACATACCAAATCTCAAACTCTACCCTAGACATTTGATCTTTTGGGTTTGACCAAACAAGTTTGAGGTTAGAATTATCCTAATAATATAATGCATGAATAATGTAATATAATATGTCATATAATTCGTTTGGTAATAATCAAATGATAAATAACTTAATTTCATGCATAATATGGTTAATGGGCCTCTAATGGGCTAGACGATATAACCCATGATGAATGAGACCCGAGTTAGGCGGGGCTTCACGGACAACCCTATGTGCCCAAGATGTCAAAGGATGCCCGAGTCTGCAATGCATGCCCTCATTAACTGTGAGGAGGTCCAGGAAGTTTGGCGACGAGTTCAACAATTCACAGGACTGAAGCTGTGTCAGCAGAGCACGTTGGATAGCTGGTTTCGGGCAAATTTGAGAAAAAGGAAGGAGCGGGACGATTGGAGCATTTGGATTGCTATTACTATCTGGAAATTATGGGGCTTTCGTTGTGGTATCGCATTCCAAGAGCTAAAAGTGAATGCAGAAGGTATGTTCAACAGCATTAAGCAGGAAGTCACACTCTGCAAGATGGCTTTTGCGAAGGAAACAGCAGATAGGAACACCAGGACAGGCGAAGATCATAGGTGGATTCATCCGCCGAAGGAGCAAGTGAAGGTCAATGTAGACGCAACAGTCATGAAGAAGAGGAAGGCCATGGCCACCGGTTTCATCATAAGGGATCACGAAGGAAGGTGGCTAGGGGGAGGATGTAATAAGGGAGCTACATTGGACGTCTTGGCAGCTGAGCTGAGAGCCATTGAGCTGGGTCTGTAGGATTGTTGAGCACAGTACCGGACGATCCTACTAGAATCTGACAACAATGAGGCTGTGCAGATGCTTAATAATAGCATGCTCATTCCAGCTAAGTATAAAGCAATTTGTCTTTGCATTAATAAGCTTTGTAAGGAGTTCGATGTAGTTACGATCAAGTATGGTAGGAGAGTCTGTAATAAAGCAGCTGACACAGCTGCTAAGTGGTGTCTGAAACAGGATGTTGATTATAGGAGGTGGAGCCAGTGCCCTAGCTTCCTCACTGAGGTGGTGGGGAAGGAAGCTACACTGAGCCACAGGTCGTGTAATGATGTGTCAGGACCTGGACTGAGGGACCAGGATGAATAAGTTTGTCCCCAGTTTACCCAAAAAAAAAACATAAAAATAACATCATTTTTGTGACACTCGACCATCTAGACCAGGAACACATCCTGCAATCTTGAAGCTAAAGTTCTCAAAAGACATGTCTACCAAACAAGACTATTCAAATGATAGGTAAATTTAAATCATATTCAGAGTGGATATCCAATCCCATGTTCAATTGTATGACAACATTTAAGATTAGATTCTAAACCAGATAATTAAGGATATAGAAATAGATCATCTATATAAAAGAATGATTTGTTTCCATAATAAGAAACATATTCCACAGTAGTAGATCTATTAGATAGCTGTAAAAGGCATGTAACAACATTCAACTCATATTCTACACAGCTTGTCATCTTTTATTCATTTTCCATAAAACTACTTAGCTTGTACCTCTCCAAGTAGAAGTCACCACGCCTTATTCTCATGTCAAAGACTCACCATCACTATCTTAGGGTTTAATCGGCCACCCTAAGATATCAACAATAGACCCTAGTCCACTATAGGGTTGCCTAAAGAGGCTCACGCTCTCATGTAGCATGCACAAGATATGAACCAACAAAACAATATATCACATATCATCATATTTCCCATGTTATATAGTTTTCATTTCATCATAGCATATTACTCATGAACATAGACTTTCACAACAAGGATTTAGGTCCAGAGCCACTTTATATGAATCACTTCTGAATCCTGGTGGTTAACCTTTAAGGTTTCAATCCACACTGAAAATCCTTCTCATAATACTCTGATTACTATAAGGATATTTGTTTCATTTCCCAAGTGCGGCACTCGGGCAAAACTCACAGTGTTTAGGGCACCTAAAAAATGTGTATCATTCCACATGTTATTAATCCTTTTTACTCATCTTAAAGAAGATTCAATCACCATTTATCATATGTGTATGTTTTTGTGTAACTAGATTGACATAAAGTAGATAAGGCTTATCAAGACAGACAATGACTAAAACAAAAAATCATAATATTATGTACCTTTTCAACACATGTGATTATTTCCATTTCCACATTTTTTGTAACAATCATATCAGTGGGCTTTCATCCCGAGACATGATCTCATTATCCAACATTTACCCTCATCATGGTTTCTCAAATGTAATCAATGCATTCTAATTCAACCTCAACTTATTTCTTATCAGCTCATGCTATATTGCAATTCTCATTAGATACTTACAAATATATTATAACTAACAACAATATATGCATATAGACATCTTGTGTTATTCATCATGCTCAGAATAGACTTATCATGCAATAAATACTTATTCCATCCAATTTCTATAGATATGAATAAATCTCAAGCATAATCATGCATAACACACTTAATCTTCCTCTTCTATTAATTACCATTCTTAGTTAGGGTTACTACTCAATACATATGCAAATCTAATTTTTAATCCATAAGATTAGACCATTATCAGAGTACAAGTGTTTACAGACAATCATAATTCAAACGTGAATTCTAATGAATCTAATTGCATATTTGAATATCATCTTATAATTTAATTAAACTATACTCATATTCATGCCTTAATCCCTCACTTGAGATCATTATTCATTGGCATCACATAGCTCATTATTTTAGTGTTAGGGTTAGATTCTTAAACTCATCTACTAATTTTCATCATTTTCACTTTGTTTCATATAAATTAGTTTTAGCTTCTTTCATTTCATGTTCACTACTACTATAGGATCAAATAATCTTAACTTTATTTAATATATAAATTTCTCTCTCATTGAAATCCTTCATAATCTGGTTTTAGTATATTTCACTCAATTTAGGTCAACCAACACATAACTATGATAAGTAGACTATATACTTCATCTTACACATTTCATTAATTTTATTCTTAACTTTTCATCATCATTTGGTTGATTCTTATCTATTTCCTTTCTTGTAGGAGGTGAGTGTACCATGTAATTGAATTCCATTGGCATTATTATAAATTTCAAACATCAATATGTATCTTATAATACTACTCACTTCATCTTAAAAGAACGGATTCAGTTACATCTTCTTACATCATAATATCTAATCCTATTTCCCAATTCATTGTTATGTAGCTTGTATAAAAGGACCCACATTCATGTGAGGGGTTTATCATTATTTTATAAATCATACACAAATATATGCATTAGTATTATATTATATTAGTAGACTTATCATCTTCAATTGAAGTACTAGTAACTACATTTCATCATTTCATCACATTTTCAACATTATATACATGATCTAGTTTTATCACTCATACTTGTCTTAATGCTAAACTTCTATGGTTTTCAAGAAGTCATCTCAGTTCAACACATCATAGGAATCATATTATTAATTTTTAGCATCAAGGTACATAGAGGTTCGTTGAGTCTTTTAAGGCACCTGGAAACCCTACATTCCATACCACACAACCAACCAATCATTTTCAAGCATACAATGATTTCATTTAAGTCCATCCCTCAACATTAAACCTTGACATGGGTTTCCTCCATAACAAACCCTCATATACCGATCCTCGTGTACATACCATATTCAATTCAAGTAAGGGTTCAAATTTTTAGTTGAGCAACTCATGATTATTGAGTTCAAATATGATTACATTCACGTCCACAAAATGTCTAGGCATATCGTATGTTGACTCATAAGAAAAATTGGTATAAATCAATATAGTTCTCTATCCATAAGAAATTCCATATATATATATATATATATATATATATATATATATATATAGTCAGGATAGTGTACACTTGAGTGTACCAGAGGCACTGTACACCTCATTCATTTTTAAAGATGCAGTAACTTTTTGAAAATTATACACTGTTGATCTTTTTAAATATCTTAAGAACATACTATATAATAAATTTTAGCCCATTTCGATACTTATAGGTCATGCATCTAAAGGAGGAAAGAATCATGCATTTCAAATTAGTTTTGTGCGTCGATTTTGCTGTCCTTGGATGAGTGACTTACACTCATCCAAATGAGCTCAAATTTTGTATGTGACCTATTATTATTGTAACCATGAAGATCAATGGATTGGATTTTGGAAAGACAAGGTGTAGATAGGCAAACACCATTGAGGTGTACGTCATAATCTGTACACTCAAGTGTATTCTAGCCTGACTCTCTCTCTCTCTCTCTATATATATATATATATATATATATATATAATAAATAGATCAAGAACCAACAAAATATAAATTAATGAGAAAGGATCTAAATAAATTGCCTTTATTTCCCCAAAATCATCCCAATTGATTATACAATTGCATACAAGTACTAGAAACGATCTTGATTATTTTAGCCATATGTAATTAAGCTTTCAACATGATCACAAAGCTTTACAAGGATATAAAAATCACCTAAGGTGACAAGAACTTGAAAAACATAGGTCAAACACTGAATTTCTAGAAATCCACCAAGGTTCTAGCTATTGAATCCATTTCTTCCTCCTATCCACTTGAAAAACCTAGATGAGAGGCCGAATCTTAACACGTGAGAGAATATTTACAATGAAAGACTATTCAAATGTAACATACCAAATCTCAAACTCTACCCTAGACATTTGATCTTTTGGGTTTGACCAAACAAGTTTGAGGTTAGAATTATCCTAATAATATAATGCATGAATAATGTAATATAATATGTCATATAATTCGTTTGGTAATAATCAAATGATAAATAACTTAATTTCATGCATAATATGGTTAATGGGCCTCTAATGGGCTAGATGATATAACCCATGTAAGAAAGCCTCAAATTAAATAATAGACTTCAAATTCGCAATCTACACATCAAAATGAGCCTACATGTCAATTTTCATTTAATTTGGACAACATTGAAATAATATGGTAAGTTAGGAGAGAGAAATTGCCTAAAAGGTGTAATTAATAAATAAAAATAATAAATGACTCCAAAAGAGGAAAATAATCTTATACATAATAAATATAGCCTTTGGGTGAATTTTCATCCAATTTGGAGAAAGTTTGCTTAAAAGATTAAATCAGGAGAGAGAAAGTGTGTAGAACCTTCAAAATATTAAATAAATATTCAAACAACTCCAATATGTAAAATTGATGGAAAATTCGTATTTCACACACTAAATATAACTTGTGGGTCAAGTTTTATCAAATTTGGATAATTCTAATGCCATTAATGAAGGAGGAAAGAGAAAATATGGTTTGATTTATTTAACCCACTAAAAGTTTTCAAAAGGCAAATCTAATTTTATATTCGGAATCTACATGCTTTAATTAGCCTTTGTGCAAAATTTTACTTAATTTGGAGTTCGCTTGCACCCTCTTATGAGGAGAGAGAAAATGAAAATGAATTTACTGTCTCACTATATTCGATTTCTATTGGGAATCTTATTTAATTTGTCATGCGGCTCACAGCCGTTGGATGCAGATCGGATGACTCTTAAATCGTCACCTATCTTGCGTTCAAAAGGGAAACTGGCCGCACAGTCTGATAGATTTTGTCTTCGTGATTTCTCCCTCTATAATTGGTCTTTGTTCGAGATTTTTCCTCCAACGGGTTCGTGAGAGTCAGCCGTACCTAACCATCCCAACTTTCTTGGGGTTTCCTACCCTAACAAGGAAATGCCTAATCCTATCGATTAGGTACCTGCTGCCCGTGGTCTCCGGTATCCTCCCTGCTAGATCTTATATAAACCTAAGAGCATAGTTACCACCAAGGGTCACCGTAAAGCCTTTCAACATGCCCAATTTCTTCCCCATCACCATGTGTCGCCGTCGCAAACTCAAGGTGTGCCGCTAGCTATAGCCTGATCTTATGCGCAACTGTGGTTTTTCCTCATAGCAATTGTGTGTAAGCTCACCATCCCCTGATCCTTTACTTCCTTTTTTTAGTAATTGGTCCTAGATACCTCCTTGCTTTACCCAACCTGCACCTCGTCGGCGGACCTTTACAACCTTTTTGTCACCTTAGTGTCCCGATGATCGTTTGGACATCGCGGGACATTGGTTGAGGGTTCCAAGTCGTTACAAAGGTTTTCCCGACCTTGGTTTGTGCGTGTTTGCCTTAGTTTCGTGGTCCCATGTTCCCGTTTTCTTTCCCCTGTTCTTATGATTCCGGCGACCTGCTCCTGAACTGCAAAGGTTTCTTTCGCAGCCTTGAGAACCGAGTTGACTTCTTCGGATCCTAGATAGCTGTACGAGGTAGGCGATGATCTTAGGTCTTGCTCTCGCTAGAAGATCGCAAGTTCAATCGGAGTGCGAGATTTTCTATGGTTCCTTGCGCCATGGGCATACGAAGAAGATGGCCTGCGTTGTTTTGTCTGGTTTGCCCTCAATTGCATTTTTATTTGTTTTCTTTCCCAAGGGTAATTTCATCTTTTCATCATATCTTGTTTTCTTTTCTGTGTGAGCGGCTCACCAGACTGCTGTGGGGCCGGATGAGTTGGCAACCTGTGATTGGGCCTACTCAGGTCGAGCACTCCTGTCTCACTATTTGCTTGCTTATATGGTTTTTTTTTCTGGATTTTCTGATTGGACAAGATTTCCAAAATTCGTAATAAATAGTCTGTAGCTCAGAAAATTAAAGAAAAATATGGTTTGAAATCATAAAAATCTAAGATATCCAATGGTACTAATCTTATTGTCTAAATCTGATGTTAATAATATGTGGTTTTCATGGTTTAATCATAATGGATAATAACTTATAAAAATCATAACTAATAATCTGTAAGTCAGAAAAATATAAAAAATATGTTTTGAGCTCAGGAAAATATAACCTAAAATATGGCATTATTTTGATAACCTAATTCACTAATAATAAAAAGGAGATTTTTAGGGTTTATGAAATCAATATAAAACCTAACCCTAATTTCACATATATTCTAATAGGTGCTTTGGAAGCCTAGGCTTGGACCTAGAAGTGACTTTGGATCATTTGAATCTGATGTTGAGGTTTTGACATCATGCTTCATGTGAAGTATCTTATTTTGTTATTGATCTTGTGATCACATATATTCTCTTGGAATCTTATCTTATTGCCTTGGTGCAAGTTGGACTTTTAATGATATATACCCACTGTGATGTGGATTTTACTTGTTGATATATGCCCACTATGATGTGGATGTTTATATGTTTGTGTTGTCCATTGTGTGATGGCAACCTTGATAATTCTGACTATACTTTCTACTTGCCTCTACATTATACATGCTATGTGATTCAGTAGCACTAGAGTAGTGTAAGTGCATTGGTTTTGTTTATAGCAGATGTGATATTTCCTGCTCTTTTTGGGACGACAAGGAACCTCATACCCCGGGCAAGATGTGTGTCTTGACCCGTTTTATATATTTGGGAGATTGGCAGTATTCCTTTCTCTATCAGGCTTCAGCTTTATGGGGGTTGGCCGCCAATTGTGCTTATATTGTTCTAGGGCTATGTTTATCTCACATGCATGCATGATATTGATTGTGGGGTGTGTGCCCTACTTGTGCTTTGTTTCCCACCATGGTAGTGGATTTATTTATGGCACAATCCTTTTTATGTTGATTTATGGCAAGTATCTCCTTTAATGTGATTCTTTCTCTTGATACCCATTTGGGTGGTACTTATCTCTTGCATGGGAAGCCTTTTATTTTTGAGGTTCCTTATTCTTTATAAATTGCTCAATTTGCTTTTTAGCATGCACATACCAACCTTTGCTGATGTATTCTATTGTTTCTCTTTTATTGGGGTATGCTTCCAACCCTAGGTGGAGGACATGGATGGCTTGACATGTGGACACAGACTTAGTTTGTGACGATGAAGGCTGGAGACAATCTTGAGGTGGTTTAGATTTCCTCTACATGGATCCTTATGACGTAAGTTTGTAACCCTGTGTTTTATAATTGAATATAGTCATGCTTTTATTCTGCTGCTATACTTTGGTCTTTTGTTACCATTATATAAAGATTTGAAAATTTTACACCCACTCCAACATACCTTCTGAGTGTGTTTTGACTGGAGGTTTTATTGTTCAAATTTTTAGTAAGGAAGTGATTTCACTTCTTTACAACAAAGAAGCTAAACTTACTTTATTTCATCATTTCTCGGATGATAAAGCCCTAGGTCAACATCTCTACCTTATTCCTCACTCAAATCATAACTCTCCCTCTCTCTCTAAGATTTGGTTTCTATGGAATGAATCATGAAATATGAAAGCTACTTTGGTGATAGGTTACTCATATAGTTCAATTAAGGTGCTTAGGTCAACTACAAAATGACCCAACTTTACACTTTCTTTTATTTCAATAGATTTTTCTATCATAAACAAATGTTTCTGAAGATCATTTAATTAATAGGTCCAATCTCGTCCAACAAATATGCAAATTTATCATGTTGTATGGTGCATCATTTCAAAGATCCATTACATATTTCAAGTCATTTAGAGTTACAAATAAATAAATAAAAATCATACAATACTATAACAAAACTATTTGTTACCCTCCTCCTACCACCACTGACTACATAGTCAGTGGCAGTAGGGATTGGGCGTCCGTCCATAGAATGACACATAGTTTTGCACAAGCAATATATATGAAAGGCTAAAATAAACTAAAAAGATAACGAGATAGTAAAGGAGATAGAGACATGTATCCATTTCATTTTTAGCATCCCATTGGTGTTTCATTCATAGAGTAGAGCCTTGAGTGCAGTTGATCTTCATTTGGCAACTAAAAAATCGATAAACGAAACATATTAATGCTAAAGCATTAAGTACACTATGAAAGGGCATGTAAATAGTTTAAGAATAATACAAAACTTGCTTGGCTAGAAACATGATCATAGTCAAGCAGAAGAAACAAAATGAGAACGCTTAAAGATACCATTTTATACAAAGCATGTTTTAGGTTCCTTTATCCATTATGTCAACATTAGGTTGCATAATGTATTCATGTATATTATATTCAAGGTATGTCAACGTAGAATACTAAAAAATGCAAGTATTAATCATAGGAACAATAGCTCAACCAAGTAGGTAAGTAGCCAAACATCCATACGAGCATACATACAAACAAGCCAATCTGATAGTAGGATCAAGAGAAAACGTACCTTGCAAATAGAGTACAAGATTAACCATTTTGATTAAGAAAATCATAAAAAGCAAGCTTGACTAGATCTTTGCAATTATGACATCATAGAGATCCTGACATTACAAGTAAGTGCAATTGGATTAATATCAGCAAGATTAGGTCTCATCAATCATTATCACGGTGATTGGACGTGTCACCTAGATCTAGGTATCATATCTTTCATCACTTATTTCAACATCTCAACTAGGTCATGCATAGGCATTATCAAGCATCATAGTACCTCATGAGTTCATCTAGAACCTAAGGTGGCACATCTCAATTAATATAGGGATCATAATATTAGGGTTTCATGATCTTAGATGGAGTGATCATATGATTCAAACAACATAAGTGATTACATAGTCAAACTAGACATCTTGGGTCATAAACATGCAAATTGTCACCCCTAGAATATATATGGGTTCTATATGAGTTATCTATTGCAAACATAATCAAACTACTGATTTGAGACCATTAAATTATATGGATGATCATTAGGGAAAGATTTGCATAAGATTAGAGACTAGTTATCATCGTGCATGCTAGATTACATTTCAAGTCAGGATTAGGTCATTGATCACATAAGTTAACAAGAATCTTCCATAAGGGATAGATGGATACAAGGCATGTAAGATTACTAATTATAGGGCCATATAAACATCTTGGGTAGCTTTAGGTCAATAAAAGCATAAAGTTTAACATTCATCACAAAAGTGCACATAAGGCCATATTAGGACACATTAAATATAACAAGATCATCATTAGTGTCCATGAAGGGTCATGATATAAAAGGATAGAATTTGAGGGTAAAATATACTGGTTTAGAGTAATCATAGATATTTGAATCACACTCGAACACGTTACAACATAACGGAAGGGATCTTTTACATATAGGTCCATTTTAGGTCATTCATGCAACATGAGACCATATAGGGGTGTAAGTGTGAAAACCTAGCCTTTTCTCTCTCTATTAATGACCACATTTCTCAATTCAAGTTCAAGGACACATCTGGGGTGATTTTATGCTTAATTGTAGTCACCACGTTCTTATGTCCCTATGTGTGACATTAAGAATCTATGTCAACCTATGTTCCAATGACCTATGTACATCATAATAATTACTCTTGAAGTTAAACCTCTTTTAAGTGATCATCTTACTTCTTTGTATATGTCATGGGATAGAGGATTGATGATGAATCCAACGATGCAAAAATGGTCTCAATCAGATATATGGATGCCAAGATATGACATTTGGAATTTGTATTCATGATCTTTGATTTTATCTAACTCTACCTTGTTAGGCCTTGGGTCCAGGCTGCACGCAGCCCATGTGCCACCTACCCCCACCCTTTGCCACTTCCTTCCCCCTTTTATTTTCCTTCCCTTGGCTTCAGCTGAGTTGGGTCCCCTCTGGACCGTCGGATCACTACGAGTCACGGATTAGGGCACGATCCAACGACCGCAGATCCTTCGACCACTGCACCTGGATTGGTGGTAGGATAGCTACTTGCAGTAGCCTTGCTTGTGATAGAGGTCACCTAACTCTCTACTGACACCCCTTTGGCCTGCACAACCTACACTAATCTCCAATGGAGTGCGAGGAGCCTTGCGCTGGGTGGAACCGAGTGGTACACCTATGTTTTCGAGCTCCAATGGCAAGAGGACGTGTCCAAACCCTAAAACCCACACCCCTCACACCCTGGACCTCTTGGAGGCCTATAAAGAGATGCACCCCTTTGGTTTCTCCCTCTCTCACTTTTCTCCTTCTCGCACAAGCCGCCGCCTCTAGCAGCTACTACTACCTACTCTAGGGTCTTGAAACCCTAGACCCGAGCTAGGTGATGATTGGGGAGGTGTCGGATAGGACATACAAAACCCAGGATTTCCGATTGCACTCTTGCTCTCCCCATCACACTCACAGGCTTGTGATCTCTCTCTGCTCTCTCTCAGTTCCCCTCGACCTCTCACTCCTCCATGCAGGCATCAAGTAGCCAACCATAGTGCGCCATACAACCCTAAGGCCCGCTTACTCCCAGGCGCGATGCCACGTCCGCCTCACCCATGTTGGACCGCCCTTAGCCACGCCTGCTCTCCTGTGAACACACACAAATGCACAAACCCACATCTCGCCTCTTGCAACTGGGCCCAATTGCGAGCAGGGTACCCCAACAATGCAGACCCAAGAAGGGATCTGTGGCCCAATTCGGCCCATCAGGGGTAATCCCCTCTATTTTCCCCCTCTTAAAGATGTTTAATTTCAAAACCCCATATCTCTCTCACCCTTGTACCAAATAATAAAGTGTTATATATCATTTTGACTAGAAAATCGTCACCTTTCTAATAATGCTACTATCTCTTACTAGTTCTGCATGTTTCATCCCTGTTTTAGCAAATATGATGCCTTCTGATCTTATGTTTGTTATTCAACCAAATTCATAAAATATATGATCTTTAATGACCTCTAGGCTTTCATATCCCCTAAATCAGTAACTTTAGTCACTATTTATATGATTTAGGTCTTGGACCATCTACATGCACCCTATTGCTATGTTGACCTACCATGACCTAAAAGTGATTCATATGTGTACTTAATTGATGTAATTTGATCTTGTGTAAAGTCTTGGAGCTAATTAGCCTTTTAATATGATTTGTACTTCAAAATCAGTAACCTTGATGGTGTTTGGTATCTCTTTTAACCAAGGGTTGGCCCTTTCTCCTATGTTGGACTCATATGACATTTTGATAAACTAATGTGCCCTAAATGTGATGTTCATGTACTTATATGATTGGATCCTTAATTCTTATTCTAGATGGTTCCTTAGTGTTTAAATACCCATTTAAACCTTTCATACCAGTCCTTAAATGATTTGTTTCACAAATTTCCATGTAGCATACTCATGTACTCTTGTTGACAATATGTAACACCTAGTATGATTTGAATGCATATGTTGCTTGTTAGACTCTAATCTTGCAAGATTGATGCTCTAATGTTATCCATGACATTTTTTTTGGGTCCCGAAAACTCCTTTCTCTTTTTTTGTAATTTTTCCAAAGTTTCTGTACAAAGCAAGAGGTAAAGAGAAAAGAGAGTATGGGGAGTATAGAGGCATGGCACGCAGGCCACATGGCAAACTTACAAAATCTATACATGTATAGCAATGAGTCAGAAAAAGAACTTCAAGATAGCTCACTCTCACGATCAATAGGAGGAAGGCACAGAAAAGACATCTTCAGACAACCTCCCTTGCCAAAAGCTAAGACAGGAAACAAAAAGGACCTCCAGCAGGTTTAAGAAGCCACACGAACAGGGAGAGTCGGCTGTACAAAACTCCTTTGAGGCACAACAACCATGCCCTCCATAAAAGACAGGGGATAATAGAAACTAGAGCCCCAAATGAAAACTGCTCCACCAGAATAAAAACATGCATCTCAAAAGAGGCAAATTAGCCAAGGAACCAAGAGAAAGCAAATAGCAGACAGAACATCTCCAGAAATCTGCAGAAAAAGAATTCCACGAGACACATCTGTAAAACAAAAGCTAAAAACACTGTACATCTGCTATGATCTTCTTATAAACATTTGCAGCACTCAATTCACCTTCATCATGGGCTCTGAGGTTCCTTTCCCTCCACAAATGATGAACAATACACATCAGAATCCTTTTGTTCTCTAGCTTTCCTATAGAGACGATTGAGTCCCAATTGGGTATAAGGATCTTCCACTTCAGATTTTCAGAAACTAACTCAATAACTGCCAAGGAGAAAGGGCAGGAGAAAAGGATGTGCTCATAAGTTTCACACTCAGCCTTACATAAGAAACATCCCGAAGGTCCATGAATACCCAATCTTCTTATATATTCAAACGTGGGTATCCTGCCATGAGAAAACTTCCACATATTAATTTTGAACCTACGAGGGAAAATGTCTTTCCAGATCCAAGAGAACAAATTAGATACTGAGTTTGGTACCCTAACAGTATTCCAAACAGATTTCAAATTCGGAGACTTGCTGCCAACAAATAGCAAATAATCAGTCTCATTAGAATCAAAAGAATATATATAGGCGTTTAGAGCTTCACAAAGCTTTCTATTTGTTCTATTGTTAGGAATAGTCCAACTTCCTTTCACCAATATAGAGCTAACTTTACAATAAACAGGAAGACCAAGCTTCAAGTATGCATCTTTCCTGACAACATCCCAGAGAAATCTTCTGTCTTTCATCCAAGGGTCAAGCCACAACAAAGTATCATCACCATTAACAATACAAAAATCCATGTGAATCAATAAATCCTTCCTGCAATCCAGCAACTTCTTGAATAACCACGACATAGAAGAGCCACTTTCCATTGACCAGAAGAACGCCTTAGATAAGTACTTTTCATTCACCCATTTTACCCAAAGGGAGTATTTTTTATTAGCTACATCCCAAGCATTAAGCAAAAGACATGCCCTGGAAACCTCAGAAACTATCCTGATGCCTAAGCCCCCTTCTTTCTTGGGCTTGGTCACTTTTTCCCATTTCACAAGATGTCAGCTAGACTTTCTGTCTTTAGTACCCCATAAGAAGTCACAACAAAGCTTTTCTATAGAGTCCATCATTGCTCTAGGAATAGGAAAATCATAACACCAATGGAGATGCAGAACACTCAAAGTAGAGAGAATCAACTCCAACCTACCAGCCATAGACAACATTTTTGATTTCCAGCCTTCAAGCTTAAGTTTCACTTTGTCAATGAGCGCATAACATATGGATCTTGGGATTCTACCAGTAACCAGAGGAACCCCCAAATAAGTCGAAGGCAAGCTACATTCTTTGAAATTCAGAACATTTAAGATATCAACTTTGGGAGCACTCTTGCTAAAAATAACTTCACTTTTAGAGGAATTAATATTCAACCCAGAAAGCTTAGCAAAATTATTCAAAACATCCAGGATGGAATGAGCATTACCAGCATAAGCTTCTAGAAATATCATAAGATCATATGCAAACACTAAATGAGAAACAGATAGATTACTTGAAGCTCTGATAGGCTTGAGAACATTCTTGTCCACAGCTTGGTCCATGAGAACAGTAAAAGCTTGCATAACGATGACAAATAAGTAAGGGGCAAGAGGGTCCCCTTGCCTTATGCCATTAGATGGGGAAAATCTTTCTGTAGCTTCATCATTTACCAAAACTTGATAAGACGTCAAGTAAAAAATGATGAAAATACAATTAATCCAAATCGAGGGGAATCCCATTCTAAAGAGGATAGCAAACAAAAATTCCAATTTACATTGTCGTACGCCTTCGATAATCAACCTTCAGGCACATTTTGCTACCTCCAGCATATCTATTGAAGTCATGAAGGATTTCATTCGAAAGGAGGATAGAGTCTTTGATGTTCCTCCCCTTAATAAAGGCAGACTGATTCTTACTAATAATGTTCGGGAGGATCCACTGAATTATGTTTGCCAAAATTTTTGAGATATTTTTGAAAACTACATTACAAAGGGAAATGGGGCGCCAATTTTTCAGCTCAGAGTTATCCACGTTCTTGGGGATCAAGGTGATAAAAGTGTTGTTTGATTCCTTCAATAGTTTCCCATTGTAGAAAAAATTCTTAATAGCTTTAGAAATATCTCCTCCCACAATAGGCCAGACCTTCTTAAGAAAAAGAGCATTAAAACCATTGGGACCCGGGGCCTTATCACAATTCAAAGAGGCTACAACCACATTAATTTCAGATTGTGAAACACTTGCAATGAGATTAATCTTTTGACTATCAGAAATAACCGGTCCATGCCAATGAAAATCCTTAAGCCCTTAACAAATATGTTTATTGTTGAAGAGGTCTTTGTAGTAATTGAATACATAATCCTTGATAACTTCAGGCTCATACCTCAAATGACCATCAATATTTAAACATTTCAGAAAATTTCTTTGTCTTCTAGTTTTCAGAGATGCGTAGAAAAACTTTGAGGTTCTATCTCCCTCAGCAAGCCACTGAACCCTCAACTTCTGTCTAACAAGGCTTTCTTCAGCCTTTTCAACAGTTAACAAAATATCTCTTAAAGATTTAGCTTCAGCTTGCTAATGAGTATTTAATGGATCCAAATCAGCCTTCACCTGAGCCTGTATAACATTATACTTAGCAATTTTCACATTATCAAAAATATTTCCAACGACCCTCAAATTCCATTCCTTAAAGAGACCTATGAGAATATGAAATTTCTTGTAACCCTGAACATATTAGAGCCCTCAATCTGTTCCGCCCAAGCAATTTTGACCACATTAAGAAAGTCATCTTTCATAGCCCAAGAGTTAATAAAACGGAAAGGAGTTTTGACCTTTCTTTGCTGACCCACAGAGAAAAGGATGATCTTGTGATCACTAGTAGTGTTAGACAACAGCTCTCCAGAAAAATCATCAAAAAGGTTCATAAAAGAGTAATTGTAAAAAACCCTATCAATCTTGGATGTAATAAAGCCTTTATCCTCTTGCCTATTATCCTAGGAAAAGAATGGACCTTTTAAATCAAGTTCGAAAACCCCACTATTAAGAATCCAATCATTAAACTCTTTCATAGATCTAACAGTAGGGGGATTCTTACAAATCCTCTCATTGTCCTTACGAACATCATTAAAGTCTCCCAGCACAAGCCAAGGTAAGTCAAACTTACAACTATCATCTTCTAGTGCATTCCAAAGAGTCGTACGATCACAATTGTCATTATGACCGTAGACAACAGATAACAGAAAAACATGATCACCAAAATTAACTTTGCACAGAACACTTTGATCAGTCTCAAATATTTTAATAACAGAACAATCACCAGATTTCCATAAGATCACAACTCTACCTAGAGCATGGGACTCGATGTTAGAAACAAAATCAAAGCTAGGAAAGTACTTGGACAAAAAGGTGTCAATATTTCTCCTACGAAGTTTAGTTTCCAACAGAATATGGATGCTACCCCCACCCTTCTTAGGTCCTCCTGGACAGATTTAACTTTTTTGCTAATGCCGCGTACATTCCAGGAGGATACCTTAAAAGAAGGATTCATTGGAACAATGGGGCCGTTGAGCTGGCGGCCTCAGCAAATTCAGCAGTAGGGTCAAGGTTGTAGACAGGATAAAAAAATAGAATTTATGCCTCTTGGGAAAATACCTTCCGCAATCTTTGGTAAGACAGAAGGTGGAGATCTCTAAAATAGAGCATTTCTAGCACAAATCTGTGACCCAGTTCCAGAAGAAGTAGCCATTTCATCGAACACCTGAAATGGGGTAGATGGGATGGACTTCACACCAGTAGAATTGCTGCTACCTCCATGATTGAGGTCAGTTAACTGGACATCAGAGAACAAGGCTAGAACACCATCATCTTCTTCTTGTCAGTCAGGCTGTAATATGGTCGAGGAGTTTGTGGTCTGAGCAGAGGTTGAGGCCCCATTCTTAAATACCATATCGACTGAAGCAGATCTCAAGATAGGACATCAGATAGACACATGGCCAAACAGGTTACACGCCTCACAAATATTGGGTACCCATTCATATTCGACATGGATCTTATAAGAACAACCTTCATCACTCACCAGACTAATGACCTTAGGGCACTTTGCTGCAGGGCTGATCAAGACTTGAATCCTAGCATAGTCCATGAGACTGCACTCTTCAGTGAATTTGTCTGTTCTTAGAGGATATCCCAGGAATGACCCTATACATTCGAACATGCTGGTACCCCATAATTCCAAAGGTAGATCGAACACCCTTACCCAAATAGGGAGATTTTTTAAGGCAAGTTTCGAGATAGGAAGACCCAACCTCCATTTCATCAGGATCAACGGAAATCGCTTCACGTACCAGGGGCCGTTCTCCAGAGCGTTACTCATATCCCTCTGATTAGATAATCTAAAAATGAACATCCTGTTGGTTCTTGGGATGACCTCAACATTCTCCTCCAGATCCCAGATGTTAAGAAGATGTGAATGAAGACGTTCTGGATCAGGAATGAAGTCAATAACATATCCGACAAGGCAGTATTTCCATTTCATAGCATTTTCCTCTACCTCAGTACTCAGGAAAATTAGGCAACCTTCTTTAACTGTGATTTTAGTATGCTTTAGGGGGGAAACCGGCTTCCTAGGATCTTTGATAACTTCAAACCAGTCCTTAGGAGAGTCAGGATAAGGAGGAGAGTAGGTAGTAGACACTTTAGGCTTCCAGATCTGAGTAGCTCCTCCGAAGACTGGCCGACGATGCTCTGTCACCCTGGTTTTCGCCCACTCAGTCACCACCCATGAGGCCATCTCTATTCCAAATATAAGTTATTGGTTATACATATCCATGACATCTTAATGACTTCAAATCAGTAGATTCATCACACTTGTAGCACTAAATGCTAACTTGATATATCATATACTCTAAATGCTCCTATGCTTGGTGATATGACAAGATTGTATGGAATCAATACTATATGATTAAATGTGATCTTGCATGACTAAAAAATTATGATAACCTAAACCTCATGTTTCCTCTATTATCAAATCAAATATAGTAATCTAAGACACCATGCTATGTATTTACTTTGCGAGGTTCCCTTGGTTTGGATCATATCTAGGAATCTTGCTCAAGAATAATAACTCTTAAGGTACATTTTCCTCTTATCCCTATTATGATATTGGCTTGCTTGTATGTATGCTAGTATGAAGGCCTGGCTACTTAATTGGTTGATCTATTGTTCCTGTAAGGACCCTGACCTCCGTTTTGGGATTACCTTGTTTGCTTTTCCTAAACCCTATGTTTACAAGCTTACCTAATCACCTAAGTTGTGATTAGGGTTTGTTTGTGCTTTGTTGAGAGGTTGAGGTGCAACTTGCAATTTACCCAAGTTCTAGGGTTGGTGTGCAAGTTTGTCACCTTGAGAGATGTCTTTCTCTCTCCTTGCATCCTCTAGGGTTGAGAGGATGGGTCGGGCTCTTTGCTTGAGTAGCGTTGGGCTTTGTTGAGCCTTATTTGAGTTGTGTTGAGCTTTGTTGGAGCTTGTATCGGGCTGGATCTTGGTGTGTCGGCCAAGAGTGCTTGCTTGTATCGGGCAAGCTGTGTATCGGCCATGGTTGTATCGACCAAGTGGTGTATTGGCCATGGAACCATGTTGGGCGATACACACCCCTCTTAACCTAGCCTCGTTTGTGTCACCATCTTTGGACAAGTGGCTGTTGCTTTACTAAGTGGGTGGCAAGTCATGGACAAGTGGTTTGGGGTGCTAGCATGTGGCATAACCCTTGGACAAGTGTGCTATGGTCGGGTGCCACCTTTCCTTGCTCTCCCCCTTCACCCCTTAGTATATAAACAACCCCCCTGCTTTCTAGGTATATTTGGTTCCTTTAGTTTCTTCCCTTCCTTTGGTGGTCGATACAGTTGGTGTCTTGGCCGATACCCTCTCCTTGATGAAGCTTGGAGGGCGACATAGCTCTAGTCTTCTTCTTCCTCTAGTGGTAGCTGAAACCCTAGAGTGTCCCTTTCTCCTTTCCTTCTCTCGTGGTGAGTATCCTTCTCTCCCTTTCCTTGGCACCTTCTTCTTCTTCTTCTCCCTTCTCTTCAGCCATGGTGGTTACAAGTTGTTCTTCTTTGTGTTGATCAAAGGTGGTGCCTTGGAGCTTGGATCTTGGAGCTTTATAGCTTGAGGCGGGTTACATAACTCCTACCCTAGATATATTACCTTCTCTTTATGTTGCTTGTTTATATGCTATCTTGATCGGCCATGCTTATCTTGTTAGTAATATCTTTGCTCTAGTATGTTCCTTGACGTTGTGGTGTATGATGATATGGTTATGTGATTTAGAGGTGTTCTTGGACCTTGTTGGCCGAACCTTGGATTAGGGTCCTTGGGAAAAAACCCTCTCTCTAGTTGTTGAGAGGTGAGCCTAGGGTTCCTAATACCATGGTGCGTGTGGTGTGTTCTTGGGGCAAAATCCCTTTCTCTCTTTGGTCTTGAGAGGTGAACTTAAGCTCTAGTTGTGTGGGCAAAACCCCTCTCTCACTTGGTTGTTGAGAGGTGAGTCTACACTCTAGTTGCTTGGGCAACACCCCTCTCTTACCATGGACTTGAGAGGTGAGCCTTTGGTTGGTGATTACCCACCTTGCTGCCCGATGTGTGATGGAAGTTGTGCAAAACCCCTCTCACTTGGTTGTTGAGAGGTGAGTCAACTCTCTTAACCTATTAGGGTTTCTTGGTGGCAGTCTTAAGGTTGAAGATGACCAACCTGATACCTTTGACAACCCAAGATGTCTTACTGCCCAATATGATGGGCTGGACGATATGCTTTATGGTCGTTATCGACTTGATGAGGTGACACAACGTTATCTGTTGTCTCTGGGCGTTATCAACTTGTTGAGAGGTAGCCCGTTATGAGTGATAACTTGGGAAGGGTGTTAGCTATTGTGTTGGTCCCTTGGGCTTTAGGTGGTCTGTGTTGGGCGTCATGGCATGTTGGTGCTTTGCACGACATCCTCTTGGATGGTGCTACCCGACACCTTATTGGATGGTGCCTTACCCGATATGGATGCTTATGTTGTGTCGACCTTGGGGATGATAGGGTTATATCTCTTGGCCGTTTTGCCCTTGTGAGGTGATCTTCTTGGGAATTATGGTGTGTTGCCCGACACAGTGCTTCATGGATGTGTTGTTTAGGCATTGCACGTTATGGTGTTGCCCGACAGGAGGTGCTGCTCTTTATCTACTTGTGGTGTTGCCCGATACCTAAGTGTTAGTGGTTGGCCGATATGGTTGTAGCCCTAGATGGGTGCTGGCCGATACGACAAGTGGTGAAGTGTTGCATGCTTAACCAATATAGTGCTGGGCGTCACACTCTTTGGTGAGAGACGTTGTGCCTTTGGTGAGGGTTGTCCCTTACCCGATATACCTTTAGTGAGGGTTGTATCTTATGTTTGGTTGGTAATCCCTAATGTTTGTTATGCTTTAGTATATGCAACTGTCACGCTTGATATATATAAGAATGCTATTCTTTGATATACTCATTCATGTTGCATGGTTAACTATCATAATAAAGTAAGGAGTTTTAAATGTTCCTTGTATAAGTATCATTGCCCCTTTGTGATTTCACTAACCGTGCAGGTAACATTTGTAAGATGAGGCCATGACGATGGCATGATAATGATATGATGTGGAATATCAAGGGTTGTGATGAACCCAGTGATGTATGATGGGTGTTACCCATGGAATGGAAATGTGTGCCTCGATGATGGGATTGAGTCCCTGTGATGTTGATCCTTGAGATGGATCTTGATGATTGGCAATAGGCCAAGGGGTAACATGTGACGTTGGATCCTTGTGATGGATCATGATGATGTCGATGGCACTGAAGGCCTTCGTGACAATGTAACACAAGATCATGAGTTCTATGTTTATTCCTTTTGATATAGTTGCATGTTACATAATTTGGTTGAATCTTGCAATCCACTTAAAATATGTTAATTAATTATAGATGAATCTTTCATGTAGTTTTCCCTGGCCATAGATCCATCATCGTCAAGAGTTTGGTGATGGTGAAATAGGTTCTCCTAAGTTTGCCTACACCCTAAGTAGTAGTGCATGTTTAGAGCACAGTTTCATGCCCTTGGCTCAGTGTGGTTGAAGCATGGTGAACATGCCCATGGCTCAGGATATGTGATAGAGCACGGTGAACAAGCCCATGGCTCAGTGATGATGGAGCATGGTGAACATGCCCATGGCTCAGTTTTCTAGCGCTGATACCTGTACCAAGGTGGGCTAGGTAGAGGGTAGCCTGACCCTGTGTGTCTGATGCCACTTAAACAAGAGACTACGATCCTTCTTTGGATCTCGTGCACTAACCACGAGGAGGTGAGGTTTTGGAGTCCAGCTCTTCCATTGACCTTGTATGGCACCGACTTTGGGTTTCACAACCGAAGGTTGGATTTGAACGGTACGGCTCACTTCCTCAGGGCATAATAAATCGTAATCCATCCATATAGTATATTTGCTTAGGGCAAACACAGAACATTGGTTGAGGCCTTGTTTGTATAATTACCCTAGTTATATCTTGCAGTTAATAACATGTTCCTATGATGTTATGATAAGTTCTTATTAGACTTGTCTTGTCAATCATGTTCCATATATATATATATATTATCTATTTATTCGTCTCTCAGATATCATGGTAAGAGGTTATAGAGGTAGTTCTGCTCAGTATGTTGCATATACATGATCTTCTTATATCAGTTATCTGATTTATGTATTCTAGCTCTCCTTTGAGGTTTTATAGTTTTAGAGGGGGTTATGTTTCTCATTGGGACTATGTGTCTCACCCCGTTGGTTTAAAACCTTTTTAGGTGATCGAGCTAGACGTGGTGGTGGTGATGAGGTTGCGGCCAAGCAATAAAAAGATCAGTAGAAGGCAAGGTTGGATATGCTGTTGTTGTTGTTGGGTTTTTTGTAGTATAGTCCTAGAGTCATCCATGTACTCTCAGGTCCTTAGAGGTGTTTTGATGATGTTTCACGATGTATAGTTGATGTAGCTTGTTTATCCTGCTGTTGGCCTGATGTGGCCTGTTCTGTATATAAATAGGTGGTGAACTCTTATGCTTATGGGACAGCTAGATCCCATGAGATGTGGACATGTATCAAGTTTATGTATATTTATATAACACGTTTCCTTGTAGGATGTGGATCTGGTTGTAATAGTTCCATCCTTATCTACTTTTCACAATCAATTTTAATTAACCCGTGTTTTTGGTAATACGATGTTTATGACGGTTCCGCATGTTTTCGCATGGCATTTCATTGTCTCTGTGATAGCGGGATGTCACAATTCCCATGATTACTACTTTAATGTTTGAGTATTCTACATCGACGAACCTTGAATTTAATACACAAAAGTCCATTATGCAACCTAATGTTGACATAATGGATAAAGGAACCTAAAACATGTCTTGCATAAAACAATGTATTTAAGTGTTCTTGCTTTGTTTCTTCTTCTAGACTATGATCATGTTTCTAGCCAAGCAAGTTTTGTAATAATCTTAAATTGTTTACATGCCTTTTTATAACATACTTAATGCTTTAGCATTAATAAATTTTGTTTATCGAATTTGTAGTTTCTAATGAAGATCCACTGCACTCAAGACTCTAAGCTTTGATATACAATACAAATGGGTATTCTTGAATCAAGAAGTGGGTAGATATCCCTTATCTCTTGTTTTAGTATCATGTTATATTTGGTTATTATTGCTTCTACATATAAATTTCCTGTGTGAAACTTGTAATCCATTGTAGGTACGGATGCCTAGGTCCACTCGCCTTTGGCTGTGTAGCCATTAGGAGTGTGGATTTAGGGTAATAGATGGAACCATGATAGTAAGGGTAGGTAAAATTCAAGTATTTATGCATATTGATGTTCAGGATACTAAAATTAGGTTATCATCACGTTTTGTTAACAAAAGATTTAGACAATGCATTTCAATAGGGTAAACAATAGAAAAACAAGAAGATTTAGAAATACTTCAAAAGTATTCTTTTAGGGGAAACAATAGAAAATCAAGAAGATTTATGTCATCAAATTAGTTCCAATAGATAGAACTCGTTGAGAGGATCAAATTTCATATATCATATGCCATATTTGGTCAACGGATGTGCAAGATACGATTTTTAGCATTTTTGCATAGAAACTATAGAGAAATAGAGGTATGATTACCATGCATCGATTTCATTTATATGGCATCCGATCAGAACCTTAGATCCGTGATTGCTCGGCTTGTGAGTCCTACATTAGCCTATAGGTGGGTGAGAGAGAGAGAGAGTGAGGGAAAGAGTCATACGCCCACGTGGAAGGCTTTGCTTGGCTGGGTTGTGACCGTCTCATACACAGACCACAACTATGCCAACTGATGATCCTGGGGCTGAGTCCCTTTTACGTGGAAGCACCTAGGGAAGAATCTCTCTAGAGCTTGGCTAAGACAATGAAGGAGGGCATTGGGGAGGGGGGCTCGAGTGTAGGCCGTCAAGGTGTGAAACCTCCGGTCGAGCCCGATGGTGACTTCACAGGTTGCTACTGAGGTCTAGATGAAGAATCCTCAAAAGGGGGTCCTATGGTGGCTCCGCCTTGGGGGGAGAAGCAAAGAAAATAAAACTCAGAGGTAGGGTTTACTGAAAGCCAAGAAAGAAGAGGGGAAACCAAGGGAAAGAAGAACAGAGGTGAAAATTGGGTTCAATTCATCTTAAAATAGGGTAAAATGGGGGGGGGTAGGTGAGGCCTGATGCCATAGTCTCTGACCAAGATGTACAAAGGAGAAAGACAAAATCATGTCCGTTGGTTGGGTCTTTGATCTGAGGCAAAAGGGATCGGAGGGGTTAGGTCCCTCGCTCGAATACCCGACCATCCTGATTGATCCGAATCAAGCTCTACATGTTTATGGTCTAAGTGGAAAAGGAAAAGGGGGAGTCCTCCCCCAAATGGGACGCACACCCACTCAGGCCCAAATAGGGTAAAAAACAAGCTAAAATCAAATTCATACAAGTATTAGGCAGCAAACTTCAAGAGACTATAACTTAGGCGACGATGGTCTAAAACAAGAAATTTTTATGCCGTTGGAAAGATAATTGAATTTCGTACAGTATGAGATAAATTTTATAGTAAGAAGAGCTCATTTAATGGATCAAATTTTGATTGAAAGTTGACGATACATAATAAGCGTGATACTTACTTCAAAAACTCAAATTAAAGTCATGTACAAGTAAAAAGTGATGTTTAATCAAAATCAACTCATCAATCGAGTATAAGGCAACTCAAGGTCATTAAATTGAGAGTGATGGGTGTTATTGAGTACATTAGACATTTAATGAGTCAAGACGTACATAAATCAAATGAGAGAAAATCTAGGTTATCACAACTACTATAAGGCCCCTAAACTTGCTTAATGAGTTGAATAAGATTAATTACCATAATTGAATGCTTATAACCCTAATATAACCTTTTTATATGTTTTGAAATCATAATACAAGCTTAAGTTTCAAATTTGGTCGAATTTGGACACTGTTTGAGCAAGTTATGTAATTTTCTGTACATTTTGGACTTTTATGCAATTTACCCAATTGAGGGGTTTTTGTTTGCCATTTGTCACATACATTATGTTACATAGATGTTATATTATCATTATTGAGTCTTTTGAGCCATGGGGCTCCTAGTTGAGCCATGGTTTGAAGGTGTTTTCCTCAAGGGTATTTTAGGGTTTACCCCTTCATGGATGAGCTACCTTTAGTAGCTACCAACTAATAAATTATGTGATTGGCTGGGAAATTCGGAAAAGGAAAGATAATCAGGTCTATATATAGGTGGGGGATCTTCTTGTGTGTGTTCTTGTATATTATTAATAGTTTAAGGCCATAGACACATGGGGAAGCTACTTTTACACCTCATGCTTGCTTCCATCCTTATCCATGGGCTATATTTACCTCTTCCTTGCCCAAGTACGAAACTATGCTTGCTTTCTCTTTCCTCTAACCTGGACCAATGACTCCACTCTATTTTTCTATGGAACCAAGTGCTCTAAGGTACAAGGCAGCCTCTTTTTGGAGAAGAAGGTCTCTTAGAGCTCCATCTAGCCTTACCTAGGGTTTCCAAGGTCATCTTCTAGGGATTTTGACCAAGGCAAGTTGTTTTCTTCCTTCCTTTTTCGTTTCTCTTGCTCTTCTCCTTCCTTAGACCTTCCTCCAGGTAGGAACCTTGCTGTTCCATGGTGAAAGTGGCTCTAGAACTCAAAAATCTATCCTTCTTATTTCTTTTTCTAGGGTTTTGCTTCTTTGTGGAGAGAAGTGCCTATTTGGCCAAGTTCAGATCTGAATCTAAGGTTTTCTTGCCCTATTTTCTCGATATTATTGCTTTTTGGGATATTACCTACTCTATAGAGGCGATTTATATAACATTCTTCACTTATATTGCTTACTAGAAGCTTGTTAGTTCATGTTTATGCTTTAATGTGATGATATAAGCATAAAGAAACCATGCTTGTTTACAATTACGAATTTTTGTGGTGTTCCCTATTTTGTTCTAGTTCTATATGAACTTGTAAACATGTGTACAACCTTTCTAAGGTGTAACGTGATCTGGGACAGGTTGATAGCATCAACCTATGGTGCTAAGCACCAAATAATTGATGGTTCAAATTAGGGTTTTCAAGCTATTTCCTTCCCAATCACACAACCGATGGTCATACCATTCAATAACCAATGGTTTTGCTATCTTGGAAACCGATTTTCATGATCAAGGGTGTCAAATTTATGGTGAAAACCTATGGTCACCCCTTAGGTCAGGTTTTGGTTCAATTAGATGTTTAATTATCATCTACTAAGTATTCTAATAATGTTATCAATCGATGATGATATTAGCTTAATATTTGATGGTGTTAACTGAATTTATTACTAATCTAACAACCAATGGTGACCTAATGATCAAAATTAATGGTGGATAAGGTCATCATCATATATGATGAGTTAAGAATGTAATTGTATATTTGACTAAACTTTAAGCTAATGGTTCCTTGGTTCAATTGATCTAATGGTTATACCTATACTTCAATTGATAACCTTGAACAATGAACCTGATCCAATGAATAATATTGGATGCTTCAGCATCCAATGGATTAGAATAAATCACATGGTATTATTTTTGGGTCCTAGTGATGATATTTTCATGGTTCAATACCATTAATTTGTAGTCTTACCTTTTCCATTATATAGTTCTATTTAATAAATCACTATAATAAGTGGATGCGTAACTCTCATGCGATCTAGCTTGTTATACATAACCTTAGTGTAATTATATGATGTTGATTGGTTATAATTGGACCTCTTGAATGATTAATGTGATAAGGAATTACAATCTTCTTGTGTTGAAACCACATTGTAGTACTATTTGAAGTTCATAGTGCCTTGCCATGTTAATATCTATGGATCTTTGGAACCTTGTTTAAGGCATGGAATGATGTTGATAACCTTACTATGAATAATGTGACAGTCTTAATGACCTTTGGGCATATTTCAAGCCATGATTGAGGTGAAATCATCTTCATGTTCTAATAAGGGGTAAAACCCTGGAACTTGTGATAAGATATTGGTATCTTGTAAAAGCATGATGATAAATGTGGTCCATTAATTTGCAATGAATGATTCCATGTGGTAATGTGACTAAGATTTATATCTCAAATGTTTTATATCTTTTGAAATTGTTATACATATACTCTTGTTAGAAAAGAATTAGGGTTTAAATGTCCATTTTTATGATTTAGCCTTAATTCACCCGCCTTAATTCACCCAATTGGCATAACTAGTTAAGTGAAACTCTAATCATGCAGTGCCTTGTGCCATAGATCTATCTGAGTGTCTTAAATTGCCAGATAGTGAAACGAGTATTCCTAAGGGATACTCAAAGCGCATACTGATGAGTATGCGGGGTGCCTATCATCTTGAATTTAAGTGTTAGTGAGGATGATAGTGGTCATACCTAGCCCTCAGTTTGAGAACAACTGCAGTCGTGTCTCTGTGATTATATATATATGATGAGATTAGAGGATAATTTTGGTTGTACCTCGGATGGTAGGGTATGCGTACCTGCCTCCTTTCACTAGTTCCGTGACCTATACAAAGGACGGACTAGGCTGTTAGCAACTTGACCTTATGTGTCTCTATGGAGGACCCATACTGATCGGGGGCAGAGAAGATCTTAGGAATCTGACTCTTCCTAGATCTTATATGGCACTGATTTCGACTTAGTAGTGGTCAGTTGGGACTTGAGTGGTATTTCTCAAATCCCTCAGGGAAATGTAATAAAAGAAGTGATATAAGCCGTGTAATATACTGGCTATGGTTAAATATGTCTCACATTGTTTTATTAGTCTTTAACTTGTATTTATACTACTCGATGTTTACAAGATGATCACATATGACCTTTGAGTAATTATACTTCTTGTCAAGTTAATTTTCTTAATGGCTTAGTATGCTTAACCTATTCAATCTACTTAAATTTCTTATTCATTACTATATCTTCTTAGTTCATTTACTGTCAATCAATATGTTATAATCAATATATGTTGGAGAGAGTTATATCTCTCACTAGGACTGGGTCTCACCCGTGGGTCAGCACATTTTTTAGGTGGTCGCTGGCAACGAGGTTGAGGTCACGTCGTGGAAGAGAACCAACCTGGTGATTAATAGATTAAGAAGGTTGGTTAGTTGTAGATGTTAGTAGTAGAGTCCTAGTGTCATCCCTGTACTCTTAGTTATGGGTATGGGATGTGTTTTCTTTAGATGATATACTCGCATCGACATGAGATTTTGGTAGTATGCCAACGTTTGTAAATATATGGCATGTACATGTGAACTATCTTTTGTATGCAGGATGTGACTGAGGTCTTTGGACCCATATGTGAATATTTGTTACAATATATGATAATGGAATGATGGACCTTTATGTAAATGTTCTAGAGTTCATTTACATTTTTAGGATTGGTTTTATTTACTCCGCATTTTTTACTATGCGATTAATTATTAGTTGATTATGTTTTGTGTTTTGAGTAATCTCGTTTAGCGTGACGAGGTGTCAAAACTCCACTGTAATATTGTAGTCTGTGACATGGTCGGTCGAGTTATTACTGATGAGAAACTTGATTGACACCGTGTAAGACTCAAACATTATCCAAAATTATTAAAATTTAACATGATAACTAAATTAGAGTTTCCAAGTAGAAGTTAAAATTTAAAATAAATTGGATGTACCACTTAAAAGATAAAATTAAAATACCAAAATTCTCTATTTCAGCCTGAATGCATGGTTGGGTGAGTTTGTCGTGGGGTAACTCGACCATAAAAAACAAATAAAAAATATTAAAAATTCCAATATTTTCCAAGAACACTTAAATTTGTGTTCTCCAAATCATATCATAATTTAAAGTAAATCAAATTTGTGTATAAAATAATAAAAATCATTTAATAGATCACTATATTTATCAAATTTTGTATTCATATGCTACCAAAATCCTAATTTGGCCGGTTAGGGTTTTCAATTCTCAAACCCTACTTTTTTGAAATAAAAGCATTTAGTGTTTTTAATTTGGTTTAAAGAATTAGAAATTATACTACCATCAATAATCAAGTTCTAAACAATGATCAATCTAGTTAAGAATGCAACCATCCAAAAAAAGAAGCGTGAAAAAAAGAAGGGCTGCCATTGAAGCATATAATGCGGATGAATATTTTGTCTGACAAAAGTCTAGAGTTCAGTGGTTGAACTTGGGAGATAAAAAATCTAAGTTTTTTCATACTTCTCTTAAGACTCAGAGACAAAGGAACAATATTAGGAGTATCTTGATTGATGGCATTATGTGCTCGGATAATGATGCTATTGAGAGCCATATTACTAATTATTTTCAAACCTTGTTCTCTGAAGATCCTTACTCTTCTAGTGAGTGGGATTCTTCCTAGGTTCTTCCTAAGTTGTCTAGAGAAAATTTTGATATCATTCGTGGTGTTGTTACTCAGGAAGAAATTGACAATGTTATTAGGTATTCAAATGGGGACAAAGCCCCTGGGCCGTATAGGTATAATGTTCACTTCTTTCAATCATGTTGGCACATTATTGGTAAGGATGTTTCTAAGGATATTATGAACTTCTTTTCTAGTGGCAATATTTTAAATGAGGTCAACAGGACCTTTATTACTCTCATCCCCAAAACTGGTAACCCTACTTCTATCAAGGATTGGAGGCCCATTTCCTTTATAACATTTTGTTCAAAATTATTTCCAAAGTGTTGACAAACAGGTTACAAAGGAACCTTCCTTCCATCATTAGTCCCAAGCAAAGTGCTTTTATCAAAGGAAGATCTATTAGCGATTCTATCCTACTTGTTAATGAATCAATCAATAATATTCACAAGAGATCCAAACCAAAGATGTGTGTCAAGACAGACATCATGAAAACCTATGATTCTATTAATTGGAATTTTATCAAGTTGATGCTTCGGAACATGAATATTCCTTTGTGTTTTATTCAATGGATTGATGTTCTTCTTAGGTCTACTAGTATGCATGTTCTTATCAATGGTGTCCCTGGCACTTCCTTTAAACCTAGCATGGGTATTAGGCAAGGGGACCCCCTTGCCCCTTACATGTTTGTCATTGCCATGGAGGGTTTTACTAGTATCATGAAGTCCTATGTTGCTCAAAATCTCTTTAGGCCCATTAAAGGTTCTCATGATTTTGCTATTTCTCACACCATTTTTGTTGATGATGTGGTCCTTTTCTCTGAGGCTGATCTGAATTCTATTGATGATGTCAAGATGTTGATCAAGACTTTTAGCAAGGTATCAGGTATGAGCATCAGTTTGGATAAAAGTGTTGTGATTTGTAATGAAGCTGCTGACAGTATTGTGAAGGAATCTGACTTGAATATTAAAATTGGTAAGCTACCTTTGAAATATCTTAGGCTTCCTCTCTTTAAAGGCAGGCTCACGAGATCTTTATGCTCTCCTATTGTTGATAAAATCAGGCACATACTGGCTGGCTGGAAATTGCTCCACCTTTCTTATGCAGGGAGACTAGAGTTAATAACATCCACTCTGTCTGCTTTCCATATTTACTGGGCTTCCTTCTTTCCCCTTTCTTCTACAGTCACTAATGAAATTGATCAACTGTGTCAGAATTTCTTGTGGAGTGGTGCCTTAGGTGAGAAGGTTACTCATGTGGTTGCATGGAGTAATGTGTGTAAACCTAAAGCTGAAGGTGGTTTAGGCATCAAGATCTCTTCAGACATGGTTAAAGCATGCGTTGTCAAGAATTTATGGAATATTGCCATGAGGAAGGAATCCCTCTAGGTGTGTTGGATTCATGCTAGATATCTCAAAGGAGATTCCATTTGGAAGTGTAACCGTACTTATAGTTCTTCTTAGATGTGGATTTATATTCTAAGGGCTAGAAGCCTGATCATTGATAGGATTTCTATTAATCCATATTTGAATACTCTTATTTGGAGAGAGCCTTGCTTTCCCAATGGGAAGTTTCTTGATAGTGTTCTTGACTAGAAGGATATCTTGAAGCTTGGTAAAGGTAAGCTAGCTAAAATGAGCAGCTTGTTGAAGGATGGTGCATGGATTGAGTGGAAATCTAGGAACTTTTATAGGATCATTGATGTCATCAAGTCATATTTTCATCCTTCCTCTGAATTTAGTGGCAGTATTTTCCTTGATGGCGAAGAACCTCATAAGCTGAGAGACTTCTAGAACTTGTTGTGGGAGGAAAGTCCTCGTGTTTCCTGGGCCAACTGGGTCTGGAAGTCCAAATCGCCAGTGAGGTGCAAATATCTCACGTGGAGAGTCATGCTTGATAAACTACTTACTCATGACCATCTGAAGAGAAGAGGTTTCTCCTTTGCCTCCAGGTGTGAGCTCTGCAGGGATTGTTCTGAGGACTTGAATCATATCCTATTTGGGTGTGTGTTTTCTAAAAGTATATGGGACCTCTACTTTTGTTGAAGAGTTTATCAAGGTTATCCCTATTTCTGTTTCTAATTTCCTATAGTACACGGATAAGAGGAGTAGGATTTGCTCTCATCTGGTTGTCTACACTAACTGGAGTGAGAGGAACCAAAGGGTTTTCATGGAAGTGGATTGCCATGTTGAGCGGATATGAAAGATTGTCAAAAAGGATATTGCTTTCATCCTTTAAATCTTGTATAGATAGTTATAGTTTTTTTGCTTTTCATCTTCCTTGCTTCTTGTACATGACTTTTCCTTTCTTCGGTCTGCTTTGGAAGCACCTCCCCTCCTTGGGGGTAGTTGTGTACTTTTTTTTCACAAAATTCAAAAAAGGGAGCAACACGCTTTGGGAGACCAAAAAAAAAAAAGAATGCAACCATCCAAGTAAACCCTAATTAGATGGTCACTATGAAAATAGGTCATTACACGAGTGATATGAATACTAGAAATATCACTTATACATGACAAGTTTCACTATCTGAGGTCAGGAATGCTTGGAAAATTATGAAAATGAAAAACGCATGTGGTCTAGACAGTATTTTGATTGATGTATGGAAGAGTATTGCGGATGAAGGAGCTATGTTGTTAAAAAATTGCTTTAAAAAAATTATGAAGACAAAGAAGATGCTAGATGAATGGAGATATAGTACTATAGTAGCAATCTACAAGAACAAAGGAGATGTTCAGAGCTGCAAAAACTACATAGGTATCAAGTTGATGGGTCACACTATGAAGCTTTAGGGAGGATTACTAAGCAAAGGGTAAGATTGATTACACATGTATTAGACTACCGATTTGGTTTTATGATAGGAAGATCAATAGTTGATGTTATTTTTTTGATATAGATGCTTATTGAGAACTACATAGAAAAAAAGAGATCTTCATATGGTGTTTATTGATATGGAAAAGTCCTATGACTGAGTACCCATGGAAGTGTTATGGAGGATTTTTATAAAAAAGGTGTGCCTATCCAATACATTGACCTAATTAAAGACATGTATGATGGCTCAACTACAACTGTTAAGACTCTTGTAGGAGAGACAAAAACTTTTCTTGTAACTGTTGGGGTACATCAAGGATCAACACTCAACCCTTATCTATTTGATCTTGTTATGGATTAGTTGATAAATCATGTTTACAATAATTTCCCTTGGTGCATGTTATTTGCTGATGATATTGTGTTGATTGATGAAAGAAAAATATTGAATGATAAAGTTGAACTATGGATAAATGCATTGGAATCTAAAATATTTATGAACAGTAGAACTGAATATATGCATTATAGTTTTAACCAATCTAGAATTGTGAATGGTGGGTCAAGTTGGGTGGAATGGATGTACCCAGTATGTGATAAGTTTCGTTACTTGGGCTCTATTATTGAAAGAGAGGTTTATGTTCAAGATGATGTTTGTCAAATGATTATAATAGGATGATTGAAGCGGAGGAATGAAATTGGAGTAGTATGTGTTCAAAAAATTCCTCTCACATTAAGAAGCAAGTTTTATAGAACTGCTATACAGCCAACCATGCTATATGGGAGTGGATATTGGGCAGTGAAGAAACAAGGTTTCAACCAAATGAATGTGGCTGAAATGCATATTAAATGTGTGGGAAAATGAGAAAATATTGTTTGAGGAATTACTATATCAGAAATAGAGTGGGGTGGTGAGCATTGAGGACTAGTTTCACGAAGGTCGTCTAAGATGGTATGGACATGTGAAACATAGACTGAAAAATGCACCTATTCGAAGCAATGTTATTGAGTCAAGAACAACTAAAATAAGCAAAGTCAAACCTAAATTAACTTGGTAGGAGATTACAAATAAAGATTTTGAATCTTTACATCTTGATCAGAGTATGACCCAGAACAAAGATGATTGGAAAAGAAGGATCCTAGTCGATCCCAACATGGTTGAGATTGAGGCTTAGTTGATGATGATGATGGATTCTCTATCCAAAATTTATTCCTAATCATAGTAGTGGTTGCAAGATATTTCATTAATTTATTTCCTAATATTAGTTGGATCATAAATCTGCATGGTGTCAACGTATGGCCGCAAATTGTATATGCCTATAGCAACAAGAAAAAGAAGAAAAAACAAGTTATATATACTTATATAAGAGAGGAATCAAAAGAATCTGTGTTAATATATACACTATCAAAACAAACAAGGGGCAAAGCATTACCTTTTTCTTCCTCAACATGTGTTTCCCCTAATTCACATGCCTAAGTGTTTTTTTAATTGGTAACTTTATGTTCATATATCCTACCGTGCCATTAATCCAATAGAGCTTTCCATTTTCCTATCGAGATCCATTATGGTTGTGAAACTCCTCTTTCTACTTAGTTTCATTACGTTAATACTACTTTCTTCCTCCCTAGTTCTGTTCCAATAGTTCTAGTGCTCTTTCTACTGAGTTTTCATTCCGGTAATATTTTTGTTATGTTCTTTATAGTGTGCTATATTCAAGTATCTTTACTCTCTATTTGTACCATGCTTCTTATTTTGGTACTATTATTATCATAGCATGGGTGACTATGACAAACCATCGCCTACCATTATCTATAATGCTATGCCCAAATTACTGCTGTCAAACTCAATGAAGATAATTTTTTGCTATGGATGAATCTTGTTTAGACATTTCTAGAATCATGGAGAAAACTCAAGTTTATCACTGAGGACACCCCTGTCATTCCCAATATTGCCTGGGCTACAGGCAACAACCAAGTTCACTTCTAGGTCTGGGAGTGCGTGGAGCCTGACATTATAGTCAAGTACATCTGGCACAAGTGTGAAAAGACAATGTGAAATAAAATGAAGTAGTTCCTCACTCAAGAGGACAACTACTTGCACATCTACAATGCCATTGAAAATTCTCTGGATATCAAGGGTATCATCCCTTGTCAAAGTACTATGATACAATGAAGGCACTACAAACCAACTAAAATTCTCTCTAATGACCTCTACTATAGTTACTCTAGGTGCTTCCTTAATAGGAGGATGCCCATGTCATTCTCGACATTGCCTAGTCTACAGGAAACAACCAAGTTTGCTTCTGGCTCTAGGAGTGTGTGGAGCCTAACGTTGTAGTCAAGTACATGTGGCACAAGTGCACAAAAACAATGTGAGATAAAATGAAGCAGTTCCTCACTCAGGAGGACAACTACTTGCACATCTACAATGCCACAAACAAGATCTTCTCTGGATAGAAAGGGTATCATCCCTTGTCAAAGTACTATGATACAATGAAGGCACTGTGAACCAACTAAACTTCTCTCCAACGACATATACTATAGTTACTCTAGGTGCTTCCTCAATAGGCTTCATCCTCATTTTGCTGCTATTTAAAAACTCCTCTTGGTTGGTGCAACCCCTCCATCTATGGACCAAATATATGCACGCCTAGCCCAGTATGAGATGCTTGCTCCTCACATCTCTCCCTCTCTTGTAAATGAACTTCCATAAACAATGGTTGTAGTGGCCAGAGGCTATGGTCGCGGATGAAGTCAATGCTGAAATTGTACTCATTGTGGCAAGTTGGGCCACACTAAATATGTTTTCTAGTTGAAACATGAATATCTAGCACACTACATGAGAGGATGCATCAACAACTCTATCCATGTCTTCCAAGAACATGTCCACATAGGTCAAACATCTACCCCACCAACTATTTGTGTATCTCCTCCACCAAAGGAATCTTCCCAAATTCACATGTCTCATTGTCAAAAGAGAAGTATGAACACCTTCTCCAAGATGCACAATATTATGGGGATTCTTCCCTCTACAACAAAATGACCACATCTACCTCCTCTGATTAACAAGTTGGGTATTTACCTACTATTAGGTCTTCTACCCACCTAGCAACTGCTTCTCAAGGTAACTTTAGGGAATCCGTACATGCTGCCAGTTCTAACTAGATTGTGGATTTGGGTGCATCACACATATGGCCGGTATGCCCCATCTAACCACATCCATTTTATTTATCCCTAATCACCCGTCACCATGGAAGATGAATCAATTAAACTAGTAACTCAATATGACACTATTCCTATCTCTTTCTAAAATCATGTTGACTGTCATCCACTTTGTTCAAAATTTCCATACAATCTGAAGTTTGTAGAATAAAATGTTGATTCCCATTAATGTCTCATAACATTTGGTTCCTCTGGTTTTATTTTACAGTGGTGGAATTTGATGATAATTGGGTAGTGAGTACAATTTGGTGATCTCTACTACTACTCCACCCACCTTCAACCCCATCACATGCTTTTATTACCTCCATGCCACTTCAACTGCACCTATGTCATGACCATCTACCTTTAGACAAGCTTAAACTATTAGATAGTTATTTATCTTCTTGCTCTTCTATTTCTTGTAATTCTGGTCACATAGGGAAACACCATTGTGTGTCCTTCCCGTCCCGTACCTATAAACAACCATACCATATGTTTGACTTAGTCCATAGTGGTGTCTGTGGTTCATTCAAGACTACTAGCTACAGTGGGTATATATATTTTCTTACATTTGTGGATGATTTTTCTAGAATGACATGGCTTTATTTACTTCAAACTCATGATGAATTTTTTACACTAATTCACAAGTTGACTTCTATTAAGATTCTTCAAACCGAAAACACCCTCGAGTATACCCAAAAGACTTTTTCCTCTTTATGTCATGACATAGGGATGATTCATCAACGCTTGTGCACATATTCTCCACAACAAAAATGCATCATTGAAATCTTCATCTACTTAACACACTCTCTTCTCACTCATGCCAACTTGCCTAATCATTTTTTTGTCTGATGTTGTCCTCACCACTTACGTTCTTATCGACCACAAACCTTCCTTTCTTCTCAAGAAGTGTACTCCTTTTTTTGTTGACCCTCAATCCACTCTATTTCTGCTAGCACCTCGTGTATTAGGCTGTGCCGTCTTTGTTTATAATTTTGATCCCAAAGCCGACAAGCTCCCTCCTTGAGCTATTCAAATGATGTTGATCAATTACCCTTTCATGAATAAAGGTGCAAATGTCTAAACCCAATCTCTGGAAGGGTCTATATCTTTATAGACATCACCTTTCATGAGGATGATATGTTCTTTTCATCATCCTCACCCCCATGGATCATCTTGATAATAAGATATTGGTGCCCAATTCATGCATCCCATCAACACCATCTCCACCACCACAATCATCCCCAAACTGGTAAGTGGAAGATGAGTCACCAGATGCACATGCATCATCATAATTAGTTCTATACCATTCCAATCTACCCATAGAACTACACAAAGGTATACACTCTTTCACTACCAAATGTTGGTATGTATGCCTAGAGAGCCAATCATACCTCAGTACGAGAACAATCCTCAGTAATAATCCACATATGCATGGATGATCACATATTATGAGGATGGAAGCATTTGTGGCCATACCTCAGTAAGAGAACAATCAAGGCCGTATCTCAGATGATTACGATTCAATATACATGTCGTGATTGAGGACAACTACGGTTGTACCTTATATGATAAGGTTTGTATACCCTAGTTACTAGTGCCTTGACCTATATACTAAGGACGGGCTAGGCTATTTTGTAGCTTGACAATATATGTCGATGCGGCTGACTCATACTGACCGAGGGAGGATGAGATCGTAGGACTTCAGGTCTCACTAGATCTTGTATGGAACTGATTTTGATGTAGCAGTGGTTAGTTGGAGTTTGAGTGGTATGCGTCAAACTCCCTAGGGCGTAATCAAAGATGTAATCCAACCGTGTAGCTCATATTCCTAGGGTTAAATATGACTCACATTGGTTGATAACCTTGCCTTATTCTTGTAATGTTTAGTTGATTTATAATGCAGTAAGAGAAATTAATTGTTAAAAGATGAAACATTTATTTGTTCCTTTATGTACCGTGCTAATCATGCTTAAACTATTTTAGTTGTTTAGTCTGTTATATGTGCTTAATATGATTAAATTGTTTAATACTATAACCTATTGTACTCAATAACTATCATTGAGAGTTATATCTCTCGCTGGGACATTGGTCTCACCTCATAAGTCACAACATTCTTTTAGGTGATCGTCAATGATGTTGTCAGGATCGTGGTGGTGAGGAAAAACAACTTTGAGAGCAGTTGGAGAAGAAAGTTTTCTAGTCATTAATGTGTCCTAGAGTCATCCACACACACACTCAAGTTTGGGTAAGGGATTTTTAGTGGATGATATGTACATCAATTTGAGTTTTTACAGTGTGTCGATGTTTGTATATGGCATGTATATGTGGAACATCTCTTTTGTATATAGGTTGTGGCCTTAGTCACTGAACATACATGTAAATATGTGATATGGTATGTGTTGATATGCAAGTTGTTGTATCTTTATGTAAATATTTCTGAACATGTTGCTAATGTTTAAATTAGTTTTAGCTTACCCATTTTATGATTATGTAGTTTATTAACAATGGATCATGAGCTTTATTTTGGGTAATCGCATTTACTGTGATAGGGTGTCACAACTTGGTTGGTATTATATATTAGGTTCGCTGAGTCTAAAGGGATATATGACTTAGATTTGTGTCTGTTCTTAAATAATCCAACATATCTTATCATAACATATGCTTATGCAGATATGTCTGGAGAACGTGAAGAACATGTGGAGAGTAGCTATGTTGTGCCAGGAGGTAGTGATAGGAGGCAGACACATGATAGAAGAGTGCTTGTGATGGGGCCAGAATAGCCCACAATGCCTCAGTTTGATCCTACAACCATGGAAAATCCATATTTTCAGTCCATGTTTGGACAACTCACAGAGATGATTACACATTTAGCGGATAGAGCACTTGTACCTCAAGCTAGGGAAGCTATATTTGATGCAGAATCTCAGGGTTTTGGGAAGACATTTGAGAGGTTGCAGCAAGTGGGAGATATCAAGTATGAGGGTAGAGCAAACCCAACCGACACATATATGTAGTTGAGGGAGATTGAGAAGGCATTTAAGATACTCGACATCCTGGAAGAGGACGAGGTGAAGCAAGTTGTTTACCTATTGAAGGACAGTGCTGGCCACTGGTGGGCCATAGAAGAGGAGAAGAGACCCTAAGTTCCTATAGGTTGGGAAGAGTTTTGGCGGGAGTTTGTGAGATGTTACTCCCTTAAGAGGTATCTAGATGAGAAGACAGATCAATTTGAGAAGTTGTGTCAGGGTTCGATGTCCATCAAAGAGTACGAGGCAAAGTTTATGGAGCTTTTGAGATTCTACCCTCATATGGAGGCGACAACAAAGGAGAGGATCTGGAGGTTTGAGAAGGGCCTGAGAACAGAGTTGTGTACAATAGCTAGTGATTTGGACAATAGAGAGAGGTTCTCTACCTTTGAGGAGTCGATAAGGAGGATTGAGAGGTTTGCTATTGAGAAGCATGAAACCAACGCTAAAAAGAGGCCAACTCAGTTACAAGGATAGTCATCTGATGGCTTTAATAAGATAAGGTTTTCTTAACCACAGTCGCAATAGAGGTCAACCCTCTCTGAGTTGAGAATAGGAGTACCATCACAGTGGTTCCCCAGTAAAGGTAAAGGTCACAACTTTTCTCCAGTAGGAGCACACAGTGCAGTGTTTGTGTCAGTGGCATGTCCATCTAGGATGAAGTATGATTCTAGGACTTGCCACAAGTGTGGACAAGTAGGGCATATAAGGTGGATGTTCCCTATGATGAATGAAGAAGTGACAAAACAACTGAGGCAGAGTCAGCGAGGTTCCCATCAGCAACATTACATCAATGGTGGTGGTAGAGGATGCAGTCAAGTGTCATAGGCGGGGGTCATCTGGACCAACTAGCAGAGGACATGGATGACTTTAAGAAATGACTAGGTTCTATGCTATGAGTCGGGCAGAGGGAGTGGTCAATCCACAACTCATGATATGTTAGATGGAACTCTTTCATTCCAACTTATATGCTTATTCTTTCATATTTGTTTTGGTTGACTCAAGTGTGAATCACTCTTTTATCACTAGAGAGGTAATAAGTAGATGTTATTTGCCTATTTATAATAGATCTAATAGTCTTTGGCTAGAAACCCCTTTAGTTGGTTCCGTTGAGTTGTGGGAGGTGTGTCCATATTGTATTTTTTCTTTCTCGGGATGCATCATTCAAGTGAATCTTATGCCACTTGACATGCATGGATTCGATGTGATCCTAGGAATGGATACCTTGGATAAGTATAAGGTCATTCTAGATTGTAGTTCCAAGGTGGCGGCGTTCTGTGATAGAGTTGTCTCTTGAGTTTTCCAAGGAGATAGGAAGATTCTTCCTATGTGTTTGGTGTTGGATGTGATAGTAGAGAGATTAAGGAGACAAGGATGTGAGGCTTTCTTGGCACATGTTTTGGATACTAAGGTAAGGATTCCTAATATCTAGGAGGTGTCAGTAGTGTGAGAGTTTTAGGTTGTCTTTCCAAAAGTGTTTCTTGGTGTTCCCCCTCCCAGAGAGATTGATTTTGAGATCAATCTTGTTCCTGGAACACAACACATAGAGCAATCACCCTACAAGATGGCACCAACACAGACATATGCATTGAAGAAATGGTTGCAAGAGTTAATGGAGACATATTTCATCAGATCAAGCACTTCCCCTTGGGGTGTTCCCATGTTGTTTGTGAAGAAGAAGGATGTCTATATGCAGCTTTGCATAGACTACTGATAGTTGAACAAGGTGACAGTGAAGAACAAGTACCCATTATTGAGGATTGATGACCGGTTTGATCAGTTGAGAGGTGCTACAATATTCTCGTACATAGAACTGAGGTCAGGATATCACCAACTGAGGATCAATGTGGATGACATACCAAAGACTACTTTTCGGTCTAGGTATGGTCACTATGGGTTTGTGGTTATGTCGTTTGGGTTAAGAAACACACCCACATCATTCATGGATCTGATGAACAAGGTGTTGAGTTGGTATCTAGTTTAGTTTGTATCATGTTTATTGATGATGTCTTGATATACTCTAGGGACATTTAGGAACATGAGCAACATCTATGCCAGGTGTTGACGTTGTTGAGGCAACACTTGTTGTATGCCAAGTTCAGCAAGTGTGAGTTTTAGTTGACCGAGGTGTCTTTTCTTGGTCATGTTATATCTTCTAAAGGTGTTTGTGTAGACCCAAGGAAGGTGAATTCCATCTTGGAGTGGGAACATCCCAACACACCGATGGAGGTTCAAAATTTTCTAAGTTTGGCAGGTTACTATAGGAGATTCATAAAGAATTTTAGTATTTGTAGTGTTACCCCTAACCAAGTTGACTAGGAAAGGTGTTCCTTTTATCTGGGATGACAAGTTTTAGTGTTATTTCCTATTGTTGAAGGAGAAGTTGACTAGTGCTCTAGTCTTAGTCCTGCCAGAGCAAGGGAAAGGTTACATTGTCTTTTGTGATGCTTCAAAGAACAACTTGGGAGTGTGCTGATGTAGGACAAGAACATGATTTCTTTTGCTTTGCAAAAACTTAAGAAAACAAGGAAAATTACCCAAAACATGATCTGAAGCTAGAAGTAGTGGTTAATGCCCTAAAGATTTAGATGCACTATTTGCATTGTAACATCCCTGACCTGGGTTATGAGTTAACCCTAGGTGTTTTGCCTAAATATGTAATTAAATCTTTGTAATTAAGTTTCTCAGAAACATATATTTCTGTATTTGCTCCTTTTTATTTAAAGTTGTAGCATTGTTTTGATATACAGGGACCTATGTGAAATTTACCCATTTAAAAGGGTTAGCTTGCAATTTGCACATGATGAGATGTTCCTCTGATGTTGAGACATCATGAGAAATCTTTTTGGCAAAGTTTGAGGGATTTCCCAAGCTTGGGCACCAAGGTGCAGCTGTGGAAGCAATCCTGGTGCTTGAAACCCTAATTTGGGATAAAATGCAATTTACCCAAATTAAGGGATTCAATTTGTAAAACATATCATCTAATGTATCTTTTAGAACTCTTACCATCATTAGAGAAGAAGTGATGAGGAAGTCACCTCAATTGAGTTATCAAGTTATGAAATATGCCTTGTGATTGAATAATCAGGGTATATGTGCAATATCTCTTTATGTATGTACCTTATTATTAGATTGTTCTTCTTTGCCTTCTTTTTCTAGACCTTAAGATAAGGTTTTTCCTTATAATAAAGAGGAAGGGACGAGCAAGTAATGAAGGAAGGACTTAATTGGAATTATGGGGAAACTTATGGGCCTTTAATGAAACATCACCCAAATATATGTATACTTCACCTCTCAAGCAAAGGAACTTTTCCTTCGTGCATATCACTGTTTCCTCTTTGCTTGGCCGACTAAGGACTGTCTTGGAGCTCAAGGGGAACGACCAAGGGTGCAAGGTAGGTTTGAACCCCTCTTCTTGCCTAATTCCATGGTTAGAACTCGAATTCAAGGTCAACTTCATGGCTAACTCTCGAAACCCTATCTTTCTAGCCATCTCTTTTCGTTCTTCCTTGGAGTTTTCACCCTGGACAACCTGTGGGAACTCAAGGACGCCATTAGAGCTTGGAGCTTGAAAGCTTGGACCTCAAGAAGCAAGCTTTAGGCGGGTTTTATAACTCTAAACCCATGCTTTACTAATATACATCTCTTATATGCGGTTAGATGATAGTTATTCATGTTTCCCTACTTTTCCCTGCTATTTTGCAAGCAAATCCATGGGATATTCGTACTGTTCTTGAGCTAGGAGATGCAGGCGTGATTTCCAAGAAAAACCCACCGCTTTTCACTTTCTTAAACGGTCTCACCAGTTTTCTCTCTCGGTCTCAAGACCGCGAGGTGAGCAAACGGTGTCGAGACCACGACAGGGCAAACGGTCTTTAAGACCGTTTGTCCCCGTTGACCGAGCATGGACCGTATAAGAAATCTGTTCCTAATTATATAGGATAATTACCCTCAAAATTTGGGAGGCTAACTCCAAAGGAATCGGTAGATATGACCTTTTTAAGTAACAACTTTAAATGAATTTATTCCTGATTCTCAAACGGTCTGAAATTTCCTTTTTGGGAAAACGGTCTCAAGACCGTGTAAGGTCGTTGACCGTATGAGATTACTGTTCAAAATAATGTTAATTAACAACTCACCAAGTTTGATGGTCTATTTACAAATGGGATAAGAGTTGAAGGGTGAATACTAGGGCTAACCCTAGGTGAAATCAGTACTGAAATTATGGTGACCTAATTAGGGTTTTTAGGGTTGATTGACCTAAACGGTCTCAAGACCATTTAGGGGTCACCCAAACGGTCTCAAGACCGCGAGGGCAATCAACCATGACCGTTTGGAGGTTTGGGGTCAAGATTAGTTGACCAATTGAAGGTACAATTACACCAAATTATATTGCAAATAAAGTATTGATATAATCATCAACTCAATTTGTTCAACCTTGTTGAATTCCCACTAGAATCCAAAATTGGATGGGCAAACGGTCTCAAGACCATTTGGAACTCATCCAAATGGTCTCAAGACCGAGAGGACAATCACCCAAGACCGTTTGAAGGTCTAGGGTTAAGTAATTTGACCAATTGAGGACCTAATTGCAAATAAGTTATCAATTTAATCAAAATTCTATTTTGTGGTTCAATCATGGTTCAACTCCTATCAAATCACTTTAGACTTTGATGAAATCTTGGGTAAACGGTCTCAAGACCATGTGGGGTCCACCCACATGACCTCAAGACCGTTTGGGCCAAGTTTGGGCCCAATTGGAGCTCAATTGAAGGGTTCAACCTTGTGTTGAGTCACATTGTTGAGTGTTGATGGGTGAACATTGATAGACCCTAATTGAATCGATTTCAATCCTAATTGGTCAACAATTGAGGGTCAATTGAATGACCAAGTGGTCAAGCATAATCTTAATTAACCCAATTCATAAGTGGTCAACATATCTTTGACCTTTTGAGGGCTTCAACATCGGTTGACATTATAGGTTGTAACCATTGAATCTTGTTGAAGGTGCAAGCGGCTGAGACCATGTGAGCCTCGCGGTCTCAAGACCGTGAGAGGGCTCGCAGTCTCAAGACCGAGAGGGGCCTCGCGGTCCTGAGGTCAAGGTGAGCAAACGGTCTGCATAGCCTCGCGATCTTGACATCAACTTGAGGCTCGCGGTCTTGGAGTTAGATGAGGGGGCTCGCGGTCTTGAAAAGTCAAAATTGAGCAAACGGTCAACACACCCTCGCGGTCTTGGAATGGTTTGAAAGGGCTCACGGTCTTGGAGTTAGATGTGGGGGCTCGCGGTCTTGGAAGTCAAAATTGACTAAACGGTCAACACTTTCAAACGATCTCAAACCAATTGGAGATTTATGGTTGAGATCGATCAATGTAATTCAAGGTTGACTTCTTTCAATCAATTGATGATATAAATGGTTCAATGTTGTCCTAATCAAACCCTAATGATAACCTAGGATATTAAAGGGTTAATGGACTAAGGTTTTGACCTTGATGATGATCAATGGGGTGAATTACCAAAATACCCCTGAAGTGTAAATTAAGTAATACCTTGATCAAATCAAACCCTAATCATATGATGGTGATGTTTTGGGATATGTTAGCCTATGATGACTTAATCCAACCTGATTTAGAGTGATGTTGACCTCACCTAACTTTATGATGAGAGAGAAAGTACTTCTAGAGAGAGAAAGTACTTCTAGAGAGAGAAAGTACCCCTTTTTAGGTGAAAACTCAATTAAAGCATCTCCAATGCACAGGAATGAGCATAATTAGGGTATGATCCACCTGTGTGAGATCATAGAAACCATAATTATGATAAATGATGAACCTTTAACTAATCTAAGAGCATCAATGAAGATGTTACTCATACATGATGATGTTATGAGTTCAATTCACCTTAATGTGAATAGTAAACCCTAATTCAAGGGTGACGACATGTAATGTGAATAGTAAACCCTAATTCAAGGGTAATGGCATGCTTTTGAGTATTATACTCTATGTGATGTGAATTAGAGATTTAACTCTTATGACAAGAGTAGGAAGTATATTCCTTATTTTTGTATTACCTTTATCAGTTGTATTAGCCATGCAGGTTCTGATATGAAGGTAATCATATCCAGGTATGGATGTTGATGTTATATTCATTAAAGGCATGTTGTTAGCCTTATGAATAAGTAAAGTAATCTGATGCCTTGTCAGTGGCATCCTATGCTGATAATGGGCTGTGAGAGCCATGAATACCATCAAGGTCATGCCTTAGAGATGACTTGTGATGAGGATAATGAGAAATAATGATTGATATGAGTTAGGCCTGTTACATTTAGTATTCTTCTTTTATAGCTGCTATGCTACTGTTATTGTTTGGAGAACAATGTATGCTGTTAAAGAATACTGAATGTACCTAACTAATCAAGTATAATGTAGAGCCCTGATCATAGATCCATCATTGTCAGAGATTAAGTGATGGTGGAATAGGGTTTCCTCAGGGAACTCCTGGAGCACATACTTTTGAGTATGTGGGGTACATGGATGTGTAGAACCTTACATCCTAGTGTAGGAAAGTGATGTAGATGTGTAATCCATCCATCCTTCACTATATTTCCATACCGTATCAGTGGTAGGTAAACATGAAACCTCCTGATGATGAAGAAAGCACAGATATCCGTATCAGTGGTAGGTAAATATGAAACCTCCTGATGACGAAGAGAGTACAGAACGTCACTGTGACTCTAGAATAGCGAAGGACCAGTTTACCTTGGTGAGCTATAGTAGTAGAGACACGAGATGTCCTACAAGTGATCCTGTTACTGACTGAGGAAGGCGAAGGTCATGAGAATCCGGCTCTCTTAATGACCTATGTATGATACTGATGTGACTTCTCAGCGATCAGTTGGAGTATGAGTGGTATGCCTCATCTCCAAAGGGCATAATGTTGTTTGTAAAACATAATCAACCATGTAGTATAACTTGTTAGAGATGACTCCAAGTTAGTTGATTGATGTTACATTGCTATAGTGTTTATATTCTCCATATCTCCTAAGTTGTAGAGATCTTGTTATACCTGCAACTGTTATAGAATACTTTGAAGGCTTTACTGCTTAAGATACTCTTTGATGTTATAATAAAGCTTCTGGCAAAGAGTTATAACTCTCGCTGGGACAATTATGTATAATTGTCTCACCCCGTAGACTTCAACTTTTTAGGTGGACGTCGGAGACGAAGGAACCAGCCTACAGGTGACCAGTCTCAGCAGCAGCAGCACCAGGAGCAGTAGTAGAATCTCAGGTGGAGATTATCCTGCCATATGGTGTAGTTAGAGTTAGTCCTATGTGTCCTCTGTACTCTCAGGTCTTGGAATCTTGTGTTATGTGATCTTGATATTTTGTATCTTGATGTATATAATTACTCAAGAAGTAATTATCCTGAGATGTAAACAGTTTATCTCTCTTTATGAAAGAAGTTTTTATGGATCCAAGTTCTTATCTTGAAAAGTTTTAATTTCTCGTGATTTTTGTCTTCCGCTGATTACCGATTCGCTTCCGCTAAGTTTTAATCGTGTTTATGTCATGGTTTGGAGATCAGAGCCCACAACTAGTGGTATCAGAGCTCTAGGTCAGTTGAGTCTACAGAGGCATAGGACTTAGGATGTCGAGTCTATCTTTAGTACTCCTTCCTTATCTAATAGAATCTTCTGCTCCTCAGGAGAAGAAGATACTTAAGGATGTCAGAACATCATAATGAGTACGTGGCAGAGAGTAGTGCTAGTGCACCTCGAGGCGGTGCAAGGGTTCCGAGGATAGAACAACCTGCACCTGAGTCGCCAAGAGAGCCACCCCAGTTCGACCCAGCTGACATGAGTAATCCAGCTGTACAGACGATGTTCGGGCAGTTTATGACTGCCATGACACACATAACTGATAGGATGCCCATTCCTGCACCTAGGGCACCTGTCCAGCCTGAAGCACAAGGTATCGGTAAGACATTCGAATGACTTCGTCGTGTCGGAGCTACCGAGTACTTCGGGACTGCCGACCCTGCATATGCTGACTTATGGTTGACAGACTTGGAGAAGGCTTTCAGGATTCTTATCATCCCGGAAGCTGAGAAGGTTAGACATGGTGTCTATCTTCTCAAAGGCAGTGCTGGTCACTGGTGGAACATGGAAGAGCAGAAGAGACCTGGAGTAGAGTTCTCATGGGAAGAGTTTCGTCGGGAATTTATCAATAGATATTTTCCAAAGACCTTCCTAGATGAGAAGATCTCTCAGTTCGAGAAACTAAGGCAAGGTATGATGAACATTAGCGAGTACGAAGCTAAGTTCATGGAGTTGCTGCGGTTCTGTCCGCACATGGCTGCTACGGATGAGGAAAGAATCAGAAGATTCGAGAAGGGTTTGAATTCTGATATGTCAACCCCTGTATCTACCTTAGAGAACCGAGAGAGATTCTCTACCTTCGTTGAGTCAGTCCGAAGGATAGAGAGGTCTGTGGTTGAGAAAAGACAAACCCATAAAAGATATCCACAGTTCCAGGGTTCTTCATCTAGGGATTCCAAGAAACCTAGATTCTCTGCACCTAACCCTCCACCACCCAGATTGAGTTTTCAAACTCAATGGACACCAAGCAGAGGTAGAGGACGGAGTCAACCTCTTCAAGGGACGCACAGTTCTGCATCAGTGTCAGTTACTGGACCACCCAGACCACAACAACAGGAGAAGAGTTGCTACAACTGTGGTAAGGTGGGACACTTGATGAAGGATTGCCGTTCTAGGCCTGTCGGTGTGACACAACAACCCCCGAGACAGAATCAACAGGGATCTCAGAATAGACAACATCAAGGAATAGCTCGAGGACGTGGACAAGCATCTCAAGCTGGATCATCAGCACCACCTCAACACCAGGCGACTGTGAGGTTCTATGCTATGAACCCACCAGAGGCAGTGGTCAATCCACGGGTAGTGGCAGGTCAGATGAAACTTTTATATTCTGATATGTCTACATCCTGTGATGTATCTGTTCTGATTGATCCGGGTGCTACGCACTCTTTCATCACTCATGAAGTGATTCATAACTGCAATGTGACTGTTAGTCATAGAGAAGATAGTTTGTTGCTAGAGACTCTGTTGAGTGGGTCTGCCATTTTGCAGGAGGTATGTTCTCCCTGCATCCTCTTCTTTTCTGACCATCACATTCAAGTGGATCTTATACCACTTGATATGCAGGGATTTGATATAATCCTTGGGATGGATACCTTAGAAAGGTATAGAGTTGTCTTGGATTGTGAGTCCAAGTTGGCTGTGTTTGCTGAAAAAAGCAGCACATGGACCTTTCAAGGTGAAAGAAAGATTCTGCCCACCTGTCTTGTATCAGCTATGGTTGCTGATAAGCTGTTGAGGCAAGGATGTTATGCATTCTTGGCCCATGTGGTAGATGTTACCAAGGAAAGTTCCAATCCTACTAAAGTCCCTATAGTCAGGGAATTTGAAGATGTGTTTCCTGAAGAACTTCCTGGTATACCACCACCTCGGGAGATTGATTTTGAAATCAATCTAATTCTAGATACGAAACCCATAGCTCAGACTCCGTATAGAATGGCACCTGCCGAGATGGCAGAACTCAAGAAACAGCTTCAAGAGTTACTTGAGAGAGGTTTTATCCGACCGAGTACTTCACCTTGGGGTGCTCCGGTCTTGTTTGTCAAAAAGAAAGATGGGTCAATGCGGTTGTGCATCGACTATAGACAACTCAATAAAGTAACAATAAAGAATAAGTACCCTCTGCCGAGGATTGATGATCTCTTTGACCAGTTGCATGGTGCAACAGTCTTTTTAAAGATAGACTTGAGGTCTGGATATCATCAACTCCGTATTAAGGATAGTGACATATCCAAGTCTGCCTTTAGGACAAGATATGGTCACTATGAGTTCACGGTTATGTCGTTTGGACTAACCAATGCACCAACTGCATTTATGGAACTCATGAATAGAGTTTTTCGACCTTTCCTTGATCAGTGTGTTGTCGTCTTCATAGATGACATTCTGATTTATAGTAAGGATGCTCAACAGCATGAGCAGCATCTTCGCCAAGCTTTGACCTTGCTAAGAGAACATAAGCTGTATGCTAAGTTCAGCAAGTGTGAGTTTTGGCTACCGGAGATATCTTTTCTTGGGCATGTGATATCTGCCTTGGGAATTCGTGTTGACCCTACAAAAGTAGAATATGTTCTACAGTGGGAACAACCGAAGACACCGACGGAGATTCAAAGTTTCTTGGGGTTAGCTGGCTATTATCGAAGGTTCATTAAGAACTTTAGTTCTATAGCCTTACCTTTAACCAAGTTAACCCGGAAAGATGTTCCTTTTTCTTGGAGTAATAAGTGTCAACAGTCTTTCCAGTTGCTGAAGGAGAGATTGACAAGTGCACCTGTGCTAGTGTTACCTGAACAAGGAAAAGGATATGTAGTTTTCTGTGATGCTTCCAAGAATGGACTAGGATGTGTGTTGATGCAGGATAAACAAGTGATTTCTTTTGCTTTCCGACAGCTTAAGAAACACGAGGAAAATTATCCAACACACGATCTGGAGTTAGCTGCTGTGGTTCATGCTTTGAAGATCTGGAGGCATTATCTCTACGGAGAGACATTCCAGATTTTCACAGACCACAAAAACCTTAAGTATATCTTCTCTCAGCATGAGCTCAACATGAGGCAACGTCGCTGGATGGAGCTAATCAAGGAATACGACTGTACAATTGATTACCATCCAGGCAAGGCCAATGTTGTTGCAGATGCCTTGAGTAGGAAATCAGCAACATCAACCATGAATAGAGCACAACTAAACTCTTTAGTATGCTCTGGGAGAGATATGCTTATATCTTTAAGGCAAGACAATGTACAGTTGAAGGTGTCATTGTTAGCCGGATTGTTGGCTGAGATGCATATTAAACCTACCCTAAGAGAGCAGATTAAAGAAGCACAGCTAGGTGATGCTGCAGTTCAGCAGATTAGATCTGAGTATGAAAATGAGAAGCAAGATGGTTTTCATGACTCAGAGGACCAAGTAGCTTGTTATAATGGGAGAATGATAGTGCCGGATGTGGACAACTTGAGGAAGTTAGTCCTGGAAGAAGCCCATTCTTCCATGTATGCTATGCATCCAGGGAGCACCAAGATGTATCGGAATTTGAAAGATCTGTATTGGTGGCCTGGGATGAAAAAGGACGTTGCAGAGTTTGTTCTGAGGTGTCATGTGTGTCAGCAAGTTAAAGCTGAACACCAGAAGCCTGCAGGTACAATGCAACCTTTACCCATACCACAATGGAAGTGGGACCATGTAACCATGGACTTTGTAGTTGGCCTACCCAGGACAAGCAAGGGACATGATTCCATTTGGGTAATTGTTGATAGGTTGACTAAGACAACACATTTCTTACCTGTCAAAACAACCTATTCTGCTGAAAGGTTATCAGAGTTGTATGTTCAAGAGATAGTGTGTTTGCACGGAGTTCCTGTCACAATAGTTTCTGACAGAGGTCCTCAGTTTACAAGTCGTTTTTGGGAACAGTTACACCAAGCCTTAGGCACCAAGCTAAGGTTTAGTACGGCCTTTCATCCACAGACTGATGGACAGTCAGAAAGGACCATACAAACCTTAGAAGACCTGTTGCGAGCATGTGTTCTCCAGTTCACCGGAAGTTGGGATCTACACCTAAGCTTGATAGAGTTTGCCTATAACAATAACTATCAGCATAGTATTGATATGGCACCTTATGAAGCCTTGTATGGTAGACGTTGTAGATCACCTTTGTGTTGGTTTGAGACTGGTGAACATCAGTTGTTAGGTCCTGACCTTGTGCAGCAGACCACTGAAAAGATTAAAGTAATACAACAAAAGATTAAGACTGCTCAGGATAGACAGAAATCTTATGCTGACAAACGTCGTAGACCCTTAGAGTTCCAGGTTGGAGACAGAGTGTATCTCAAGGTCTCACCTTGGAAAGGAGTCCTCCGTTTCGGAAGGAAAGGGAAGTTAGCTCCTAGATTTATGGGGCCTTATCCAATCATTGAACGGATTGGAAAGGTAGCATATAAACTAGAGCTGCCCCCAGAGTTACATAGTTTACACCCTGTGTTTCACATTTCTATGTTGAAGAAATGTCACCCAGACACCAAGTCAGTTCTACAACCCATGGAAGTAGAATTGAATGATGATATGTCCTATGAGGAGGGACCAGTGTCAATCCTTGATAAAAGAATTAAAAAGTTAAAGAAGAAAGATATAAGTCTTGTGAAAGTCCTCTGGAACCATCGTGGTGTTGAAGAAGCCACTTGGGAGTTAGAGGATGAGATGAGAAGGAAGTATCCTGCCCTTTTCTCTTAGTATGTCTTATCGATTTCGGGGACGAAATCCTTGTAAGGGGTGGATAATTTGTAACATCCCTGACCTGGGTTATGAGTTAACCCTAGGTGTTTTGCCTAAATATGTAATTAAATCTTTGTAATTAAGTTTCTCAGAAACATATATTTCTGTATTTGCTCCTTTTTATTTAAAGTTGTAGCATTGTTTTGATATACAGGGACCTATGTGCAATTTACCCAGTTAAAAGGGTTAGCTTGCAATTTTCACATGATGAGATGTTCCTCTGATGTTGAGACATCATGAGAAATCTTTTTGGCAAAGTTTGAGGGATTTCCCAAGCTTGGGCACCAAGGTGCAGCTGTGGAAGCAATCCCGGTGCTTGAAACCCTAATTTGGGATAAAATGCAATTTACCCAAATTAAGGGATTCAATTTGTAAAACATATCATCTAATGTATCTTTTAGAACTCTTACCATCATTAGAGAAGAAGTGATGAGGAAGTCACCTCAATTGAGTTATCAAGTTATGAAATATGCCTTGTGATTGAATAATCAGGGTATATGTGCAATATCTCTTTATGTATGTACCTTATTATTAGATTGTTCTTCTTTGCCTTCTTTTTCTAGACCTTAAGATAAGGTTTGTCCTTATAATAAAGAGGAAGGGACGAGCAAGTAATGAAGGAAGGACTTAATTGGAATTATGGGGAAACTTATGGGCCTTTAATGAAACATCACCCAAGTATATGTCTACTTCACCTCTCAAGCAAAGGAACTTTTCCTTCATGCATATCACTATTTCCTCTTTGCTTGGCCGACTAAGGACTGTCTTGGAGCTCAAGGGGAACGACCAAGGGTGCAAGGTAGGTTTGAACCCCTCTTCTTGCCTAATTCCATGGTTAGAACTCGAATTCAAGGTCAACTTCATGGCTAACTCTCGAAACCCTATCTTTCTAGCCATCTCTTTTCATTCTTCCTTGGAGTTTTCATCCTGGCCAACCTGTGGGAACTCAAGGACGCCATTAGAGCTTGGAGCTTGAAAGCTTAGAGCTCAAGAAGCAAGCTTTAGGCGGGTTTTATAACTCTAAACCCATGCTTTACTAATATACATCTCTTATATGCGGTTAGATGATAGTTATTCATGTTTCCCTACTTTTCCCTGCTATTTTGCAAGAAAATCCATGGGATATTCGTACTATTCTTGAGCTAGGAGATGCAGGCGTGATTTCCAAGAAAAACCCACCGCTTTTCACTTTCTTAAACGGTCTCACCAGTTTGCTCTCTCGGTCTCAAGACCGCGAGGTGAGCAAACGGTCTGACCGAGCATGGACCGTATAAGAAATCTGTTCCTAATTATATAGTCTAATTACCCTCAAAATTTGGGAGGCTAACTCCAAAGGAATCGGGAGATATGACCTTTTTAAGTAACAACTTTAAATGAATTTATTCCTGATTCTCAAACGGTCTGAAATTGCCTTTTTGGGCAAACGGTCTCAAGACCGTGTAAGGTCGTTGACCAGGCATTGACCATATGAGATTACTGTTCAAAATAATGTTAATTAACAACTCAGCAAGTTTGATGGTCTATTTCCAAACGGGCTAAGAGTTGAAGGGTGAATACTAGGGCTAACCCTAGGTGAAATCAATACTGAAATTATGGTGACCTAATTAGGGTTTTTAGGGTTGATTGACCTAAACGGTCTCAAGACCATTTAGGGGTCACCCAAACGGTCTCAAGACCGCGAGGGCAATCAACCATGACCGTTTGGAGGTCTGGGGTCAAGATTAGTTGACCAATTGAAGGTACAATTACACCAAATTATATTGCAAATAAAGTATTGATATAATCATCAACTCAATTTGTTCAACCTTGCTGAATTCCCACTAGAATCCAAAATTGGATGGGCAAACGGTCTCAAGACCGTTTGGAACTCATCCAAACGGTCTCAAGATCGAGAGGACAATCACCCAAGACCGTTTGAAGGTCTAGGGTTAAGTAATTTGACCAATTGAGGACCTAATTGCAAATAAGTTATCAATTTAATCAAAATTCTGTTTTGTGGTTCAATCATGGTTCAACCCCTATCAAATCACCTTAGACTTTGATGAAATCTTGGGCAAATGGTCTCAAGACCATGTGGGGTCCACCCACATGACCTCAAGACCGTTTGGGCCAAGTTTGGGCCCAATTGGAGCTCAATTGAAGGGTTCAACCTTGTGTTGAGTCACATTGTTGAGTGTTGATGGGTGAACATTGATAGACCCTAATTGAATCGATTTCAATCCTAATTGGTCAACAATTGAGGGTCAATTGAATGACCAAGTGGTCAAGCATAATATTAATTAACCCAATTCATAAGTGTTCAACATAGCTTTTACCTTTTGAGGGCTTCAACATCAGTTGACATTATAGGTTGTAACCATTGAATCTTGTTGAAGGTCCAAGCGGCTGAGACCATGTGAGCCTCGCGGTCTCAAGACCGTGAGAGGGCTCGCGGTCTCAAGACCGAGAGGGGGCTCGCGGTCTCAAGACCGCGAGGGGCCTCGCGGTCCTGAGGTCAAGGTGAGCAAACGGTCTGCATAGCCTCCCGATCTTGACATCAACTTGAGGCTCGCGGTCTTGGAGTTAGATGAGGGGGCTCGCGGTCTTGAAAAGTCAAAATTGAGCAAACGGTCAACACACCCTCGCGGTCTTGGAATGGTTTGAAAGGGCTCGCGGTCTTGGAGTTAGATGAGGGGGCTCGCGGTCTTGGAAGTCAAAATTGACTAAACGGTCAACACTTTCAAACGATCTCAAACCAATTGGAGATTTATGGTTGAGATCGATCAATGTAATTCAAGGTTGACTTCTTTCAATCAATTGATGATATAAATGGTTCAATGTTGTCCTAATCAAACCCTAATGATAACCTAGGATATTAAAGGGTTAATGGACTAAGGTTTTGACCTTGATGATGATCAATGGGGTGAATTACCAAAATACCCCTGAAGGGTAAATTAAGTAATACCATGATCAAATCAAACCCTAATCATATGATGGTGATGTTTTGGGCTATGTTAGCCTATGATGACTTAATCCAACCTGATTTAGAGTGATGTTGACCTCACCTAACTTTAATATGAGAGAGAAAGTACTTCTAGAGAGAGAAAGTACTTCTAGAGAGAGAAAGTACCCCTTTTTAGGTGAAAACTCAATTAAAGCATCTCCAATGCACATGAATGAGCATAATTAGGGTATGATCCACCTGTGTGAGATCATAGAAACCATAATTATGATAAATGATGAACCTTTAACTAATCTAAGAGCATCAATGAAGATGTTACTCATACATGATGATGTTATGAGTTCAATTCACCTTAATGTGAATAGTAAACCCTAATTCAAGGGTGACGACATGTAATGTGAATAGTAAACCCTAATTCAAGGGTAATGGCATGCTTTTGAGTATTAAACTCTATGTGATGTGAATTAGAGATTTAACTCTTATGACAAGAGTAGGAAGTATATTCCTTATTTTTGTATTACCTTTATCAGTTGTATTAGCCATGCAGGTTCTGATATGAAGGTAATCATATCTAGGTATGGATGTTGATGTTATATTCATTAAAGGCATGTTGTTAGCCTTATGAATAAGTAAAGTAATCTGATGCCTTGTCAGTGGCATCCTATGCTGATAATGGACTGTGAGAGCCATGAATACCATCAAGGTCATGCCTTAGAGATGACTTGTGATGAGGATAATGAGAAATAATGATTGATATGAGTTAGGCCTGTTACATTTAGTATTCTTCTTTTATAGCTGCTATGCTACTGTTATTGTTTGGAGAACAATGTATGCTGTTAAAGAATACTAAATGTACCTAACTAATCAAGTATAATGTAGAGCCCTGATCATAGATCCATCATTGTCAGAGATTAAGTGATGGTGGAACAGGTTTTCCTCAGGGAACTCCTGGAGCACATACTTTTGAGTATGTGGGGTACATGGATGTGTAGAACCTTACATCCTAGTGTAGGAAAGTGATGTAGATGTGTAATCCATCCATCCTTCACTATATTTCCATACCGTATCAGTGGTAGGTAAACATGAAACCTCCTGATGACGAAGAAAGCACAGATATCCGTATCAGTGGTAGGTAAATATGAAACCTCCTGATGACGAAGAGAGTACAGAACGCCACTGTGACTTTAGAATAGCGAAGGACCAGTTTACCCTGGTGAGCTATAGTAGTAGAGACACGAGATGTCCTACAAGTGATCCTCTTACTGACTAAGGAAGGCGAAGGTCATGAGAATCTGGCTCTCTTAATGACCTATGTATGATACTGATGTGACTTCTCAGCGATCAGTTGGAGTATGAGTGGTATGCCTCATCTCCACAGGGCATAATTTTGTTTGTAAAACATAATCAACCATGTAGTATAACTTGTTAGAGATGACTCCAAGTTAGTTGATTGATGTTACATTGCTATAGTGTTTATATTCTCCATATCTCCTAAGTTGTAGAGATCTTGTTATACCTGCAACTGTTATAGAATACTTTGAAGGCTTTACTGCTTAAGATACTCTTTGATGTTATAATAAAGCTTCTGGCGAAGAGTTATAACTCTCGCTGGGACAATTATGTATAATTGTCTCACCCCGTAGACTTCAACTTTTTAGTTGGACGTCGGAGACGAAGGAACCAGCCTACAGGTGACCAGTCTCAGCAGCAGCAGCACCAGGAGCAGTAGTAGAATCTCAGGTGGAGATTATCCTGCCATATGGTGTAGTTAGAGTTAGTCCTATGTGTCCTCTGTACTCTCAGGTCTTGGAATCTTGTGTTATGTGATCTTGAGATTTTGTATCTTGATGTATATAATTACTCAAGAAGTAATTATCCTGAGATGTAAACAATTTATCTCTCTTTATGAAAGAAGTATTTATGGATCCAAGTTCTTATCTCGAAAAGTTTTAATTTCTCGTGATTTTTGTCTTCCGCTGATTACCGATTCTCTTCCGCTAAGTTTTAATCGTGTTTATGTCATGGTTTGGAGATCAGAGCCCACATGCATGGAGAGAAGTCTCTAATCTTCACTGGACGCAATAAACTTCAGTATATCTTATCGAAATAGGAGTTGAACATGCGGCAGAGAAGATGGATGGAGCTGATCAAAGACTGTGACTGTATGATAGACTACCATCTAGGGAAGGAAAATGTGGTGACTGATGTGTTGAGTAGGAAGTCATCTTCTTCAACATCTGAGGCTAAGGCACAATTGCACTCCATGGTATGCCACAAATGGGACATGTTGGTGTTGCTTTGTCAGATGAACATACAATTGGAAGTATCTCTGTTGGTAGGATTGCTGACACAGTTGTAGGTGAATCCTACCTTGATACAACATATTAGAGATGCACAAAGAATGATACCAGGATATAGAGAATTAGATTTGACTTTGACAAGGAGAAGCATGATGGATTTGATGAGTCAGAGGATGGGACAATTTGCTTTCATAACAAGGCCTAAGGAAGATGGTTCTTGAAGAGGCATATTCATCAATGTAGGTGATGCATCCTGGTAGTGCCAAGATGTACCATAGCCTGAAGGACCTATATTGGTGGCCAGGCTTGAAACATGATGTGGTACAGTTCATTGCTAGATGTCCAATTTGTTAGTAGGTCAAGGCAGAACATCAAAAGTGTCTGGGAAATCGAATATGGTGGTACGTCTAACCCAACAGATGCTGACATGTGGTTGACTGAGCTTGAGAAGGCATTTAAGATCCTGAACATTCCTAAAGAGGACACGACAAAGCACACTATGTACCTGTTGAAGGGTAGTGCTGGCCACTGGTGGGCCATAGAAGAGGAGAAGAGACTAGGAGTTGTGATAGGTCGGGAGGAGTTTGGGAGGGAGTTTTTCAGCCAATATTTTCCTAAGACATACCTAGATGAGAAGATATCACAGTTTGAGAAGATTCATCATGGATCAATGACCATCAATGAGTATGAGTTGAAGTTTTATGGAATTTCTAAGGTTCTGCCCTCTAATGGCAACAACAAATAAGGAAAGGATTCATATGTTTGAGAAGGATTTGAGTACAGAGTTGACTACAAAAACATCATCTTTGGAAAATAGAGAGAGGTTTTCCACCTTTGTGGAGTCAAAAAGGCAGATTGAGAGGTCTACTATAGAGAAGCGTGAAGGTAATGCTAAGAAGAGGCCATTTTTATTCCAAGGGCAGTCTTCTGGAGGCTTTAAGAATCTAAGGTTTTCTAGGGACGTTACAACCTTTGCCAATACCGCAGTGGAAATGGGATCATATTACCATGGAATTTGTGGTTGGTCTTCCTAGGACAACCAAAGGTCATGATTCCATTTGGGTTGATAGGTTGACAAAGTAAGCTCATTTCCTTTCAATCAAGACGACATATACAACATAGAAGTTGGCACAAATTTATGTTGATGAGATAGTTCGGCTGCATGGTATTCCAATTACCATCATATCTAACAGAGGCCCAAAATTTACAAGTAGGTTTTGAGAACATCTGCATACAACTATGGGGACACATACGAGGTTTATTACTTTTCATCTACAGACAAATTGCTAGTTGAAGAAGAATCATTCAGATTTTAGAATATTCATTGAGAGCGTGTGTCTTACAGTTTCTTGGCAGTTGGGATGTACATATGAGTTTGATAGAGTTCTCTTAAAACAATAGTTATCAGAGGAGTATAGACATGGAACCTTATGAGGCTTTGTATGGTAGACATTGTCGGTCACCTCTTTGTTGGTATGAGGCAAGTGAGTATCAATCTTTGGGTCCTGAGCTAGTGCAACAAACTACAGAAAAGATCAAGGTGATATAACAATAGTTGAAAGCAGTCCAGGATAGACAAAAGTCGTATGTCGATAACTATTATAGACCATTGGATTTCCAAGTAGGAGATAATGTGTATCTTAAGGTTTCCCCTTGGAAGGGTGTGTTGAGGTTTGGTAAGAAGGGTAAGTTGGCTCTGAGGTATATGGGACCATACCCTATTTTGGCATGTGTCAGGAAGGTGGAATACAAGTTGGAGTTACCGCCAGAGTTGCAAAGGTTGCATAATGTCTTCCAAGTCTCCTTGTTGAGGAAGTGTCACCCTGACACAGAATAGACATTGCAGCCAATGGAGGTGGAGTTGGAGGAGGACATGTAGTATGTTGAGGGTCCTGTGTTGATCTTAGATTGGAGGGTGAAGAAGTTGAAGAAGAAGGATATAGTCTTAGTTAAGGTTTTTTGGCATCATGGTGATTTGGAGGAGGCCATGTGAGAGTTAGAGGATGAGATTCATTAAACCATACTTTTCATGGATGTTTATATCAGGAATTATGATAAGGAGTAAAGATTATACTTAACTATACCAAATCATAATAAACCCTACTTTTCATTAGTGGTGATATAAGAGATTATGTCATGAAGTGAAGACCATATGAAATCATACTTTCAATTCATACTTAGATAAGAGAATATTGAAAGGAGTGAGGACCATACCTTTCCTTAAGTGTGATGTTGAAATAGGTTAAGGATAGATAGAGAAGATGGACTTATATACAATTTACCCATATAAAGTTTTTTTTTACAATTTGTAACTTTCTTTTTGTGCCTCACATGTTTCCATATCATTTTTATATGTTTGTGCCTTGGGCTGCCTTGTTACACCTTCGTGTGAGCTATGACATCTAGCCTTGCCTTGAGTTTAGGGTTTGCTCTCTTTGATGCCCTAACTCAATGGTCAACCTTGAGTTTTGAGTCACCTAGAGTTGGCAATCACCAAGGTTTCTTGTGGCCACCTAGTTTTGGCTGTCGATGAGATTTTAACTCAACTTGGTCACCAACAGTTCTAGGGTTGGCATCCATTTGTTTTTCTGACTCACCTTGGTCACCAACTTTCCTAGTGTTGGTGTTCAATTGGTTTTCTGATCATCTTGGTCACCAAGTTTTTCTTATGTGGTCATTTTGTTTTGTGGTCAACATAGTCAACATGGTTTCATGTATGAGATGCTTGCATAGACGAGATGTTTTGACCTTGGACACATGGCATGCATGGCTTGACACTTCTCCCTTCCTTTCTCTCTCACCCTAAACCTTAAATATACCTCCCTCCTTGCATGCAAACAAGCTCTTCACACACCTAGCTCTCTCTATCTCTCTCTCTCTTTCTCTTCTTCCTTGCTACTTGGAGCATGTCCCCCTTGTTTGGATCCACCCTTGTTGAGGTCGTTTGGTGCATCGTTGCGTTACTTCTTGGTCTTGGTAAGTGAGCTCTCCCTCTTTTCCTTTGTATTCTTGCTGACCTACCTAACTCCCTCTTCTTTTCTTGGTCATATACAAGGTGGAGCTTGAGCTAGAGGTTGAAGACAACTTCTTTATTTATTTCTTTCTTCCTTGACCTAGGGTTTGCTTCCTTTTAGAGAAGGAGCTAGCTTGACTGAGTGGAGTACTCAAGCTACGGTTTCTACCTTCTTTCCTCAAGCTACATTACTGTTTGGAGATTCTTCATCATCTATAAGGGGAGTTATATAACTTTCTCCATGTTTATTTCTTACTCCCAGCCTGCATGTACATGTTCTTTCTCTAAAAGTAGTTCTATGTAGACAGATGTTATCTTTGCTAAGGGTTGATCTTAGACGGTGAATCTTGAGTAGATAGTTCTTCTTATTGTACCTATTCACTTGGTGCATATTTCTTCCTTGAAGATAGAAACCCTAGACCCTGCATGTGTGTGACCCTCGATGGTCGCCAAGATTTTGAACTTGATGGTCACCAAGATTTTGAAATTGATGCTCCACAAGATTTTGAACTTTAGGGTCGTCAATATTTTGAACTTTATGGTCGCTGAGATTTTGAACTTGATGGTCTCCAAGATTTTGAACTTGATGGTCACCAAGATTTTGAACTTGACGGTCGCCAAGATTTTGAACGTGATGGTCCCCAAGGATTCTGACCCTAGTGGTTGATGAGAATCTGAACCCTAGTGGTTGCCAAGGATTCTAACCCTAGTGGCCAATGAGAATCCTAACCCTAGTGGTCACCAAGGATTCTAACCCTAGTGGTAGATGAGAATTATAACCCTAGTGGTCGCCAAGAATCCTAACCTAGTAGCTGCCAAGGATTCTAACCCTAGTTTTCCATGATAATCCTAACCCTAGTGGTAGCCAAGGATTCTAACTCTAGTGATCGATGAGAATTATAACACTAGTGGTCACCAAGAATCCTAACCCTAGTTTTTTCCAATGATTTGAACCCTAGTGGTCGATGAGAATCCTAACCCTAGTGGTCTCTATGGATTATAACCCTAGTGGTTGAGGAGAATTCTAAACCTAGTGGTCACCAAGAATTCTAACCCTAGTGGTCCACAAGGATTCTAACCCTAGTGGTCGATGAGAATCCTAACCCTAGTGGTCACCAAGGATTCTAATCCTAGTGGTCAATGAGAATTCTAACCCTAGTGTTCACCAAGAATCCTAACCCTAGTGGCCACCAAGGATTCTAACCCTACTGGTCACCAAGAATCCTAACCCTAGTCGTCGCCAAGGATTCTAACCCTAGTGGTCAATGAGATTCCTAACCCTAGTTGTTGCCAAGTTTCCTAACCCTAGTGGTCACTGAGATTTTCTGACTTTAAGATGGATGGGTTTTTTATATCTTGTGAGTATGAGTCAAGAGTTGTGGCTGTGTGGAATTAGATGGTTATGTTTGACCTTATGCTTTCATGACCCGATTTAAATGCTAAGAGATATGTTTTATTCTTGAGTGCTGATTTGTAACTTCTTTTCAACCTAACTTGTTTAACGTAACCCTAATACAAATTGGTGGTGATGGTTAATCATACTTAGCTTCCTTGTATGATTGGCATGATGAGCATTACTCTCTCAATAATTTCATAACCCTAATATGTTGCCATCTGAACATCATAGATCCTAAATGCAATATTATGTCAAGCTTATATGTCACATGTATGGTGATGGTTTGATGAGCCTTTGGTGAGGCATGGATAAATAATGGTGTTCTTACAGGGAATGATGTGATGGTCTTCATGACCTTTGAGCACGGTTGAGACATTATTTTGGTGTGATCCTGTTTATGATGTAACAAATATTGGTATCCCATGATTATGTACAAAGAATTATATTTCATACATTTTATACATTCTGGAGTTATAACATACCCATGTTTTTTTAGAACTCTTTTACGGTTTGTATGTAAATTGATTGATGTAGCCTTAACTAACCCAACTAGCATTAACTAATCAAGTGAAACCCTAATCATGTAGTGCCATGTGTCGTAGATCCATTCTAGTTTTAGGATTTGCTGGGTGGTGAAATGCGTATTTCCTCTAATGGACGCTCAGAGTCATATACTGTTGAGTATATGCATGTTTTTTTAGGATGGTTGCGGTCATACCTATGTAGGATAATGGTCGAGGCCGTATCTCAGATGATTATGATTCAATATACATGTGGTGATTAAGGAAAACTGCAGTTGTACCTCAAATGATAGGGTTTGTATACCCTAGTTACTAGTGTCGTGACCTATATACCAAGGATGGGCTAGGTTGTTTTGTAGCTTGACAATATATGTCACTACAGATGACTCGTACTGACTGAGGGTGGATGAGATATTAGGACTCTGACTCTCCTAGATCTTGTATGGAACTGATTTCGACTAAGAAGTGGTCAATTGGAGTTTGAGTGGTATACCTAAAACTCCCCAGGGTGCAATAAAGATGTAATCCATCAGTGTATCTCATCTGACTATGGTTAAATAGGACTTACATTGGTTGATAACCCTTTCCTTATTCTTGTAATGTTTAGTTAATTTATAATGTGATAAGAGAAATTAATTTTTAAAAGATGATAAATTTATATGTTCCTTTATATATTGTGTTAATCATGCTTGACCTATTTTAGCTATTTAGTATATTATACTTGCTTAATCTACTTAACTTGTTTAATACTATAACCTATTGTAATCAATAACCATCGCCTTGAGATATATCTCTTGTTGGGACATTGGTCTCACCTCATGGGTTACCACATCTTTTAAGGTTATCTCATCAGCAACGTCGTTAGGATCATGGTGGTGAGGAAGAACATCTTAGAGATTAGTAAGAGCAGAAGGTTGGCTAGTCACTAGTGTGTCCTAGAGTCATCCCTATACTCTCAGGTCTATGCAGGGGATGTTTAGTAGATGATTCAGACATCGATTTGAGTTTTGGCAGTGTAAGGACCCTGACCTGGGTTTTGGGATAACCCTATTTGTTTTGCTTAAGTAAGTTGCTTAGAACTTTAATCTGATCCTTTGAGGCATTTAGTAATCATGTGACACACTTATGTTTCAAGTTTGGTCTTGTTTGAATGTTGTTTGAGCAATGTTTTCTTGTTATGGACCAATGTGCAATTTACCCAAGATGAAGGGTTATCTTGCAATATGTCAGATTATGAGTGTGCCTTTTGTGCTTTAGCACTATAAGAGAGAAAATGTTGCTATGGGGTGCCTTGTGGAAAGCCTAAGTATCAAGATGAGCTTGTATTGTTGATGTTTGTGTTTTATGAGCTAGTTTTGGTATAAATTGAAATTTATCCAGAGTGAAGGGCTTATATGCAATCTAACACCTCTAGAGTGTTCCTTCCCTCTCTTGGCATCATGTATATGAGAGATGAAGAGGTGTGCACCTTGTTTGGATCTTGGTTGTGTGATGACATCTTTGGTGATATATGGAACACATGTATGAGATGTGCTTTGCCCTTAGATGGGCTATCTTGGGTTTGAAGACCTTGAAGGGGGTGCTTATCAGTTTGTGGGTGTGTAGGGTTGTTCCCTATAAGTTTTTGAAGTATGTAGAAATGTGATCTATCGGCTTGTGAGTGTGTGGGATTGTCCCTATCGATTTGTGAGTGTATGGAGTATGCTCTATCAGTTTGTGAGTATGTTGGCTTTTACCATATCGGTTTGTGAAGGGTGGGAGCTTTGGCAAATTGGCCATGATCTTGGAAAGGAGACCTAGAGTATGAGATCTATCATATATATTATCACCATGCCTTGAATGTTGTTGCATGTGCCTCTTTTCTCATGGACAAATGCCAACTAAGCTCCTGAGTTGATGACACCTCTCCTTTGATCTATCTTCCTTCCCTCAAGTATATAATCCCCTCCTTCTTCACACAAGTAAACCCTTTTGTCCATCCTTGTTCCTATCCTCTTGGAAGATGAGATTGGGAGCTTGTGGATCTAGAGGAATCCCCATGGATCTTGGGAGGTCGAGTTCCTTACTCATGGTGATTCTTGGTTCAACTTCCATCTTGGTAAGTTATGTTTCTTTGATGACCATTTCCTTTGATCTCTCTTCTTCATATTCTTCCTCCTGTCTAGGCCATGAATCATACCTTTTATGAAGGTTGATTGGGACGTGGTTCTCTCTCCTTCTTTCCTTTCTTCTTGAATTACCATAACCATGGCATCTTCTTCTTCTTCTTTCTTGAGGTGATGTTGAAATCGAGTTGGGACTCTTAATGGAACATCTTCAAGTTGAGGGACATGTGCTTTGGATCTTTGATCTTAGAAGCTTAGAATCTTGACAGAGACCTTCTTTAGGTGGGTTATACAACTCTTAACCTCCTTTGTTATTATCACTCGTTATATGCCTAAGTTGTTCTTCATCTCTAGGTGTGTGCCCCCTTATATGTTGGTAGTTAGTGCTTTGTTTTGAGGACTGTTTTGGTGAAGGAACTCCATTTAAGTTGATGATCATGTCTTGCTATTTTCTTTCTTTGTTAAGTAGATGGACTAGTGACCTAGTTTTCTAAGGTTGAAGATGACTAAGTTGACACTTAGGGGGTGGATGGTCATCACAGTTCATGATGCTTAAACTGACACAACATGTTGCAGTCGTCATGACTTAGGAGTGCTTAGGTCAATAGGCTTGGAAGGATTCTAAACCGTCATGCCCTAGAGGGTGTCCAAATCAATATGAATGGTTAGGATGACATGCCTTGAGGAGGAGTTAACCCATCATGCTCTAGAGGTACGTAAACCTATGTGTTGCCAACTAATATGCTTTGATGATTGTTACTCATCATTCCCTAGATGGGGCTAGGCCGATACACCTTGCTAGCCCGTCATGACCATGAGGACCCCTTATGTGGGCTGGTTTGTTAGAGTGCTAGTCGTGATGCCCCTGATTGAGAAAATGGTTGTCATGACCTAACCCTAACCCTAGTGCTGCCCATCACATCCATAGGGAGGTGATTCCTGTCACACTATGTGATGCCTGACACCCCTCCAAGAATGGATGCTCGAAACACCATGTGTATCCCGTCACACCTTGGGTTAGTGGTGCCTGATACCCCCCCCTCAAGAGTTTATGCCTGACACACCTCCAAGAGGGGTTGATCATCATACCTTCAAGGAGCTAAACCGATACTTCCCTTATGTGGATAAACCAACACCTCTAGTGTAGTTAAACGTCACCCCATATGTGTAATTAAACTGACATGATTGGACAAGATGGCCTAAATTGATACACCACAAGCGGGTCTAATCTAATACCTTTGGTTGATGGGTTGAAACCGATATCACATGATGAGGGCTGAATGGTATTCTTGGATACTTAATGATATACACACATGAGTAAATCTTGATATATAAGAATGTTGTTTTAGATAATGTATGAGTAATCTTAATTACCTCTCCTAAACATATTACACCATAGGATGATGTTAATATGAGTCATCCTCATCTAATTAAGAGCTTAGCCCTAAACTCTTCAATAATGTGGGAAGTAATGGATGTAGGATTCGATAGTTGAGTATCCATATGTTAACCATAATCATGGAATAATATGATCAATGTGCTCATCTTTGTGACGACCCGACATCAAAACAAGCCATCCCCAGTAATAATTGCGGAATAAACCATGAGTAGCAGATTTAATAAAATCACAAAAAATTAAAACAAATTATAAGGAGATCCCCTTCCAGGAAACTCTTATTGAAAGAACCAAAAGTTTATACATATCATAGTTCTCATTGTACATGCACTTTATCATCTCATCTCAAGGACAACATATAACAGTTGCTTGGTCAAAACATATATTGAAGCAACATAAAACATCGAGGCATATAAGCCAAAATCTCAAATCGTTCATAAAACCATTACGTACTGACTCCAAGGACCTAATAGTACATAGATGACACATAGGACTTCTATCTACAAGACACTACCGAAAGTACACTCAACCTGAGCTGTTACTTCTACCCCAACTATTCTTTTTCTCCCTCTGAAAATGATCTCTACCTCCTCGTGCACGTCCACCGAAAAATTGTGGATCCCACGGGGTGAGACAATTGTCCTAACGAGAGATATATCTCTCTGTCGACAATATTATTATCACAAGTAAGCAGTAAAAACTGAGCAGAGTTTCTTTTATATTAACAAGCATGATTAATCACTGTTATAAGCAGAACAGAGTAATCTCTTCTCTTAAAATAATGCATCTATCTATGGTAGAGAAACAAATCATCTATTCATTATACAAGGAATATAAAGAAAAATATGTAACATCTATCCAACTAAGATGTATAAAGGAAGTGTACATCAACCAATGTTTTCCATATTTGATACTTAAGCAAATACGCTACATGGCTGATTATATATTACAATCACACTTATGCCCTGAGGAGATGAAGTATACCTTTCATGCTCCAACCGACCATGATTACGTTAAGCATCGATACCATACAAGGTCAGTGGAAGAGTCGACTGCCATGCCCTCACCCATCTTAGTTAGTACGAGACCACTGGCAGTGACATCATGTAACGACCCCGTCTCCCAGTAACCCCCCAATTAAGGGAAACCAGAAGGTCAGAGCCATTATCCCAATTAACATGATCAAAGGTTCGACAAATAATCAATAATAATTATCAAATTCTACTTACTAAATTGAAAAGCTATAATAAAATTTAACTTTGCATACCTTTTTCAAAAACTTGGATATATACTTCTATCCATATGGAGTCTATTCTAACTAATCCTCCTTTAAACTTTAATTCATATTTAATTCCACATATGCCACTTTACTGTTTGTTCTTTTCACTTGTACCTAAAACACTGACAAACAAAATGTCAGTCAACATAAAGCTGGTATGTGGGGGAAACAATAATTGTGCAATTATGATAACAACATATTGCAGTCAAGTATGATTTTAAACAAACAACTTTACATTTTCCGCATAACTCCTCAATCCTTACACACCCTAGCCTCTGCATTGTCCCTACAGTGGATCTGGATGCTACCTTCCTTATGGTAGATCCCCATTAAACCCCTCATGATCCCACCTAACAGGTGAATCAGTTTCTAGGGTTGAGTCACATGGCACTACCCGTAGGTAGCCCACTCCTTAACTCACGGTGTGCTAAAGAGTCTCATGGCACTACACATGGGTAGCCCAATTTCTAACTCATGATAGCCTAGACCTTGCTATAGGTTACCCTTTTTAGCCTTTGCAAACCCATAGAGGAGGACCAAGATTTGAGCCAGTCATGTATGCACATTTATGGTGATAATCATAGTCACTCTATAGTTGTATGAAATAAAAGGCATCCAACAGGTTATTTTCAGGCAACTGATAAAAATGTTCAGGAATCGCCGTGAAGCTAAAAAGATTATTCATAAGCATAACCACATACTTGTCAGGCTAATTTGAGATAGAATAAACCAATCAAGAATTCCAAATAGGCAAACAAGCACATTATGAGATCCTGAAATATGCATTCAAATTTTCTATTATTAATCATGCCATCAACATCTACTAAACCTAGCTTTCTTCCTATGGTTTCTAGTCCACTTTTAGGGTTTCCATTACAATTAGGGTTTCCCTTCATCTTTTACTATTTTAAACCCTAATTTAATGCAATTGATCACAAACCCTAATTATCTCAACATCTAATCCTCAGTTTCAGATTAAAGGCATAATTAACCATTAAATAAGTCCATTAAGCCTCTTTTACATTAAAGCTACCATTTTTATCCTTTTAATCCATGACAAGATCATTATGCTCATTTATCATCAATTCATAGTTCATTATCGTCTAATTCACATATGAACTCTATTTATCATTAATTTCACATTAATCCACTAGAAAACCCTAATTATCAAGTTAAGGGGTTTCATCCATAGTTAGGAGTTTTTAGACTTGAAAGAGCTTAGAACCATCATTTAACAACATATTTTCACATTATTCAAATTAAATATGACCTTCTCCTCTTTTACCCTAAATTAGGGTTTCTAACTGCTTAATCGTTCATAATTGGTGTAAAATCCTAAACCATGCAATAATTCATCTATATCAGGTTCAAGTTCATCATTAACATTTCAACAGGTTGCTATTACTTAATTTCATCAATTAAGTATCATGAACTTAACCATGATGTTCAATTAGGGTTTCTAATCTAATCCATAAGCACTTTTCATTAGATTAGAACACTTTTGCAAATAGGAATGAAATCAGGCTTTCAAAGTATTTTTATTGGATTCTACGCATTCTCCTCATCAATTTTCATATTTTGCATGTTTCCATCAGAGCTACCAATAATTATATATGATTTTTGTAAGAAATTACTTACCACAGCCAATGAGAGGCTGTCACATCAGCCAATGCATGCCTTTCTCTCCAGCACTAGCCAGGCCGACTTAAAACATAACAAAAGGTCACTTTTTCCCCTCACACGATGCCCGAGCTCATTACGCCTCGGGTGTATTTCCGTCCAAACTCTCATGTTCGTCTCCTACCCGCGAACCCTTGCGATGCTATCGACTGCAACCATCTGTGGGGGTCTATCTCCTCCTCCCCAAGGACAGGAGGTCACCGAGAACCATCACCATGCCCTCGCCGCCCTCTGATGCGCCCGCCAAGGCCTTGACCCATGGCCGAGATGGCCGGGTTCAAGGGCGTTGGGCCTGCAACCCACAACGAGGGTGCAGACCTCCTGGAGGTGCTGCACATGGGTGAGAGCAGGGAGACGTCGACCGAGCCTCTCCCCAGCAATGTGGGAGCATCCGGCCTCCTTCGTACTCCCTTCCATGGCTCCATGTTGCTCGAGGGGTCGCACTCACTCTTACTTGATCCGGTGTGAGATGAAGAAATCACATTGGAGTTTGTTGGATGTAATCCACGGCTTGGGCCATGCAACAGGGTCTGATTGACTCCTCTCGTCCTCACCTTCTGTCCTTATATAGGTTGTGGGTAACAGGAAAGAGAGGAGGGATTCATAGGGTTTAGGACTATACCCTCTTTGTTACGGTTGAAAGAAGAAAACAAAGGAGAAGGGGGAGAGAGATACATGGGATTTCTCTTCAACTTGAGTCATAGGCTCTTCCCCTTATATAGGGGAGGGTATCCTCGCCCTAAGATGACCATCTAAGAGGAAACAAGTCCTCTCCTATTAGCAATCCTATTCCTTCAATGAGAAGCAAGTCTCTTTCTCTCTCCTTTGATATTCATTATTCTTTAGATATTAGAATTTTGAAAATCACCTCTTTTATTCCCTTTATACTTGCCTTTTAATCATTGGTCACAAAATTTATATTTCCTTAAGTAGAAAATACTTCCTTTTTAACAATACTACATAATCCATTAATTATGTATTCACATTATCTTATTATTTTCTATTATTGGTATTTTTCTCTTTCTTTTTCTTCATTGGGACTCCTTTTATCATTAGGAATCCTTAGGATATGAAATTCCACCAAGGATAACTCAATTATACCTCTTTCCATTTATTTCCCACATTTTTCATTGTTTTCAATTTCTTTCTTAATAAAGAAATACTTAATTGATCTTTTCTTTTCTTATTGCATTTTTCTTTTCAACTTTGGACTCCTTGGGACCCAAGGTACCCAAGAGGCATGAAATCCACCTTTAGATTACATTCTTTTTCCTTCTAGAGGTTTCCACAATTTTCTTTTCTCAAAAACTCAATTATTCATTTACTAATTGAATTTCCTTATTATTGGGCCCAATAGCCAATAAAGCCCACAACACAATCATCAAGGCTATTGTAAACGAAATCCATTTATTCAAAACAAATTGTATCATTATTTGTCCCAATATCTTTAATATGAGAAATTACATTTCTCAGCAAATGAACCCAAATTTTGGGGTTGTAACATCCTTCCCCTCTTATAGAAATTTTGTCCTCAAAATTTCATCAAGTAAACAAACAATTCAGGATAAGACTTTTCCATGTCCGTCATTGGCCCCTATGTGGCTTTACCTTATCCATGGTGCTTTCTAAAGAACCTTTATCATCACATATTCTTTTCTCCGAGTTCTTTCACCTTGGCATCTATAAACCTCACAAGTGACTCAAGTCATTCCAGCCTCCCTTAGGGCTCACTAGGTTCATTGCTCCACACATGGCCTGGGTACCTCACATAGTGCTCTAAATTTAACACATGGAACTCATCACACATCACATTATTCTAAGGGGTAAGGGCAAACTTAACCTTCTCCACCAAACCATGTCAAAAGAACCCATGCATCGGGAACTTAGCTCACTTAGCTATAACTTGGAGGGGTCGGATTTTCATGTCACATATTCCCCCACATTGAACTACATGTCAGTCTACTTTGCATCAACTTACAACTTATGTCATCCTTGGGCTCCTTTCATCCATTACATGATCAAAGCGACTTCAATTACAAAAAGAATTCAGAAATTTTTCAGCAGACTGGAAATCAGTGACAAGCTCGGTCGACAATTTCTTCGACCGAGGTTCACTCGGTTGACAGATTCTCGACTGACAAAATTTCTGGAATATTTTCAGAACTGTTAATTTATTCCAAGCAAAAACATAATTATGCAAGCTAGATGTTTAGGTATTGAAATTTAATTTGTTATCCCATTCTGTTGAGTTGAGATAGACATAGAAATATGCAACTAAGGTCCTTGGTCATATCTCAACTTAATTCCGTTCATTTAGTTTGGAGGTTTTGGAACCCAAACTAACTCGACATCCTTTCTCTTGTAGGGACATGAAAAGGAATAGTGACCAAGACGCAAACAATAATGACAACATATCGAGTCAACCTCATATCTTTTTCTATGGTTGTGTTCTGTGTTGTTCTTGGGTGAAGATGTTCCTTTAGGTACATATATAGATTGATGTGCTTGTGTCTTTCTCCAACTAGGTTGTTGATAGGATTTCCCCTTAGGCTTGTAACCTAGTCCTCTTCTCCCAATTTGATGATAGGGATTATCTAAGATTTGATCAAGAATGCCATTATTATTCAAACTACTAACTTTTTGTTGTAACTTGGAAATCTCTTCCATTCTCTTCTTGATATCTAGTTTTGCTTGATCTAGATTAGATGACAATGAATTTCTTTCTTTGACAATAGTATCATAATCTAGATGGGTGCATAAGATGGGTTGTTTTTGAAGATCGCTCACTTGAGTTTGCAAATTAATCTTCTCTAAAGAAAGTAGATTGCAATTTGCCTCTATAGATTTTATCTTACTATCATGATTTTCAATGATCTTTTTAAGATCTTCATTTTCGGATGTAATAGCAAGAAGCTTAGCATGTAATTCATCATTTGCTTTATTAGATTTCTTTAATTTCTTCTTGCACTCAACATATTTATTATGTGTTTCTTCAAGACTAGCAACTAGTTCTTCTTTAGATAAATCAAAAAGACTTACCTTTTCTTCTTCTTCTTCACTAGTTGTAGCAATAAGACAATCTTTGTGCTCATCTTCCTTCTTTGATCTCCATGGGCAGCTAGTTGTTGTGTGGCTTGTTCCTAAGCACCAATTGTAACATGTTGTAGATTTGTCCAAGCAGCACCTTTTGTTGCGGTTGTAATCACCATTACCCTCCATTCTTCAAGACCTAGTTAGGGTTCCTTAAAGCCTGCTCTGATACCAATTGAAAAAACACTAGAGGGGGGGGTGAATAGAGTTTTAAAATAATTTTAACAATTTATTGAACTCAAACAACCACAATTGAAATTGGAAGAAGGAGACAGGTGTTTAGAGTGGTTCCAACTTTAGCAAATACTAAAGTTGTCAGTCCACTACCCGGTTGCTTACCCAACCGGGATTTTGAAAGTATTTATTTTATTACCTTCTCAAGGATTTATACAAAATACAATACTTTCCTTTACACCCCTTGAACAACCTTCACTTGAAGTAGGTGCACCAACTTGAGGTATCCTTCTTGAAGTAACTCCAAGCTCCCCCTTGAAGTAGCCTTCCTCTCTAGAAGTAACCTCCCGTTGCACCAGCCTTCTGAAGTAGCTCAAGGTCGCCTTCTTCACCAAGAAGATCTCCACCCTCTCCAATCCGCAGCCTCCAACCTAGGAGTAGCAAGGAGAGTAAAAACAGTAATAGAGAACAAGAAAGGAAAAAGGAAATTACAACTTATCCTTTGAAGCCCAAGGCTTGATTTGCCTAGATCAAGCGTATAGATCTCCTAACCAAGTGTATGGACTTGTGATTGCAGTGGGTAGGAGATACTAGCCTATAGGACACGAATTTTGAGCTAAGGAAGGAAGTGTCCAATTGTCACAATGCTCAAATTGCTCACAAACAGATTGCTCAAAGTATGCTCAAGGATTTCTCAAGTGTAACAAGTGTATTTGAGTGTCCTATGGCTTGTCCTATTTATAGGAATGGTCTAAGGATGCTTAAGGACGTTCTAGACAACTTCTAGGGGTTTCTAAGTGCTTAACTAGCCGTTAGGTACAAGTTTGTTGCTTTAGCAACGGTTAATTAATTTACTCTGCAGTTGCTGTCAGAGTTCATCTCGGTCGAGGAATGGTCGACCGAGATACCTACTCGGTCGAAGTTTTGTCGACTGACAGGCTCTCTGGATCAAGTGATTTGCAACGTCTATCTCCAACTGCCAACTACCTTGTCAGTTGTGTCTAACGGCTACTTTGGATCTTTCTCGATCGAGAAGATTGTCGACCGAGAGTGTCTCGGTCGAGGAGTTGGTCGACCAAGATTGATCCTGTTTTAATGTTTCAATTTAGGCACTAATTATATGTATGAGTGTGCATATGTGATCCTATTTGAAGGGGATGACTTATCTAAATGTGGTGTTTAGCTAGGGAAGATCTAACGCTTGATTTATATGCATTCTAAGTACTTGTACATTATATATTTGTACAAGCTTTTTACAAGGCGATTACATTGCATGAAAATATAAATATGGAAGCATATAGATTTCCCTAGTACTTTGTCATCCGCCTTGTTCCTGCACACTCAAGTAGCTCGTTAGATCAATAAGAATGAAATGTTTATCATCATCGAAACAAAGGGATTTATCATAATGTCCAATTTATCCAACACTACTAACTTGTTCAACATATCTCGTTACATCTGAGTGTTAGCCCAAAAATATCTCTTTTCTAATTGAGGGTTAACCTAACAACCTCTTCTAGCTTCCATCTAAACTAGGTAGTTGTATCTCATCCAGAGCATCTATTACCACTTCGCACCCTTAGGTGTTAGATAAGGTTGAAGACATACTCCTCCGTGCAATCCACTTATCACCTCAAACTCTAAGTCTATCATCATTAAGCAAACCCTGAGCTTATTATCTTGGTTTTCGAACTCAACCTGGTATAATTTGCAAGTTCCACATAGCTTATGATAAAACATTCTCATAAGATGACTACCTCATTTCTCTTAGTGGTTGCAAACCATCCATGGATCGTTCACTTTACCAGGGTATGTTATCTTCTCTGTCCTCATATCTCTTGGCAACATTCCAACCCACATCATCTTTATCCTTGGTGTATGGCATGCATACTGTCCTATCTCTCACTTCCATAACAAGAAGAAATAAGCATTTGGCTGCAATCCAAATACAAAGTTCTTCCTATTCCAAGAGTAGATATGGTACATCCCACCTTGCCAGTACACCTTTAAATCTCAGTTGAAAGATGCCACATAAGTCTCTACATCACAATCATCTCGTTATAGAAGTTACTTCCATGGAAACTGGTCTCAAACCTACTTGGGTCCACACACATTCCTTGGTCATCTCCTCTAGGGCTATAGGGTTCCAACACTTTTGGAGTCATCCTTCTTCCCTTATGCATCCAGAGAGTGCCCTACTCATCTACCCTTTGGGTCCCATGAGTTCATGAAGGTGATCAATCTCCTAACCCATGGTCCTCAGACAATGATAGTTATTACCTCCCGACCCTATGGTTATGTGAAACTAGGGAATTAGGCAACTCCCACTTTCATCGGTCTCATCCCCAACTGACCCTAGGATAAACTTAGGATTCCATTATAGTACATGTCCAACATAGAACCCTACCCAAGCTTTCATCATCTCTCTCTGTATACATGGGATGACTTTCATCCTTTCATAGGGGTCATGGAGACCAACCTACCTTGGCTAGGCCCCATACCGATTATTGTCATGGTAAAACATCCACATGTGCTTAGGGATGGTTATCTATGGGTCTATAGGTTCATTCTCATACCATGTACTTTTCACTTAGCTTCTCAAGATCCTATTGAGACCTCCTTAGGTTACCTTAAACCAACAAGACTAGTATACACCCTACCAAAGGGTCCCTCTCCCAGGATGGGAGGAAACTACAACTCTTGACAACAAGGTCACAAACATCCTTATGTCTAGGGTTTGCATCCACCTGAGAATGATTAACCCTAGCAAGCTACTAAGGCACAAGTAGACCACCTGCTAAACCATGCTAGGCCATACTTGTTCTCTTTCCTCAACATTGGATCAAGATCATACCTTCCCATGTCATCAACTTAGCTGTGAGGGATTCACCAAGCATAACTTAAACTTAAGGGGTTTTCCTTTCCTCTAAACATAAGAAGTTCCATGCTCGAAACTCCAATCTCATCATGAGCATTTAGGTGCACCACTTCCCCTCTTAGGCCTAGGAGCACTAGGTTCACTTTTGGGTGTCCATGAATCAAGCATGTATAAGGCATGACATGCACTTCCTATCATCCCTCTACTTGAGCAACACTTCAGAGTTGAGTCCTCCTCAAGGACAACCAACAAGGTATAAGGCCTCACAACCTGTTACCAAACCTTTCCAGGTCTAAAGAACTCTTCTTCCTATCTCAGAAGGTAAACACCTATACCATAGGCACATAGGTACCAGAAGCCTCATCCTCTCTCTAGGGTTTGGTTCCTCTAAAGGCAACCAAGATACCACCAGCCTCTAGGGATCAAGCATGAGGCAACCACTATCATCCACTTAGGTCGCATCATCCTCAACTCCCCACTATTCCTCATATCTCAGAGTCTAGGCTTCCAACCTTCTTGCATGGGTCCTGCTCTTTCTCTTTAGAGCTAACCCTACAACCAACCTCACTACCTGAGGTCCTCTCTCCATGAAGGTGGGTCAAGCTTACGAGCATACCTCTACATGGTGAAGTCTATGTTCAACTTATGTTTTCTCAAGAGTATCCATAGATCTTTATGCTTATCTCATAATCTATCTATCATACTCTCCTGGTCAGGATTTTAGCCTACTATCAGCACTATTGATGTACTATGGGTGCCTACTATGCCATGCTCATATAAGCTCATGGGGTTTCCATGGGTTCTTCTCTATCCTCATCAAAGAAGGAGCTATCCTTTGTTCTAGCCTACACGACCCTTCCCAGGGTTGGGTCGCCAAAGGTACTAGGTCATCCAACCTCTCATGGCTCATATGGCATCCAAGGCATGCCCATCCAAACACCTGGTCTACCATGACCTCTAACTCATCATGCCATCTCTCTTTAACCTTCACTGAGAGTTAGGGTTAACATCATTCTCAGAGGATATGCTAGGTCTCCACTTATAATGGAGGTCTCTACCTCCAAGACTAACTCTCTTTTCTTATCCTCCTGACTAGAAGGTCTAACCTCAGGTCTCTCCTGAGGGCATGACAACTTATGTCATAAGACCTAAGCATGCATCTATTCTTTTACGCTTAATTTATGAAGATTATGTCCATGACATCTTATTTACATGCTTTTTATTAATTTGGTGGAGGATTCCTTAATCCTTATCAACCTTACCCATACCTTAAGAGGGTGAGGAAAAGAGAGAAAACCCTAATCCTTAAGGTCCTTAACAACATTTGAGTTGAGAAGGGGTGAACAAGATGAGAGAGTCCTAAAGGTATCTTATTTCGAGTCAAATCCTGAGACTTCGGCAAGGCAGTCACACTAATCCGGGAGTCTTCTTCTTCCAACTAGCGGTGCGGAGGAAAATCTTGCCAGCCCCCGGACGTGATCCTTTTCTAGACACCTCTGTCTTTCAGAAATTCCTCTAATAACTCCCTTAGGTTCTACAAAGTTTATAAAATTTAATAATTATTAAAGATTAAATGAGGAACCTAAGCTTTGATACCAAATGTAATGACCCCGCCTCCCGGTAACCCCCCAATTAAGGGAGACCAGAAGGTCAGAGCCATTATCCCAATTAACAGGATCAAAAGTTTGACAAATAATCAATAATAATTATCAAATTCTACTAACTAAACTGAAAAGATGTAATAAAAATTAACTTTGCATACCTTTTTCAAAAACTTGGATATCTACTTCTATCCACATGGAGTCTATTCTAACTAATCCTCCTTTGAACTTTAATTCATATTTAATTCCACATATCCCCCTTTACTGTTTGTTCTTTTCACTTGTACCTAAAATGCCGACAAACAAAACGTCGGTCATCATAAAGCTGGTATGTGGGGGAAACAATAATCGTGCAATTATGATAACAACATATTGCAGCCAATTATGATTTTAAACAAACAACTTTACATTTTCTGCATAATTTCTCAATCCTTACATACCCTAGCCTCTGCGTTGTCCCTGCAGTGGACCTGGATGCTACCTTCCTTATGGTAGATCCCCATTAAACCCCTCATGATCCCACCTAACAGGTGAATCAGTTTCTAGGGTTGAGTCACATGGCACTACCCGCAGGTAGCCCACTCCTTAACTCATGGTGTGCTAAAGAGTCTCATGGCACTACACATGGGTAGCCCAATTTCTAACTCATGATAGCCTAGACCTTGCTCTAGGTTACCCTTTTTAGCCTTTGCAAAGCCACAGAGGAGGACCAGGATCTGAGCCAGTCATGTATGCACATTTATGGTGATAATCATAGTCACTCTATAGTTGCATGAAATAAAAGGCATCCAACAGTTATTTTTAGGAAACCAATAAAACATTCGGGAATCATTGTGAAACTAAAGCTATTATTCATAAGCGTAACCACATACCTATCAGGATGATTTGAGATAGAATAATCCAACCAAGAATTCCAAATAGGCAAGCAAGCACATTATGAGATCCTGAAATATGCATGCAATTTCCTATTATTAATCATGCCATCAAGATCTACTAAACCTAGCTCACTTCCTAGGGTTTCTAGTCCACTTTTAGGGTTTCCATTGCTATTAGGGTTTCCCTTCATCTTTTACTATTTTAAACACTAATTTAATGCAATTGATCACAAACCCTAATTATCTCAACATCTAATCCTCAGTTTCGGATTAAAGGCATAATTAACCATTAAATAAGTCCATTAAGCATCTTTTACATTAAAGCTACCATTTTTATCCTTTTAATCCATGACAAGATCATCATGCTCATTTATCATCAATTCATAGTTTATTATGGTCTAATTCACATATGAACTCTATGTATCATTAATTTCACATTAATCCACTAGAAAACCCTAATTATCAAATTAAGGGTTTTCATCCATAGTTAGGAGCTTTTATACTTGAAAGAGCGTAGAACCATCATTTAACAACATATGTTCACATTATTCAAATTAAATATGACCTTCTCCTCTTTTACCCTAAATTTGGGTTTCTAATTGCTTAATCGTTCATAATTGGTGTAAAATCCTAAACCATGCAATAATTCATCTATATCAGGTTCAAGTTCATCATTAACGTTTCAACAGGTTGCTATTACTTATTCATCAATTAAGTATCATGAACTTAACAATGATGTTCAATTTGGGTTTCTAATCTAATCCATAAGCACTTTTCATTAGATTAGCACACTTTTGCAAATAGGAACGAAATCAGGATTTAAAAGTATTTTTATTGGATTCTACGCATTCTCCTAATCAATTTTCATATTTTGCATGTTTCCATCGGAGCTACAAATAATTATATATGATTTTTGTAAGAAATTACTTACCACAGCCAATGAGAGGCTGACACGTCAGCCAATGCATGCCTTTCTCTCCAGCGCTAGCCAGGCCGACTTAAAACATTATGAAATGTCACTTTTGCCCCTCGCACGATGCCCGACCTCAATACGCCTCGGGGGTATTTCTGTCCAAACTCTCCTGTTCGTCTCCTACCCACGAACCCTTGCGTTGCCGTCAAATGCAGCAGTCTGCTGGGGTCTATCTCCTCGTCCCCAAGGACAGGAGGTCACCGAGAACCATCGCCATGCCCTCGCCGCCCTCTGACGCACCCGCCAAGGCCTTGACCCATGGTCGAGATGGCCGGGTTCAAGGGCGTTGGGCTTGCAACCCGCAGTGAGGGTGCAGACCTCCTGCAGGTGCTGTATGAGGGTGAGAGCAGGGAGACATCAACCGAGCCTCTCCCCAGTGATGTGGGATCATCCGACTTCCTTCGTACTCCCTTCCGCAGCTCCATGTTGCTCTAGGGGTTGCACTCACTCTTTCTTGATCCAGTGTGAGAGGAAGAAATCACATTGGAGTTTGGTGGATGTAGTCCACGGCTTGGGCCATGCAACATGGTCTGATTAACTCCTTTCATCCTCACCTTCTATCCTTATATAGGTTGTGGGTAACAGGAAAGAGAGGAGGGATTCATGGGGTTTAGGACTATACCCTCTTTGTTAGGGTTGAAAGAAGAAAACAAAGGAGAAGAGGGAGAGAGATACGTGGGATTTCTCTTCAACTTGAGCCAGAGGCTCTTCCCCTTATATAGGGGAGGGTATCCTCACCCTAAGATGATCATCTAAGAGGAAACAAGTCCTCTCCTATTAGGAATCATATTCCTTCAATGAGAAGCAAGTCTCTTTCTCTCTCCTTTGATATTCATTATTCTTTAGATATTAGAATTTCAAAAATTGCCTCTTTTATTCCCTTTATACTTGCCTTTTAATCATTGGTCACGAAATTTATATTTCCTTAAGTAGAAAATACTTCCTTTTTAACAATACTACATAATCCATTAATTATGTATTCATATTATCTTATTATTTTCTATTATTGGTATTTTTCTCTTTCTTTTTCTTCATTGGGACTCCTTTTATCATTAGGAATCCTTGGGATATGAAATTCCACCAAGGATAACTCAATTATGCCTCTTCCCATTTATTTCTCACATTTTTCATTGTTTTCAATTTCTTTCTTAATAAAGAAACACTTAATTGATCTTTTCTTTTCTTATTGCATTTTTCTTTGTAACTTTGGACTCCTTGGGACCCAAGGAACCCAAGAGGCACGAAATCCACCTTTTTATTACATTCTTTTTCCTTTTAGATGTTTCCACATTTTTCTTTTCTCAAAAACTCAATTATTCATTTACTAATTGAATTTCCTTATTATTTTGCCCAATAGCCAATAAAGCCCACAACACAATCATCAAGGCTATTGTAAACGAAATCCATTTATTCAAAACAAATTGTATCATTATTTGTCCAAATATCTTTAATATGAGAAATTACATTTCTCAGCAAATGAACCCAAAAATTGGGGTTGTAATATCCTTCCCCTCTTATAGAAATTTTGTCCTCAAAATTTCATCAAGCAAACAAACAATTCAGGATAAGACTTTTCCATGTCCATCATTGGCCCCTATGTGGCTTTACGTTATCCACGGCGCTTTCCAAAGAACCTTTATCATCACATATTCTTTTCTCTGAGTTCTTTCACCTTGCCATCTATAAACCTCACAGGTGACTCATGTCATTTCAGCCTCCTTGGGGCTCACTAGGTTCATTGCTCCGCACATGGCCTGGGTACCTCACATAGTGCTCTAAATTGGACACATGGAACTCATCACACATCACATTATTCTGAGGGGTAAGGGCAAACTTAACCTTCTCCACCAAACCATGTCAAAAGAACCCATGCATCAGGAACTCAGCTCTCTTAGCTATAACTTAGAGGGGTCGGATTTTCATGTCACATATTCCCCCACATTGAACTGCATGTCAGTCTAATTTGCATCAACTTACAACTTATGTCATCCTTGGGCTCATTTCAGCCATTGCATGATCAAAGCGACTTCATCTGCACACACTGTGGTCCTTTCTTGACCTTCGCGAGGTCCCTTCACCAACATCATCTTAATGAAGTGGTGACCGACGTAACCTCCCTTGTAGAACTTCTTTACATCCTAATACTGGCTATGGTGGTTATCATCACATCTACCGAAGACAAGAACTGCCTCCAGATATCACCCTGAATGAGCACACATGCTCTCATCATACCCTCTAGACTGGATCATACTAACCATTAGTTAGGGGTGATAAGCGGTACTAACATCGAGTTCTTCATGTACCTACTTCCACCTTATGGAAGTATATCTTTAGGTTATACTCAAGAACTTTTGAACTCGCATCATGATGTAGTTGAACCATCTCTTTCATACATAGTTCAACCGGATATGTCCCTTGACAGTACTCTTTCTTTCTCGTGTCATATAGGTAAGGCGATCTACCATAACCCATATTGCATCTTGACCTTCCTTGGTCTAGGGGAGACTTACAACATCCATAGTGATGAACTCCCATTCCCTCTCAGGGACTCTTTATCCTCTATATGCGCTCCAGGTAATCCTGTGGGAAATACCCATTTCACCATTTCATCAAATTCCGACGCTGATGGATCTATGGTCAGGGAAACTACATTTTATGGTTCCTAATGATATATTAAGTGCATTCCATTATTCTTTTAACATCAAACAAGATATAAGAATCAATCATAAACAAATGCTAAAAAGAAAGGTGTAATACATCTATCAAGTACTTTTCTAATCTTTAGAATACATTTATATTCATAACACTCGGGATCTCTTATCATATTACTGGGAATTCTTATCCCTTAACATAATCATCATCAAGATTACTGGATCTGGGTATTCAAACCCTTAGATCATTACTGAACATTGTTACCTCTGTAACAGGTAACTGTTACCTCTAGGTCCTCAGACCAAGGTATTCATTACACTTGTTGTACAAGTATTCCACATAGCTCACATGGTCCATTAAGTATCTTGTCACCTCTCACTAGGCAACAACTATCTTTTAAGATATCAGATTGTATAATCATTATACTTGTTGTGCAGATATTTAACATGGCTCACAAGGCTCATTTAAATCTGTATCATATAAAACATCATAGCTCATACCTGGCTAAGCTCATCATCTCATATTCTTGAATAGTTTGCACTTCATGATAAAAACTCTAGCAGTATATGACATTACTATACAATTTAAGAGAAATACATCCTTCCCATTATTAGGGTTAGGATTGTCTATTTTAACCAAATAGGGTTTTAAATTCACATCATCACTATGAGATATAAGAGGAATACATCCTACCCATTATTAGGGTTAGGATTTCTCAATCTAACTGATTAGTGTTGTAAGTGCATACCATCACCCTTCATTAGGGTTAGGTTTTCCCTTTATTAACGAATTAAGGATTCAAGATCATGCTATCAAGAATCAAACCCTAATTCATACTCCTCTCATTTTAGGAGTATCAACATATATTCACTACACAATTGTTATTCAGATATAAGTTTCTCTTTCATCCTTACTAGGATGTTGATTGCACCATACTTTTATTAAGTTGTCTCTATACTCCTCTTTAAGGTATATCAGATCACCATTATCAAATTGCACTAAACTCATTATGCTGCATTTAACACAACACACACCATAGGTCACTCAATCAAGTATTTATAATTGAAGTGTTCCCACCATATCATGTATCAAGATGTGTATATGCTATCATATTGTGCTTGAGATACAACCTTAACATCATATCGGGTATCCCTATCGGGCATGTGGTGTAACCACATCACCATACCATGTTTAGGGTGTATCCCCTATCACCATAATGTGTATCCATATTGGATTGGATATCACTTAGATCTTATCATCTCATGTTAGCTTCATATCATGTATGAGCTATATGCTTGACCTCATATAAGGTACAAGAGTACAATTGCTACCATATCATGCACAAGGTGTGCACCATATCATGCATGGGGTATATGCCTCATCATAGTATCGTTTTAGTGATCTACACACAATACCATATCAGATTCTATGATTTATCATGTCAGGTTATCATGTTGGCTAACATATCGGGTTGGCATATTGGGTAGACCATGATGAACATATTCTTTCATACCTTCAAAGGATCATTCCTATCATATTTTTGGATGACAAGCTAGATATCAGTTTGAGCTCTTTCACAACAATCCTTCACACAAAAGATAGGGTGTATCGAGTTTCATATCATCAACTAGGGTTTCCACCCATATCGGGTTAGGGTATAATCCTAACACCATATCGTGTAGGATGTGAATACTTGACCCCATATCATGATCATGGTATGTATATCTTTTACTCATATCACCCATGAGGTACACACTCCTCATCATATCATTTTTATAGTGTGTTCATATCAACATGTCAGATTCCTTATCACCTAGGGTTTGATATATCAGATGTGAGTATATGCTTCACTCCATGTCGTGCATAGGGTGTATACTTGACCTTATATCGTGCACATGGTGCTTTCTTAACAACATATCATGCACAAGGTGTGCACTTCATCATCATAACGTGCAAGAGGTACCTACTCATCACCATATCATGCTAATGGTGTATTCTCCTCACCATATCGGGTTAGAGGGACTTCAACCCAATATCGGGTTAGGCTTTGATGATGTCATCATCATCAACCTCTAGATTCTTATTCTTACTATTCTAGATCATGGAAAACAATACTAAGATACTTTTGGAACTCAAAGGATCATCAATTTATCAAAGGAATTTGAAATTGAAAGTAGATCAACAAGTTCTACAATATAGAAAGTGAATAATAACATAGTTGGGTTCAAGTTACATAACCTGCCTCAAGAACAACTTCAAAGCTCCAAGCTCCAAGTTCCAAAGCTTCACGTTCCTAAGGTTGAAGATGAGCTTATCCAAGGTCCAAGGCTCGTTCACAAATCCTCCATATAGAAGGAATCACCATAGTTAAGAACTTGGTGAAGAAGAAAAGAGAGGAATATCTATAACCCGAAATCATGCTTCAACCAAGGTTGAAGATAACCATGGCCTTACCTTAAGCTTGGTTCTTGAGCTCCCCTTGCCCCTTAAGAAACTATGCATGATATCTAAGAAGGTATACATGATATATCAAGGAAAGAGAGTTGTGGGGTTCATAAACTTCCATAAGTGGGGTGAAAGAAGAGGTATATATACTTGGGGTTCATGAGGAAGAGTGTATAAGAGGTGTCATCACCATATACTACTAGGTGAAACGTGGCCATCCATGTTTGACACATGTCCATGCATGTACATATGTATATATTGACATGCAAAAGTCTTTGAGGATAATATAGAGATGATATTTCAGCCATCATTTATCTTGTTGGATAAGATATCTCATCTTTATCTCACAAATTAATCAAACCGATACACTTTTTGCAAGGAGCATCTAACTCATCATGGATTACCTCCCTGAGGTTCTCAGGCTGTCATGGCCTTTTCCAAGAGTCCACAAACTGATATGGGATCCCCTTTATGGCTCCTTGGCCCATAGGCATTCCTATATGAAGTCTACAACTCGATACAACTCAAGTAAGGGCTTCAACTATACATCTTCTCTTGGTCTTTTCATCACCAAGAGTACCATCATTCATAGATGATTCAAACATGGTGTATCATTCTTTCTCTCTCCTTTAAATGATAGATAGAGGAAGTAGGGACACTCTAGAGTTGGTAATTTACATATCAACCCTACATTTTGGGTAAATTGCAATTTGTACCAAAATTGGTGCACAAGACACTAGCATTATTCAAACAAGTTTAGACTTTAGAATTTAGGCCTTCCAAAATCCACCACTTAGCATCACTCTCTCTCTCTCTTATGATACTAAAAACACTTACGGCACATTCAACATGTGACATATTTCAATGTAACCCCTCATCTTAGGTAAATTGCACTTTACACTCAGACTATCATATAATGCACAAACAATTTTTCAATTAAGCTCAAACTTGATAATAAACTTCACAAAGAGTCTTAATTACTTTTCAAAAGATTAGAACAAGTTTGTAAATAACTTACTTAAGCAAAACTTCTAGGGTTAAGCCATAACCCAGGTTAGGGATGTTACAATCTTAATGAAAGATTATAACCCATGGCAAGTGTCGTCTATATTCCCTTTCATAATCTTAACTTGTGAAGTGGGGTTAATGACACAACTATGTGAATACATATGTGATGGTGATGATAGGCCTCGTTGGAATACATGGTGACAACCTTTGTGTAGAAATTGTATAAGCAAGTCTAATGACCTTATAGGTGCCTTGTAGATAGTTTAAAGAGAAACCCTCTAATTATGTAGCCTAAGGTTCAACTCTCCTTAGTATGATATGTGTGCAATGATTTGTAATAAACATTGTATGGGTCACATAATGCTGAAATGCCACATTGGTGTAATGGTTAATATGTTATTATAATGCATTATTGTAACCCACACATATCTTAATGAAGATGATACACACATGCATTCGTAAAAGGGTGATACCTGGTACTGATGGTATGGTGAGTGATTCATATCTAACTAATGTTACTCAAACCTAATCAGTTTCTGAAAGGTGGGTTTTGGTGTAATTAGGGTTTGGTGGTGTGACCATGAGGTAAAACCCTAATTGGTTATATATGAAGAGAATTGGCCCTAATTATAAGAGGTAAGTTATAATTTTGAATATGTGTGAATAGAAATCTTGATATTATTATCTCTTAAATCCATGGCTATAACCTAATGGGTTAATTGGATGTTATAACTTGTGAGTACTATGAAGATTGTTAAATAATAACAAACCTTGGTTATGAAACTTGAAAAGGGGATACGGGAAGTATGAATATGTGAATGTGCATACTTGGTTACACTAATTAATTCCTAGTCTTATACACTCCAGTTAATGGGAGGTAGTGCATGTCAGAGATGTGAGGTAGAATGATGCTTGGGGACCTTATGTGAAATCAGCATGAAGCCTAATCCTAGATTAGAGATCTTATGATGTTTTGCTTGCTTTAGTTAAAGATGTTTAATATGCTTTAACATATTCTCTCTCTAAATATAATGGCTAATGGTTGTTGTGGCACGTACAAGTGATGTGGTATAAGTGATGTGGCATGAGTAATGCTTGTATGCTCCATGAGGCTTGATGAGATAAGCATGAATCATAAAGTGTGATATGGTGGGTCTTAGGACCTATTAAAGGCTTAGTTCCTGGTTGATGTGATAATCTCTGGTACTAGAATGAGGGATTGATATCCCAGGATAATATGATGATGACAATAGCCTTGTGGCTGGCAGTGACATAGTAGCCTTATGGTTGGCAGTGATACGGTAGCTTGGCTGATAATGATACATTGTTATGAGAGGATGGGAATAAGTTTAAATGAGGATATCTGTTTTTGTAATACTATGTCCCTTTCTTTTGAAGGATTTGTTTGTGGTTTATATGTTGTAACTTGATTTATAATAAAAGATGCTTAAATGACCTAACTATCAAGTGGAACTTAATATTGTAGTTTTTCCTGTGCCATAGATCCATTTAGTGTCAGTACTTGCTGAATGGTGAAATGAGTTTAACTCGGAACACATATTTTTTAATATGCAAGGTGAGGGTGAATATCCCCTTACGTCCAGGAATATGTAACATGGGATTGGCTATGAGCCATACCTGGAAGAGTACGGCTTTGGACCGTAGATCCATGAAATGTGACATAGGATTGGATGCATGCCATACCTGAGAAGAGTGCGGCTTGAGTTGTAGCTCAATTTCACTAGTGTTGTGACATGTACCAAGGTGGATTAAATCTATACAGCTGGACTATATGTCACTGGAAGTGGTTGACTTGTGATGTCATTGCATGTTTAATCATACTGACTGAGGAAGGCGAGGTTGTGGATTCTGGATCTTCCACTAGACCTTGTATGGCACTGATTTTGACTTAGCAGTGGCCAGTTGGATTTGGGTGGTATGAATCAAATATTCAGGGCATAATAATACATAATCAGCCGTGTTGTATACATGCCTAGGGTCAAACACGAAAACATTTGATGAAGCCTTGCCTTGCTCTTGTACAATTTAGTTTGTAATAGTTATACATGTTCTCCATATTCCTTTTTAAATAACTAGTTGTTCTATTATTTATTTTCAAGTGCATGTTACTTCTCTATTTACTTCATCCATGAGATATATGTCATTCTGTTCAATCTGCTCAGTATGTTAATATATTTAGTTAGTTATATGTAATAATAATAAAGTTGGCAGAGAGTTATATCTCTCGCTGGGATTGTGTGTCTGAACCCGTTGGTTAAATAACTTTTTAGGTGGACGTTCATGCAAAGTTAAAGATCATGTGGCTGAGGACGTAATACGAGAAGAAAACTACACATGGTGGATCATGGTATATGGAAAGTGTCTAGTAATAGAGTCCTATGTGTCGTCCCTGTACACTCAGACCCTTAGAGGTGTTCTCAATGTGTTTTGTAGACATGATGATCGATATGTGATTTTTGGCATGTGTGCCTCTGGCAGTATGTATATACATGTGGAACTATTATCTTATATAGCAGGTTGATTGGAATATGATGATGCAGCACCTTGAATATATGTTATGAAATGCAAGTATTGGCTCTTGTGTAATAACTCTAAGCTCATGGTGCTTGTTGCAAATCAGTTTTAATTTCCTATGATTTTCGATAATCCACCGTTTATGGTTGATCGTGGTTTAAGTTTTGAGTAATCTTGCTTTGTGTGACAGAGGGTGTCACAAGCATTGTGTTGATGTTTGTAAATGACTCGTATATGTGGAACATCTCTTTTGTATGTAGGTTTTGGCCTCAACTGCTGAACATACATGAAATACCTTATATGGTATGTGTTGATATGCAAGTTGTTGGACCTTTGTGTAAATATTTCTAAACATGATGGTTATGTTTAAATCAATTTTAATTTACCTATTTTCTGGTTATGTAGTTTATTAGCAGTGGATTGTGTGTTTTGTTTTGGGTAATCTCATTTATCATGACGGGGCATCACATCGATCATTGACCTTCCACCAAGTATTTGACTGGGTGGCAGAAAAAGTAGGAGGAGAAGTATCTGCTTGCCTTTAATGCTTTTATTGCATGATGTATTTTCCCTTTCTGAAAGAAAAGTGATGTATCAGATATGCTAATATTTGTAAACTCTTTTCAATTTTAAATAAAAATTTTAATTTAAGTATAGAAATGATTGTGAGATTTTGTGATCTTTGATTCTAGATCAAAATTTTAAGTTTGGTCTTTGGAAGATGCTTGGTTGATTAGTGAATTTCCTCGATCCATGTGATGAGATCAGGTGGCGAATCATGATGATCCATTGGCCTAAAGATGGGGTCTTTCCTCTCTTGGGATACGAGTCAACAATGGCAGTAGATGTAGTATGATTCTATCAGGGAAAAGGATACAAAGTTCCCATTTTAAAAGATGAGTTTGTCCTATAAATAGGGTTTTACCCCTCATCTTTTAAACACAACTTGTCTCCTATGACTCACGGTCATGGAAGAAAAGGATGTTCGGGAGATCCTGCTTTTGTAGTGTCCTCCCATCAACCTGTATTTGTTATGCCATCGTATCACTTATCTTTGTGATACTGAAGAAGTCAATCTATAAGAATTGGTGTGACTCTTCATCTTTGTCATCTAATGTACATCCTTGTATCTAGGGAGTTGATATTGACAACAATCCACTACTATGATTCTTTGATCCATACCTTTCTTTTTGGTGACATCATTCTGAACCCCACCTTGGAGGATGTGGCCAAGATAACCTGACTTCCTCTACAATACCAATGGCCTGTGGTACCAAGGAAATTGAGTTGGGCTTCCAATCTATGGCATCTTCTTGCTATGAAGAAATCACAAGCGAATCAATGGTTGACGGGTGACAGTAGTGTCACAGAACCGTTTATTACCCAAATCCTAACTCCAAATGACTACAAACTCAATGGCGATAGGACTTAGGTGTCTGTCCCTAGAATGGTAATATCAAAGCATGAATGTGGAGCGTAAGCTTATCATTCATGAATAGATAACAAGATAAATGTACCAATCATAACCTCAACATTCAACAAGATATATTAAGCAACATTGTTTATTACAAGCATTCAATTACATATTCATTTTAGGGTTTTGGCCAATTTAGGTTCATAGTTGTTCAATTACATATTTATGACAATCTATTGATTAGGGTCCATTATAAAGGTGCAACTCAAGTTTTAGGTCTTTTCAAGGTTCCATGCATTTTATATGAATATGTCAAGATTCTTGTCACTTATGTACATTTTAGGGTCAAAAGACTCAAAATAGAGTGCAAAAAGGCAAGTATAATCAAGAAATGAGAATTAAGCATAAAAGATGGTTTATTTCAGCAAGATAGGGACATAAGAAACATATTCAATGTTGGGTGGATGTTCCCTTAGAGTCTAGTCATCAAAAGCCCATCATTGAGTTCAACATGTATGACTTATATCATTAGGGTCCAACATGTGACTTAAGTAAGAAATCTACATCAAATGCGGTCACAATGATTAAAATAATCCTTGGTTCAAGAGTGGAGGACAAGAATTAGATTAATATAATGTTTGGGGTACAAGAAAGACAAACATGTCATTTGTATCATACTAGGTTAACACTAGCGGACTAAGAGTCACATACACCAACATACCATAACATAGGGTGAACTTAGACATTAGAGTCTCTAATCACCATGAAATGACCGATTTCAAGAATATATAGAAGTTTGATGGACGAAATAGATCACGACTACCATTTGAGCAAGGTATAACCATGCATGTCATACATAGGTCACATTTATGCATACAATGTGTATGGACCAACACAAGTGAATAAACGGGTTTAGGATTGGCAGTTGTGCCATACCGTGGCACAAGGATACTGATTTCGGGTTATGATATAGAAGGTTTGATGTGATATAGAAACAAGATTAAGAAAAGAATTGAAGTTCCATCACCAATGTCCATATAATGTTACATTTTGCCTAAATGGCAATCATGAGAATATGGGAGGTGGTTTAGGTCCATATTGAGTTCCAAAGTGCATAAAAATCATGAACTATAAGATTTATTATAGATTTGAATGTAGAAGATTCAAGTTAAGTATAATCATGCATTTAGTCACATCAAAGGACTAATGTTCATACATTTAGGTATGAAAACATGATTTCATTTGGATTTAAGGTCTGAAAATTCTCTCATGTTGTAGATCTTTTCTTGCCTATCAAATTGATATACAAATTTACATATTTCCGAGCATCCTAGCATATTCTAGCATTAAGAAGGAAGTTAGTAATTAGGGAGGCTGTGAATACCTTGGTGGATAACCATTGGTCTTCCTTGTTTGGCCCATTAGTCGCTTCTCAACCCAACTTTGACCCCGACTGGTCCTCATGTGCCAACCAGACGGGGAGTTGTGCCCCCTTTGCCCGACGATCCCACATGGATCCCCTATTTCTGAACCGCAACAGAGACCCAACATGGGTGCCGCTCTACCTTCCCGACGCACCTCCACCGAGGATCTAGGAGGGGTGAAAGGAATCCTTTGTATATCTATTTCATGAGGTCGACACTACTCCTTGATGTGGGTGGGTTCTTTGTTGGCTGGGCGGTCCACTACCCAGAGCCAGCAAACTTACTGGCCTCTTGTAATGGACTTGATTTTTTTGGTTTAATTTCAAAAAGAAATTTCATTTAACGTGTGTAGGATGTAATGGAGTGAACTTTTGGAACCCCTAAATACTTAATGACATAAGTGAATTCATGTGTGTTTGAGTAATATCGAGAGTTCCAATTATATTTATAGATTTGTGATCTTTTTGATGTTGATATTGACACTAGTATCCCTAAGTTTATAACTTTTTGGAACGTTCACCTGAGTGATCATATGGTATAGTTTTGGTGCAAACATTGGATAAAATGTAGGAGTGGTTGTGAAACCATGGTTGAAGATTCATCTTGTTGGGATGATCGTAGAGAGATGTTGAGGTTTGAGATGATAAAATAATGTGTATAATTGAAGGGCTGATAAATCAGAAGCAAGGTATATCATTTATGACTTAGGGTCGTATCTTACGAAGTCACGCTTCCCTAGATAATGAGTAACGGCTAGGCATCCCTATCTAGACTAGTAGAGGCTCAATCTATACCGCACATGAAAGACCAACAGCCAGGATGTTGTCTACTACCTAGCGGTTAGTGGCTTGATCGCAGGTAGTGATCGTCCATGATGTGGTGGCTTTGAGAATGTGGGACTAGAGTGGATGATGGACGATCAATTGGTCTTGGCTCGTCAAGATGAACACCACAACCCGTGGTTAGTGAGTAAGTGGCAAGGAAAAACAGACCTCCAATTCCCTCCCCTTCTCCATTGCGGCAAGCAGTTAGGCACGCGAAAGAAAAGGGGAGGCTCCAGCGGCAGTCCACCAGGCCGACAGTGTTGAGGGAGAGGCTCTGCGAGGAGGAGCCACGAACAGCGACCTAGAGGCCAGAGGCATCAGAGGAGGCGTTGCTGCCTGATCTCTTGTCAGATTCAGCAGTTGTAGCAGCAGACCATGTACAACATAGAAGAAGCTATTGGCTGCGGAAGGGTTTGGCAATGACGAGGAGACCACAACTGGCCTCTCGCTGTCGTTAATTCCAGCAAGACGCATGCACAGGTGGCGACCCAGACCTTGCCAGAGCCAGGCCAAGAGCCGACGCTGTGATCCTTGAAGCACGCAGGCCCAACGCTCTGGAGGGGGACAGTGTGGAGCCTTTTCCGCTACTTTCTGAAGTGTCGTAGAAGTTGAGGAAGATCTGACAGAACTGTTGGAGTACCTAACTTCAAAATAGGAGGACCTAACCGTGCTTTCCCCTTTTTCCTTTTGGCCGCATCAGCTATTGGCAGCGGCAAGCTCACCGAGACCACCAAGGGGAGGCTTTAGTGGCAGGCTACCATACCGGCGGCATTGAGAAGGCACAAAAGACCATTTTTTTATCTGAGGAAGATGTTTGTGAGGATATCTGAGTAGTGATTGATTGCTCACCGGAGGAGAACCTAAAGGCGGCACCCAAGACACGAGAAAACGGAGTCCCACTTCGGAGTTCGGATGCGAGAGGCGACAAAGGAGGGGAGAGCAAATTTGGGTCCAAAGACGAGTCCGCCCGGTTCAGTCATAAAACCAGTCCAGCCAGGGAATCACGCAAACCGGCTAGTTTTTAGCCTTACATCGACATAAATCAACCCTAAACTGGCCGGACCTCAATAAGGAAAGAAGAGGGTCGCGCTCCCTTCCTAGACACGTGGCAGCCTCGGATTGGCCGAAAAAAATTATCTCAAAAATTCTCAGATCTTCTATAATTCGTAGTAATTAGCTCAATGATCAGAAAAATACAAACAAAGTACCAAAATTCTCATAAAATGAGTAGAATAATATAGAATCATGATATTAGGCTTTTGATGCATTAATGTCAGGAATATCGTGTAAGTTGTGAAATGATATATTATGTGTAATAAATATCAAATAATGACCTAAAATTATGAGAATGCATCAATGACTCTTAAATATGATTTAGAATCCATGTGATCTCAGATATGATCATGTTATGATATGTAATCATGTAATTTGCTTAATGTGGCTAATTAGGGCTAATAGTAGCAATTAATGTGCGATAATTACAAATATGCTCAAGAAACCCTGGAAATTGCAGAGTAAGTTCATATTAGTGATTGGAAGATAATATGTAATTATGAGATCATAATGATACACATAATTCATGATTATATGATAATGGCTCATAACATATGTGAGAAAACCCTAACATGATTAATACATGTAACCTAGGGTTAATATGTGCACATAATCATATGTAATCAAATAATTAGATTATGTATCTTAGTCTAAAATATAATACCAGTAAGCTAATTACAAGAATATAAGGTAAGTAATGATGGGAATATCCTAATGAACTAAGCAAACCCTGATGAATAAACTAGGGTTAAGATGATGAGAATCTGATGATAGTACATGATCTTGTCTTTATCAGGGTTGACCAAGGATATAGATGACTCGGGAATATATGTGGTATAGATTATCTCAGTTTAAGGTACACATTTACCTCTTACTTGGCCTACTATGTAATATGGTTGTATTATGTGTGTACACATATTTGGCATATGGTATTGGATGAAATGATTGTTCTTGTATGATTTCTTGCTTGATTTTTTCCATACTTATGTCACTATGAAGACAAGAAACATAAGATATCTGATCCATCATATGATAGCACTAAACTCTTTGGTAGTACAGTGCATTGAAGTGATCTAACTCTTTGGTAGGAGATCACATTGTATATATGATCTAACTCTTTAGTAGGAGATCATAAGGCCTAAAAGTATCTATCCCTTTGGTGGCAGATGTACGAGATATATGATGAAAATGTGCTAAACATGTGTTTTCTTTTGTTAATAAACATTTTTCGTTCAAGTATGCTTTGTTATACTTCTTTTGTTACTGCCAAGTCTTAATTTTATCTTATAGCCAAGTCTTAGTAATGAAAGGTATATTAAAAGACACATAGGCGTACTCATTACAATATTTTAAAATATTATGCTAACATGTACCACATGTAATCTTTTGTTTAGGTTGTGGACATATGATCTTCAAGATCCAGGTTAGTTGAGAGTTGTACGACGAGATGATATACAAGAGGACCTGTTGTCTTAAGATCATGTTGTAGATGTAGTATGTGTACATGTAAAGGTTAATTATTCGATGTGTAATCTCAAATGTTGTAACAATTGATTTTGTCATTATATGTTGAATGGTGAACATGTGTTGTGGTTTGTTTATTGTTCATGTGCATGTGCTACTGTTATTTCCTTATGACTTCCTTTGATTTTCTTCTTCTTAGCCTAGTGTGGGTGTTTAAATTGGGATTCTCACTGAGGTGAGGGTTTCAATTTGGACGTCATGCATTAGATTATGTTTTAGAAAATCCGAGGACGTCACAGTTATCAGAGCATGAACAATAGTAAAGCTCGACATTTGCTCACTATGCAACTCAAAAGTAAAGAGCCTTGAACTTTAAAAATATTTTAGGGTTAGATTACTCATCTTTTAGAGAATAGATCTGACCTAGCCTCTAGATTAGCACCTAGATGTCTGAGAACTAGGTCTAGACTGGTGCTTGTTCTATAATAGGTCCTTAGGTTTCATTCTTTCCTTATAGTACAACGGTATGGGCTGTTGCATTATTTGGAAATGACGTACATTACGATAAGAGAAACCTTTGACATATGATGCATCTATGTTTTGGGTATCTATACTAGTCTACACCCTATTCTTACCCTTTTCATTATATGACATGACTGTAGACTCTCTACTATGTGTGGGACACTCGTTTTATGGATTTGGTTTTTTATTCCAATCGGATCGAACCTCCATAGTTTTTTCTGGCGTCTATTTTATTGGAGAAAAATATATAATATTTCATTATATATGTACAAAAATTGTGTCCCCACACATATATTATTAGGAGGTGATCATGCAACCTAAGTGAAAGTGACTGACATCAGTCTAGAAGAGAGAGTAGTCTTATATTAGATGTCTAGAGCCTTGTTGGAATATGCAATAGATGGAATAGAGGAAATATGTTTAGATGATAAGATCTAAGTCCTCTACAAATGATAAAAGATGAATTATGATGATAAATGTTTGTCTTTGAGGACCTAAGTTCATATTTGAGGATTTGAGTTCAGTTTTGAGGATGCAAGATAAGCTTTATTATGCAAGTAACTGTGTTTTTGTATGTTAAGTAAAGCTAAGTTTAGACATGATGTGAATAAAAAAGAGCCTCAATCTCTTTTAGCAAAAGAGGACCTCTAGTGTTAGGACCAGACATAGGGTTAAATCCAGAGAGATGAGACCCAGAGGGAGAATGTCAGAGAACCAAAACTCCAAGATATGAGAATTATATGTCCTAAATTAGACTACTCCTGAGTGATTGATATGAGTTGCTTTATGCATGATTCCTATAGTCTTGTTGAATGCTAGATGTCCTTGGGAGGACCAAAACCTAGATTTAGAGAGAGGTTGGTTATATGCATATGTGAACAAGGATGTTAAGCACCTACCATCTGGATGAGGGAGTGTAACGACCCCACCTCCCGATAACCCCCAATTACGGGAGACCCGAAGGTCAGATTCGTTATCCCAATTAACATGATCAAAGGTTCAACAATTAATAAGTAATAATTATGAAATTCTACCGAACTAAACTGAAATATGGTATAAAATAAAACTTTGCATACCTTTTTCAAAATCTTGGATATCTACTGCTATCCACATCTGGAGTCTATTCTAACTAATCCTCCTTTGTCCTTTAATTCTTATTTAGTTCCACATATGCCACTTTAATGTTTGTCCTTTTCAATCTTGTACCTAAAATGCCGACAAACAAAACGTCGGTCAACATAAATGAATATGTTAGTATGTGGGGACAACCAAAATTTTACAAATATGGCTAACAATCTAAATACCACAATCAAGTTAATTAACAAGCCAAATTACATTTCAGTGTGACATTCTCCACCGCTTTTTCCCTAGCCCTGGCATACCCACCTTAGGGTTTCTCTTTTTCGAATGACTGAAGGCCACCTTCTCAATCCCGAGCTTGGTGCCTGGGGTCACCTCTCTTATTACCCATTAGTCATTCTATAAAGACCACCTTCTCAATCCCAAGCTTGGTGTCTAGGGTCACCACTCATGGTGCCCATTGGTCTTCCCTCCTGGGCTTGATCTTTGGCATCACTCATCAGGGTGTCATGTAGGTGCGAGAATACACACTTTTACTATTATTGCGATAATCATAGTGACTTTATGATTTGCAAGTATGAACTTCCAAACTGATAAGTTGCATTCAATGTGATGAATCATCTGGGAAACTCTATGAGAAACTAATGCGATTAACCATAATTAACCATATTCCTGTCAGGATAATTTGAGACAGAATTAATCCAATCAATGCAAGAAATCCAATAGGCAAGAAAGCACACAAAGAGATCCTAAAATATGCATACAATTTCCTATCATTGATCATGCCATCAAGATCTATTAAACCTAGCTCGCTACCTAGGGTTTCTAGTCCATTTTTAGGGTTTCCATTGCAATTAGGATTTCACTTCATTTATACTATTTTAAACCCTAATTTTATACAATTACTCACAAACCCTAATTATCTCATCTATTCTTTCACAAAAGATCCTAAGATCATCTTTTGGCAACATGAAACCCTAATTTCATATTACAAGCACTTTTCTTTCCTTTTTCTCCTATTTAGGGTTTCTAAGGATATTAACCCCCATATTAGGTTTAAAACCCTAAATCTTGCAATTTCATCTTCAAAACAAGTTCACCATGCTCAAATTAACTTATTTGCTATATTAAATCTATCCTTTATCATCAATTAGGGTTTTACTTTTTCCATCAAAATTATACACTTTTGCAAAAATATACTGATTAAGGTTTCCAAACTATTTTTATCTTATTCCTCGTATTTTTCTGATCAATTTTTATGTATAAACTTTCCTCATCTGAGCTTTCTAGCAAAAGATATGATTTTTGTAAGGAAAATCCTTTTTACTGATTTATTCGAAAACCCTAGAAAATCGAGGACCGTTTGATCTATGGTCCGCTGGACTACATGACATCCCACGGCTCAGGAATCGCGTCCCTATCTTGCGATCTAAAATACGTGAAAGATGAAAATAGCCTTACCTTGTTAGACGGATATGGGAGGGCACGTTGGTAAAAGACCACAGGGTCATCTTCCTCCTCGCGCCAAAGCACAGCGAGTCTGTGGTCAACTTGGTCGTTGACTTCTCAATCCCGTCCACCTGTGAGCGTGCCAAAGGGTCAGGGAGCTCTGCCTTCCTTCTCCGAGCTTGTCTATGGGTTCAATTGTGTGCCAAGAACACATCGCGACCTCCTCCTACTCGTCGGAATCCGACGAGGCTTGCCGAGAAGACGAGGGTGCATGTCAGGGTAGAAGGAGCAATTGGAGGCATGAGAACACTCCTTGCAATCTGCCACAGCATTTAGGGTAGCAAATAGGTATGTTGGTACCCTCCCTCGCCCTCCCCTATATATAGGGTTTAAGGCAGGTTCGTGAGAATTGGGAACTTCTCCAAACGATGACCAAACCCCTACAAAGTAGGGATGGTTCTCGTCAGACTCCTCTCCTGAGTCCAAAGGAAACAAATCCTAGCTTGCAAACGCTCAGGATCGCGAGGAAATCGAAGGGAAAATTTCCCCAAATTCAACCTGCATTCCGAGTTCCTCTGGAACTGGTTGATGTGCGGCCCTCGTTGGATCTTGATCCAACGGCCCCTATTACTCGCGTTCAAACAAAAGGAAGATAAATTCCTTTATTCAAGATAATTCCATTTGTTTTAGGATAATTTGAGAAAAACATAACTCCTAATCCGTAGCTCTTTTTTATCTCAAATTTTAAGGGAATCTCATTAATGATTTAATCTCCCATCATGCCAAAATTGGGATCATTATTCAAAGAAATCGTGCCATTTTCCTTAGGTGCAAGTTATTACCCTATTGTGCATATTTCTCATATTTTCTCTTTCTTATTTCCTTTTATTTTCTTGATTTTGATTTGTTTTTCCATTAGAAAACATGTGAATATGAAATCTTTTCCAATATGGATCTATTATCCATATATCCACATATTTCTTGTAATATTATCATTATCTCACATTTCTTCTAAATAAAGCAATATTTAATTAATCTTTTCCCTTTCTTGTTGCATTACCTTTGCAATTTGGACTCCTTGGAACCCAAGGAACCCAAAAGGCATGAAATCAAACTTTGGATAACATTCCTTTGCCTTCTATAGGTTTTTACATCTCCATTTACTTATTTACTCATTTAATAATGGAGTTTCCTTTGTCTTTCCTTGTTATTGGGCCCAATAGCCAATAAAGCCCACAAAACAACCAACAAGGCTATTGTAAACGAAAACCTTTTATTCAAAAAATATTATATTATTATTTGTTCAAATAACTTTAATAGGATAAATTACATTTCTCACCAAAACAACCAAAAATTGGGGTTGTAACATCCTTCCCCTCTTATAGGAATTTTGCCCCCAAAATTCCACCAGGCACACAAACAAACAAACAAACATGATTAGCCTTTCTTATGTCCATCATGGATCTTATGTGGCTTCACCCTCTCCATGGTTCTCCCCAAGAACCTTCATCATCTCATATTCTTTCATCTGAGTTCTCTCTCGCCTTGGTATATTGTACCCTCATAGGTGACTCAGGACATTACATCTTCTCATAAAGCTGAATAGGTTCATGGCTCAACACATGGCTTGGGTACCTCACATAGTACTCTAGATCAGACTTATGGAACACATTATACATCATGTTATCCTAAGGGGTAAGGCTAAACACAACCATCTCCATCCATCCATCTCAAATGGACCCATATATCAGGGACTCAGCTTTCTCAGTTGTAGCTTAGAGGGGTCAGATTTCACATCACATACTCTCCCATAGTGAGCTGCATGTCAGTCTGCTTTGCATCAGCTCACAACTCATGTCGCCCAGGCTCTCTCTCAGCCATTGCACGATCAAAGTGACTTCATCTGCACACATTGTGGTTCTTTCTTGACCTTCGCGAGGTCCCTTCACCAACATCATCTTAATGAAGTGGTGACCGACACAACCTCCCTTACAGAGCTTCTTAAATCCCGATACTAGCTATGGTGGTTATCATCACATCTTACAGAAGACAAGAACTGTCTCCATGTATCACCCTGAACAAGCAAACATGCTCTTATTAGACCCTCTAGTCTGGATTATACTAACCATTAGTTAGGGGTGATAAACTGTACTAGCATCGAGTTAGTCTACTTCCACCTCATGGAAGTGAATCTTTAGGTTATAAAGAACTTTTGAACTCGCATCATGGTGTAGTTGAACCATCTCTCTCTCATATGTAGTTCAACCGGATTCGTCCCTTGATAGTATTCTTTCTTTCTCATGTCATCTAGGTAAGGCGATCCACCATAACCCATATTGCATCTTGACCTTCCTTGGTCTAGGGGAGACTTACCACAACATCCATAGTGATGAACTCCCATTCCCTCTCAGGGATTTTTTATCCTTTGTATCACTTACTGGGTTGATGGTGTTCATCCCTTACCTCCTGGCTTGCATGGCAACAAACCACATGCAACTTCATCTTAAGCATCCAATGTACTACTGCAACTTACTATCTTAGTAGTACCACGATGTATGATGAACTTAAAATCATGATCTCCTATATGTCATGATTCCTCAGAAACCCTAAACCACTCTATTCGGGGTTTCATCACCTTCCTTTCTAGAGAAGTGCATCTGAGATTCTACAATCATCCTTTTATTGCATCAAGGCCTAGGCTGGCTAACCAAATGACTTTTAACTTGTTCAATAGATCTCATTATATCTTAGTGTTAGCCCAAACATATCTCCTTTTTCAAACTTAGGGTTAACCTAACAACCTCTTCTAGCCTCTAGCTAAACTAGGCAGTTGTATCTCAACCAGAGCATCCATTACTACCTCACATCCTTAGGTGTTAGGTAATGTTGAAGACACACACCTACATGTATTCCACTTATCATCTCATCTCAAACTCAACAAGAAAACTTAGAGCTCATCTTCTTGGTTATCAAACTCAACCTTGTATGACTCTCAAATTCCACATAGCTCATAATAAAATCATCCTCATAATATGACTACCTTAGTTCTATTGATGTTTGTAAACCATCCATATATCGTTCACTCCACAAGGGTATGTTATCATCTCTGTCCTCATACCTCATAGCAACATTCCAACTCACATCATCTTTATCCTTGGTGTATGGCATGCATACTGTCCTATCTCTCACTCCCATAACAAGAGGAAATAAGCATTTGGCGGCCGTCCAAACACAAAGTTCTTCCTGTTCCAAGAGTAGAGATGGTACATCACACATTGCCAGTACACCTTCAAATCTAAGTTGAAATGTGCAACTTATGTCTCTACATCACAATCATCTCGATATCAAAGTTACTTCCAAGGAAAACTGGTCTCGAACCTACTTGGCTCACCACACAATCCTTGGTCATCTCCTCTAGGTCTGTAGGGTGCTGACATTTTTGGGGTCATACCTCTTCCCTTATGCATCCAGAGAGTGCCTTCCTCATCTTCCCTTTGGGTCCCATGAGTTCATGAAGGTGATCAATCTCCTAACCCATGGCCCTCAGACAATGATAGTTGTTACCTCCCGACCCTATGGTCATGTGCAACTAGGGAATTAGGAAACTCCTACTTCCATCAGGCTTATCCCTACCTGACCCTAGGATAAACTTAGGATTCTAACATATTACATGTCCAACTTAGAACCTTATCCAAGTCTCCATCATCTCTCTCTCTGCATTCCTAGATTGACTTTCATCCTTTCATAGGGGTCATGGCAACCTACTTACCTTGGTCAAGCCCCATACTGGTTACCTCCATGGTAACACACCCACATGCACTTAGAGATGGCTATCTATGGGTCTACATGTTCATTCTCTTACTATGTACTTTTCACTTATCTTCTCAAGATCCTATGAGACCTCTTTAGGTTACCTCAAAACCAACAAAAACTGGTATACACCCTACAAAAGGGTCCCTCTCCCAGGATGGGAGGAAACTATCTCTTGATAGAAATAAAGGTCACAAACGTCCTTATGTCTAGTGTTTACATCCACATGAGCATGCTTAACCTTAGCATGCTACTAAGGCACAAGTAGACCACCTACGAAACCATGCTAGGTCATACTTGTTCTCATTCCTCAACATTGGATCAAGATCATACCTTCCCATGTCACCAACTTAGCTGTGAGGGGTTCATCAAACATACCTTAGACTTAAGGGGTTTCCCTTTCCTATCAACATGAGGAGTTCCATGCTCGAATCTATAGAAACTTAAATCTCATCATGAGCATCAGGTACACCACTTCCCCTTTTAGGTCTAAGAACCCTAGGTTCACTTTTTGGATGTCCAACTGCATGCTCAACCTTTTTAACCACGAACCAAGCATGTACAAGGTATGACATGCACTTCCTGTCATCCTTCTACTTGAGCAACACTTCAGAGTGGAGCCCTTCTCAAGGACAACCAACTAAGTGTAAGACCTCACAACTTGTTACTATGCCTCTTTAGGTCTAAGGAACTCTTCCTCCTAACTCAGACGGTAAGCACCTATTTACATATAGGTACTAGCAACCTCATCCTCTTTCTAGGGTTTGGTTCCTCTAAAGGCAACCAAGATATCATCAGCCACCAGGGATCAAGCATTAGGCAACCGTTATCATCCACTTAGGTCGCATCATCCTCAACTCCCCATTGTTCCTCATATCTCAGAGTCTAAGCTTTCAACCTTCTTGCTTGGGTCCCGCCCTCTCTCTCTCTCTAGAGCTAACCCTACAAACAACCTTACTACTAGAGGTCCTTTCTCCATGAAGGATCAAACTCACAAGAGTACCCCTACATGGGAGAATCCTATGTTCAAGCTTATGTTTGCTCAAGATTATCCATAGCCCTTTATTCTTATCTCATAAGCTATCCAACATACTCTCCTAGCCAGGGTTTCAACCTACTGCCTGCACTACTGTCGTACTTTGGGTGCATGTTATGCCCTACTCGCATAAGCCCATAGGGTTTCTATAGGTTCTTCACTAACCTCATCATTGAAGGAGCTATCCTTCACTCTAACATGCATGGCCCTTTCCAGGGTTGGGTCACCAAAGGTACTAGGTCATTCAACCTCACATGGCTCATAACGTCATGGGCATCCAAAAGCATGTCTACACACCTGGTCTATCATGACATCTAACTCATCATGCCATCTCTCTCTCTCTCTCTCTCTAACCACCACTTAGGGTTAGGGTTAGCATCATCCTCAAAGGATGTGCCAGGTCTCTACTTATAATGGAGGTCTCTACCTCCAAGACTAACTTTCTCCACTCATCCTCTGTCAAGGAGGTCTAGCCTCAGGTCTTTCCTGAGGGCATGACAACATATGTCATCTGACCTAAGCATGCATCTATTCTTTAGTTTATGCTTAAACTATTAAGCTTATGTCCATGACATCTTATTTACATGCTTTTCATTAATTTGGTGGAGGATTTCTTAAACCTTATCAACTTTACCCATACCTCAAGAGAGTAAGGAAGAGAGAGAAAATCCTAATCCTTAAAATCCTTAACAACATTAGAGTTGAGAAAGGATGAACAAGATGAGAGAGTCCTAAAGGTATCTTATTTTGAGTCAGATCCTAAGACATCGGCCAGGCAGTCACACAGATCTGGGAATCCTCGTATTCCAACTAGAGGTGCAGAGGAAAATCTTGCCAGCCCTCGGACGTGATCCTTTTCTAGACACCTCTGTCTTTCGGAAAATCCTCTAATAACTCCCTTAGTTCTATGGAGTTTGTAAAATTTAATAATTATTAAAGATTAAATGAAGAACCTATTCTCTGATACCAAATGTAACGACCCTGCCTCCCAGTAACCCCCAATTAAGTAAGACCTGAAGGTCAGAGCCATTATCCCAATTAACAAGATCAAAGGTTCAACAATTAATCAGTAATAATTATGAAATTCTACCGAACTAAACTGAAATATGGTATAAAATAAAACTTTGCATACCTTTTTCAAAAACTTGGATATCTACTGCTATCTACATCTGGAGTCTATTCTAACTAATCCTCCTTTGTCCTTTAATTCTTATTTAATTCTACATATGCCACTTTACTGTTTGTCATTTTCAATCTTGTACCTAAAATGTCGACAAACAAAATGTCAGTCAACATAAATGAATATGCTGGTATGTGGGGACAACCAAAATTTCACAAATATGGCTAACAATCTAAATACCACAATCAAGTTAATTAATAAGCCAAATTACACTTTTAGTGGGACATTCTCCACCGCTTTTGCCCTAACCCTGCCATACCCACCTTAGGGTTTCTCTTTTGCCAATGACTGAAGGCCACCTTCTCAATCCCAAGCATGGTGCCTGGGGTCACCTCTCTTAGTGCCCATTCGTCATTTTATAAAGACCACCTTCTCAATCCCGAGCTTGGTGTCTGGGGTCACCACTCATGGTGCCCATTGATCTTCCCTCCTGGGCTTAACCTTTGGCATCATCCATCAGGGTGGCATGTAGGTGTGAGAATACACACTTCTATTATTATTGTGATAATCATAGTGACTTTATGATTTGCAAGTATGAACATCTAAACTGACAAGTTGCATTCAATGCGATGAATCATCCGGGAAACTCTCCGGGAAACTAATGTGATTAACCATAATTAACCACATACCTGTCAGGCTGATTTGAGATAGAATTAATCCAATCAATGCAAGAAATCCAATAGGCAAGCAACAACGCAAAGAGATCCTAAAATATTCGTATAATTTTCTATAATTGATCATGCCATCAAGATCTATTAAACCTAGCTCGCTTCCTAGGGTTTCTAGTCCACTTTTAGGGTTTCCATTGCAATTAGGGTTTCACTTCAGTTATACTATTTTAAACCCTAATTTTATACAATTACTCACAAACCCTAATTATCTCATCTATTCTTTCACAAAAGATCATAAGATCATCTTTTGGCAACATGAAACCCTAATTTCATATTACAAGCACTGTTCTTTCCTTTTTCTCCTATTTAGGGTTTCTAAGGATATTAACCCTCATATTATGTTTAAAACCCTAAATCTTGCAATTTCATCTTCAAAACAAGTTAACCAAGCTAGAATTAACTTAGTTTCTATATTAAATCTATCCTTTATCATCAATTAGGGTTTCTAACCACAAATTAATACATTTTCCATCAAAATTATACACTTTTGCAAAAATATACTAATTTAGGTTTCCAAACTATTTTTAACTTATTCCTCGTATTATTTTGATCAATTTTCATGTATAAACTTTCCTCGTCTGAGTTTTCTAGCAAAAGATATGATTTTTGTAAGGAAAATCCTTTTTACTGATTTATTCATAAAGCCTAGAAAATCGAGGACCGTTTGATCTATGGTCCGTTGGACTACGTGGAATCCCACGACTCAGGAATCACGCACCTATCTTGCGATCTGAAATGCACGAAAGAGAAAAATAGCCTTACCTTGTTAGACGGAGATGGGAGGGCACATCAGTAAAAGACCACATGTTTGTCTTCCTCCTTGCGCCAAAGCACAACGAGTCTGTGGTCAACTTGGTCGTTGACTTCTCGATCCCGTCCACCTGCGAGCATGCCAAAGGGTCAGGGAGCTCCGCCTTCCTCTTCCGAGATCGTCTATGGGTTCAATTGTACGCCAAGAACACGTCACGACCTCCTCCTGCTTGCCGGACTCCGGCGAGGCTTGCCGAGAAGATGAGGGTGCAGGTCAGGGTAGAAGAAGCAATTGGAGGCACGAGAGAACTCCTTGCAATCTGCCACAGCGTTTAGGGTAGCAAATAGGTGTGCTAGTACCCTCCCTCACCCTCCCCTATATATAGGGTTGAAGGTAGGTTTGTGAGAATTGGGAACTTCCCAAAATGACGAACAAACCCCTACAAAGTAAGGATGGTTCTCGTCGGACTCCTCTCCTGAGTCCAAAGGAAACAAATCATGTCTTGCAAACGCTCAGGATCACGAGGAAATCGAAGGGGAAATTTCCCCAGATTCAACCTGTATTCCGAGTTCCTCTGGAACTGGTTGATGTGTGGCCCTCGTTGGATCTTGATCCAATGGCCCCTATTATTCGCGTTTAAACAAAAGGAAGATAAATTCCTTTATTCAAGATAATTCCATTTGTTTTAGGATAATTTGAGAAAATCATAACTCCTAATCCGTAGCTCCTTTTTATCTCAAATTTTAAGGTAATCTCATTAATGATTTAATCTCCCATCATGCCAAAATTGGGATCATTATTCAAAGAAATCTTTCCCTTTTCTTTAGATGCAAGTTATTACTCTATTATGCATATTTCTCATATTTTCTCTTTCTTATTTCCTTTTATTTTCTTGATTTTGATTTCTTTTTCCATTAGAAAACATGTGAATACGAAATCTTTTCCAATATGGATATATTATCCATATATCCATATATTTCTTGTAATATTATCATTATCTCACATTTCTTCTAAATAAAGCAATATTTAATTAATCTTTTCCCTTTCTTGTTGAGTTACCTTTGCAATTTAGACTCCTGGGAACCCAAGGAACCCAAAAGGCACGAAATCTAACTTTGGATAACATTCCTTTTCCTTCTAGAGGTTTCTACATCTCCATTTTCTTATTTACTCATTTAATAATGGAGTTTCCTTTGTCTTTCCTTGTTATTGGGCCCAATAACCAATAAAGCCCACAAAACAACCAACAAGGCTATTGTAAATGAAAACCTTTTATTCAAAACAAATTATATCATTATTTGTTCAATTATCTTTAATAGAGAAATTACATTTCTCACCAAAAGAACCCAAAAATTGGGGTTGTAACAGGGAGGGAGCATCCCAAGACCCTGGGGGAGGTAAATATGTTAGTTTCTATAAAGACTCAAGCTCGGGTTGATGGGTCCTTGTTGGAATCTAGTGGTTTAATATATAAGAGAGTTTTGGGTAAGCATGTTTCATGGTTAGAGAACCTATGAAGAGAATGCCATATCATGTTTGGCTTGTGCTTATGCTGCTAGAGCTTGTGGAGCTTATCACTAGTGCCAATGAGGTAGACCTGATAACCCTAGACTAAGAAGGAAGATAAAGTTTGTGTATATGAGATACTCATAGAGATGAGTGAGCTTAGGGAGACTGAGCATGACACTACCCTCATGATATGGGTTAGGATAACCTCATTTGGACTAGATAAGGTTTTGATACATGTTTAATGAGCCACTTGTATAAGTTTGTTTAGCACAACCCCGATATAATGTATATATGTGTGTGATCTAATTTTGAGATATGATTCAAGGGTATAACATTTTAGAAAACCCTAGTGATGGTTTAAAATCTCTCCATGTATATATGGTTAACCATATGCAAGAATAATGGTGACATGATAAGGTTGGAGAATCAAACAATATAGTCACTAAGAAAGTTTGCAACCTAATATGAGAAAGCGAAAGGAGATCATAGTAATGATATATGTTACATAAGGTGTTAATCTTAGTTCTTAATAAAGATGAAGAAAATATATTAACATTTAGCACAACATAATGATGAAAACACCTTGATATGATGTAGATGAATGTGGGTTAATTATAGTTAACTCTCTCTAAAAAAGGTATATGTTAATGTTGGAACTTCCTACTTGAAAAAAGAAATATATGTACATCCAAATGTTGAGATATGTCATGACCTAACCTAAGCTTCTAAACATATGTTGCAACCTTAAGTGAAGGAGTGTTTCACCTTAGCTTCTATAAAAATCTCCTAGGAATGGTTAAAATATAGTTATGGAGATCTTGCTTATGTAATGTTGCACCTGGAGTGGTGCCCTAAATATGAATGAATATCATTGGTTTCCTTTAAAGTAATATATGGCTTAATTTTTAGGACGGAATTTCTTTAAGATGTATATGATGTGATGGATTGAATTTTTTTGTCTTAATTTCTAGGAGAAAATTTCATTCAAGGTGCGTAGGATGTAATGGAGTGAAATTTTAGAACCCCTAAATACTTAATGACAAAAGTGAATTCATCTGTGTTTGAGTAATATCGAGAGTTCAATTTATTTTGATAGATTTTTGATCTTTTTTATGTTGATATTGACATCAACATCCCTAAGTTTATACCTTTTTGGAACGTTCGGTTGAGTGATCATATGGTATAGTTTTGGAGCAAACATTATATAAAATGTAGAAGGAATGGTTGTGAAACCATGGTTGAAGATTCATCTTGTTGGGATGATCATAGAGAGCGATGTTGAGGTTTGAGATGATAAAATAATGTGTATAATTAAAGGGTTGACAAATTAGAAGCAATGTATATGATTTATGACTTAGGGTCATATCTTACAAAGTCACGCTTCCCTTCATAATGAGTAATGGCTAGGCGTTACTCAAAACCATATTTTATAGATCTAAGAAGTAATCAATTGATCTTCAGAGGAGAACCTCACGGTGGTGCCCAACACATAGGAAAATAGAGTCCCGCTTCAGATGTAAGATGCGAACAAAGGAGAACACATCGAAGCTGGGTCCAAAGACCAGACCGCCCAGTTCAGTCATGAACCCAACCCAGCCAGGGAACTAGGAAAACCAACTGGTTTTTAGATTTAGATCGACATAAAGCAACCTTAAACCGGACATACCTCAATAAGGCACAGCAGATGGTCGCACCCACTTTCTAGACACATGGCGGCCTCAAATTGGCCAAAAAAGGTAATTATCTCAGAAATTCTCAGATCTTCAATAACTCGTAGTAATTAGCTCGATGATTGAAAAAATACAAACAAAGTATCAAAATTCTCAAAAAAATGAGTAGAATAAGATAGAACCATAATATTAGGCTTTTGATGCACTAATGTTAGGAATATCATGTAAGTTGTGAAATGATTATATCATGTGTAATAAATATCAAATAATGACCTAAAATTATGAGAATGCATCAATAACTCTTAAATATGATTTAGAACCCATGTGATGTTAGATATGATAATGTTATGATATGTAATCATTTAGTTTTCTTAATGTGGCTAATTAGGGCTAATAGCCGTAATTAATGTGCAATAATTAAAAATATGCTCAAGAAACCCTAGAAATTGTAGAGTAAGTTTTTATCAGTGATTGGAAGATAACATGTAATTTTAAGATCATAATGATACACATAATTCATGATTATATGATAGTGGCTCATAACATATGTGAGAAAACCTTAACATGATTAATACATGTAACCTAAGGTTAATATGTGTACATAATCATATGTAATCAAATAATCAGATTATGTATCTTAATCTGAAATATAAGACTAGTAAACTAATTATAAGAATATAAGACAAGTAATGATGGGAATATCCTAATGGACTAAGCAAACCCTAATGAATCAACTATAATTAAGATGATGAGAATCTGATGATAGTACATGATCTTGTCTTTATCAGGGTTGACCAAGGATATAGATGACTCAGGAATATATGTGGTATAGATTATGTTAGTTTAAGGTATGCACTTACCTCTTACTTGACCTACTATGTAATATGGTTGTATTATGTGTGCAAAAATATTTGGCATATGGTATTGGATGAAATTATTGTTCTTGTATGATATCTTGCTTGATTTTTTCCATACTTATATGGCTATGAACACAAGAAACATAAGATATCTAATCCATCATATGATAGAACTTGACTCGTTGGTAGTACAATGCATTAAAGTGATATAATTCTTTGGTAGGAGATCACATTGTATATATGATCTAACTCTTTGGAAGGAGATCATATGGCCTAAAAGTATCTATCCAGTTGGTGGCAGATATACGAGATATATGATGGAAATGTGCCTAAAACATGTGTTCGCTTTCTGTTAATCAACATTCTTTGTTCAAGTATGCTTTTTTATATTTCTTTTGTTACTGCCAAGTATTAGTTTTGCCAAGTCTTAGTAATGTGAGGTATATTAAAAGACATGTAGGCGCACTCAGTACAATATTTTCAAATATTGTGCTAACATGTACCACACATAATCTTTTGTTTAGGTTGTGGACATATGATCATGAATATCTAGGATAGTTGAGAGTTGTATGGCGAGATGATGTACATGTGGAAATGTTGTCTTAAGATCATGTTGTAGATGTAGTATGTGTACATGTAAAAGTTTACTATTTAATGTGCAATCTCACATGTTGTAACAATTCATTTTGTAATGATATGTTGAATGGTGAACACGTGTTTTGGTTTGTTTATTGTTCATGTGCATGTGCTACTATTGTTTCCTTCTGACTTCCTCTGATTTTCTTCTTCTTAGCCTAGTGTGGGGTGTTTAAATTGGGATTCTCACTGAGGTGAGGGTTTCAACTTGGACATCACACATTAGATTAAGTTTTAAAAAATCAGGGGACGCCACAGGTGGTATCAGAGCATAAACAATAGCAAAGCCCGACATCTGCTTACTATGCGACTCAAAACTAAAGAACCTTGAACTTTAAAAATATTTTAGCGTTAGATTACTTGTATTTTAGAGAATAGATATGGCCTAGCCTCTAGGTTAGCACCTAGATGTCTGAGAACTAGGTCTAGACTGGTGCTTGTTCTATAGTAGGTCCTTAGGTGTCATTCTTTTCTTATAGTGCGATGACATGGGATGTTGCATTATTTGGAAATGGCATACATCACGGGAAGAGAAACCTTTGACATATGATGTGTCTATATTTTGGGTATCTACACCAGTCTACACCATGTTCTTACCCTTCTCATTAGTTGACATGACAGTAGACTCTCTACTATTTGTCGGACACTGGTTTTGTGGATTTGGTTTTTGATTACAATCGAATTGAACCTAAATAGTTTTCTCTGACATCTATTTTATCAGAGAAAAAATATATAATATTTTATTATATATGTAAGTATTACAAAAATGTGTCCCCACACATGTACGAGTAGGAGGTGGTCATACAACCTAAGTGAAAGTGAATGACATTAGTCTAGAAGAGAAAGTAGTTCTAGATTAGATTTCTAGAGGCTTGTTGCAATATGCAATAGATGGAATAGAGGAAATGTGTTTAGATGATAAGATCTAAGCCTTCTACATATGATATAAGATGAATTCTGATTATAAATGTTTGTCTTTGAGTAACTAAGTTCATATTTTAGGATTTGAGTTCAGTTTTGAGGATGCAAGATAATCTTTGTTATGCAAGTAAGTATGTTTTTGTATGTTAAGTAAAGCAAAGTTAAGACATTATGTGAATCGACAAGAGCCTCAATCTCTTTTGCAAAGAGGGACCTCTAGTGTTAGGACCAGTCGTAGTGTTAACTCTAGAGAGAGTGAGACCCAGAGGGAGAAGGTCAGAGAACCTAAACTTCAAGATATGAGAATTATGAGATATGTGAATGATATGTCCTAAACTAGACTACTCTTGAGTGATTGAGATGATTCGCTTTATGCATGATTCCTATAGATTTGTTGAACACTAGATGTCCTTGGGAGGACCAAACCCTAGAGTTTGAAAGAGATTGGTTATATGCATATGTGAACAAGGATGTTAAGCACCTACCATCTGGGTGAGGGAGGGAGAGTCCCAAGACCATGGAGGAGGTAAATATGTTAGTTTCTATAGGAATCAAGCTCGGGTTGATGGAACCTTATAGGAATCTATTGGTTGCATATATAAGTGAGTTTTGGGTAAGCATGTTTCATGGGTAGAGAACCTATGAAGAGACTGACATCTCATGTTTGGCTTGTGCTTATGTGGCTAGAGCTTGTGAAGCTGATCAATAGTGCCAATGAGGTAGACCTGATAACCCGAGACTAAGAAGGAAGATAAATTTTGTGTATATGAGATACTCATATAGCTAAGTGAGCTCAGAGAGACTTAGCATGACACTACCCTCATGATATGGGTTAGGAGAACCTCATTTGGACTAGATAAGGTTTTGATACATGTTTAATGAGCCACTTGTATAAATTTGTTTAGCACAACCCCGATATAATGTATATATGTGTGTGACCTAAGTTTGATCTGTGATTCAAGGGTGTAACATTTTGAAAAACTCTAGTGATGGTTTAAAAGCTCTCCATGTATATATGGTTAACCATACACATGAATAATAAAGACATGATAAGGTTGGAGAATCAAACAATAAAGTCACTAATAAAGTTTGTAACCTAATATGAGAAAGTGAAAGGAGATCATAGTAATGATATATGTTACATAAGGTATTAATCTTAGTGCTTAATAAATATGAAGAAAATATATTTTAGCACAAAATAATGATGATGACACCTTGATATGATGTAGATGAAAGTGGCTTAATTATAGTTAACTCTCTCTAAAAAAAGGTATATGTTAATGTTGGAACTTTCTACTTGAAAAAAGAAATATATGTATATCCAAATGTTGAGATATGTCATGACCTAACCTATGCTTCTAAGCATATGTTGCAACCTTAAGTGAAGCAATGTTTCACCTTAGCTTCTATAAAAACCTCCTAGGGTGGTAAAAATATAGTTATGGAGATCTTGTTTATGTAATGTTTCACCTAGAGTGGTGCCTAAATATGAATGAATATCTTTGGTTTCTTTTAAATTAATATTTGACTTAATTTGAGGATGAAATTTCTTTTAAGATGTATATGATGTGATGGATTGGATTTTTTTGGCTTAATTTTGAGGACGAAATTTCATTTAAGGTGTGTAGGATGTAATGGAGTGAACTTTTAGAACCCATGAATGCTTAATGACACAAGTAAATTCATGTGTGTTTGAGTAATATCAAAAGTTCCAATTATTTTGATAGATTTGTGATCTTTTGATGTTGATATTGACATTAGTATCCCTAAGTTTATACCTTTTTGGAACGTTCAATTGAGTGATCATATTATATAGTTCTGGTGCAAACATTGGATTAAATGTAGAAGGAATGGTTGTGAAACCATGGTTGAAGATTCATCTTTTTGGGATGATCATAGAGAGAGATGTTGAGGTTTGCGATGATAAAATAATGTGTATAATTGAAGGGTTGATAAATTAGAAGAAAGGTATATGATTTATGACTTAGGTTAATCTCTTATGAAGTCGCACTTCCCTTGCTAATGAGTAATTGCTAGGCATCCCTTTCTGAAGCCATGGATCCAGAGTTGTAGAGGCTCAATCTCAACTACACATGAGGGACCAACAACCAGGATGTTGTCTTCTACCTTGCGGTTAGTAGCTTGATCACATGCAATGATCATCCATTAAGTGGTGGCTTTCAGAACGTGGGACAAGAGTGGATGATGGACTATCAATTGGTCTTTGTGCGCCAAGATGAACACCATGACCTGTGGTTAGTAAGCAAGTGGCAAGGAAGAACAGACCTCCAATTCCCTCCCCTTATCCATTGAGGTACGCAGTTGGGCACGAGAAAGAAAGGGGAGACTGTAGCGGCAGTCCACCAGACCGAAAGTGTTGAGGGAGAGGCTCTATGAGGAGGAGCCATGACAACAACGACCCAGAGGCTAGAGGCATCAGGAAGTAAGGAGGATGCATTGTTGCCTGATCTCTCGTCAGATCCAGTAGTTGTAGCAGTAGACCACGTACAACATAGAAGAAGCTATTGGATGTGGAAGGGTTTGGCAATGAGGTGGATACCACGACCGGCCACTTGGTGTCGTTAAGTCCAGTGAGAGGCATGCACAGGCGGCGACCCAAACCTCACTTGATCCAGGCCAAGAGGCGGCGTTGTGATCCATGAAGCATGCAGGCCCAATGCTCTAGAGGGGGACAATGTGGAGTCTTTTCCACTTCTTTCTGAAGTGTCGGAGAAGTTGAGGAACACCTGGTGGAGTTGTTGGAGTGTCTAACCTAAAAATAGGAGAGTACGTGCCCGTGCTTTCCCCTTTTTCCCTTTGTCTGTATCAGCTATTGGCAGTGGCAAGCTCACCGAGACCACCAAGGGGAGGCTTTAGTGGCAAGCTACCATACCGGTGACATAGAGAAGGCACAGAAGACCATTTTTTATCTAAGGAAAATGCTTGTGAGGAGATCTGAGTAGCAATCGATGGATCTCCATAGGAGAACCTCATAATGGTGCCCAACACACAGGAAAATAGAGTCCCACTTTGGATGTGAGAGGCGAACAAAGGAGGGGAGAGTAAGTTGGGTTTAGAGACTAGACCGCCAGGTTCAATCACGAACCTAGCCCAGCCAGGGAACCAGGAAAACTGACTAGGTTTTAGCCTTAGATTGACGTAAACCAACCATGAATTGGTCATACCTCAGTAAGGAAAAGTAGTGGGTCGTGCCCCCTTCCTAGACAATTAGCGACCTCAGATTGGCCAAAAAGGTAATTATCTCAAAAATTCTCATATATTCCATAACTCATAGTAATTAGCTCAATGATCAGAGAAATACAAACAAAGTACTAAAATTCTCAAAAAAATGAGTAGAATAACATAGAACCATAATATCAGGATTTTGATGCACTAATGTTAGGAATATCGTGTAAGTTGTGAAATGATTATATCATGTGTAATAAATATCCAATAATGACCTAAAATTATGAGAATGCATTAGTAACTCGTAAATATGATTAAGAATCCATGTGATGTCAGATATGATAATGTTATGATATGTAATCATGTAGTTTGCTTAATGTGGCTAATTAGGGCTAAAAGTCATAATTAATGTGCAATTATTAAAAGTATGCTCAAGAAACCCTAGAAATTGCAGAGTAAGTCATATTAGTAATTGGAAGCTAATATGTAATTCTGAGATCATAATGATACACATAATTCATGATTATATGATAATGGCTCATAAAATACGTGAGAAAACCCTAACATGATTAATACATGTAACCTAGGGTTAATATGTGCACATAATCATATGTAATCAAATAATCAGATTATGTATCTTAATATAAAATATAAGACCAGTAAACTAATTACAAGAATATAAGACAAGTAATGATGGGAATATCCTAATGAACTAAGCAAACCCTAATGAATAAACTAGGGTTAAGATGATGAGAATCTGATGGTAGTACATGATCTTGTCTTTATCAGGGTTGACCAAGGATATAGATGACTCGAGAATATATGTGGTATAGATTATCTCAGTTTAAGGTATGTGCTTTCCTCTTACTTGGCCTACTATGTATAATGGTTGTATTATGTGTGTACAAATATTTGGCATATGGTAACTGATGAAATGATTTTTCTTGTATGATATCTTGCTTGATTTTTTCCATACTTATATGCCTATGAACACAAGAAACATAAGATATCTGATCCATCATATGATAGCACTAAACTCTTTAGTAGTACCGTGCATTGAAGTGATCTAACTCTTTGGTAGGAGATCACCTTGTATATATGATCTAACTCTTTGACATGAGATCATAAGGCCTAAAAGAATCTATCCCTTTGGTGGCAGATGTACAAGATATATGATGGAAATGTGCCTAAAATATGTGTTTTCTTTTATTAATCAACATTCTTTGTTCAAGTATGCTTTGTTATATTTCTTTTGTTACTGCTGAGTATTAGTTTTATCTTATTGCCAAGTCTTAGTAATGAGAGGTATATTAAAAGACACCTAGGCATACTTAGTACAATATTTTCAAATATTGTGTTGATGTGTACCACGTTTAATCTTTTGTTTAGGTTGTGGAGATATGATCTTGAAGATCTAGGATAGTTGAGAGTTGTATGGCAAGATGATGTACATGTGGACCTGTTGTCTTAAGATCATGTTGTAGATGTAGTATGTTTACATGTAAAAGTTTACTATTCAATGTGTAATCTCAAATGGTGTAACAATTCATTTTGTAATTATATGTTGAATGATGAACATGTATTGTGGTTTGTTTATTGTTCATGTGCATGTGCTACTACTGTTTCCTTCTAACTTCCTCTAATTTTCTTTTTCTTAGCCTAGTGTGGGGTGTTTAAATTGGGATTCTCACTAAGGTGAGGGTTTCAATTTGGAATCACACATTAGATTAAGTTTTAGAAAATCCGGGGACGTCACTTCTCTCCCTTCAGCTGTAATAGCCATGGAACCAAGGCTCGTGTGTGAAGGAGGAAAGGAGAAGGAACTTTGGTGCTACTATGGTGGCGACATTGCACCAATATCTAGGGGTTGGCATCCTTTCTAAGGCTGAGGGGAGAGAAAATGCAAACCCCATGTTATCCCTACTATTGTTCCAGTTGCTAGAGGGTAATAGTAATGATTTAGGAAAGGAGGCAAGGAGGCTGGAAATTGAGAATGAGAGTGAGAGGGAAGAGAAACAAGGGTCGGAAAGGGGGTGCTATAAAAGGAGAAAGTTAAGGTTTAGTTCATTCTTCGGTTCTCGTCCATTACCAGATCTGGGTTGAGGTGAGAGAAGCTTTTCCTCAGTCCCACATTTGTTTCCAGAAGTGGAAGAGGAAGAGTGAACCAGTGGTTGGGCCACAATGTCAAATTGGGCCCATGTAGGCATGCCCAAGGCAGAGAAAAGGGAAAGAAGGGCTAAAACATGCTATCTTCAAATCATCATAATTAGAGTTTTATCGGTATGGTTGGCATGATTTTGGGGTTGTTGGATTCAAAATTGAACCCTCCTCAACATGAAAAGTACCAAAGTGGCAATATATTTTGTTGATGAAGATTAAAATAAAATCCAAAGCATGATAAATTCATGCATGAAACTTAGGTAAACATGAAGAATTATATCACATCTTAGGACACAAAATTCATGTGACCAAAATCACACCTCAAGACACTTACATCATGCAATTGACATCAAATCTGGTGACATTGATCACTAATATAGAGAGGAGTATAATCTATGAGACCGAAATTCTGGGTTGTCACATCCTTCTGTCTTTAAAAGGGAATTTTGTTCTCCAAATTTATATGAGATCATATTCAAAGGTCAAAGTTAGAGATAAAGAGTCCAAGTACAAAAGTCATAATGTTTAATTAACCATCCCATAGGTGTCATGACATCCTCCATCATGGGGTTGCATCATAGGTTGCCATCATCAAGGATGTACCCCTCCAAATTTGTACATTTTTATAGGTGTTCCAACATATTACATACTCTTGACAATAGGATTTTCCTATCCCTAATTATACATACATCAGGGTTTAGTGCACTTACTCATCAAACGAAATGCATAATTGTCAAAATCTATGTTATTATTCTCAAATTAACATATACATTATCATGTCTTTCAAATGAAACAACCATTGAACTTGTATTTCATCATTATTCTAGATTTCGTGCATGTTTTAGTTCTCTCCCAAATTCTACCAACTATTCCCAATTATGTTCATCACGTTTCATTTTGGATCTTGAATTAAGCATTTATGTGTCATGATTATTCAACTTAAGATCCCAAGTCATCATCATATCAAGCTCGTGATTTCAAACTTTCATCTTTTATGCAAGGTATGATCATATTAGGTCTAGCTAATGAGAGTGGCTTGTAATACAAATATCAAGTTTTACCTTAAGTGAGATTATTTCATGTATCATTCATCATCTAAGGAACAACGTTATCATCAACTTTGAGGTTTCAAGATTATCTCACTTGTATTTGAGTGAGCTCCACAAGCTCAAGCCACTCCAGTTAAGACCTATCTGTGTCATGGCAAAATGTGCTAACCACCAACATCTATCCATACCAAACTTTTACCCAATGTGAAAAACAAGAGAAACCATTATATTCCTTTACATATAACCAATAACCTGAGTATGAGGCTCATCATGCAAATCACAAATTATGTACATCGTCTTTGGTCCTTGAGACATCTCCCTCACCTATATAATCATACATTCAATTGCCTCTTTCTCTAGGGTTAGATCTTTTTAGGGGGAAACAAGGGTTCATCATTTTCAAGGGACCACACACTAGGTGACTTGACTCATATACTCAGAATTTTTCTAGATAAGGACTCATCATCACATATTTTGTCATTCATGTATTTCAATGTTTCACATATATTTTGGAGTTTAGGTACTTTGACTTTCTCCCGTGTTGGGTAAACTCATATCAAGAGGTCACCCTTATCATATGTCCCATGCTAGAGGTCCTTGTTTTTATAGATATTGAGGCCTATGTTGTTCTCAACCCATATTTTAAACATCATATCTCATCATGTATAAGACTAAGTACAAGCAAGCATGCCAACCCACTAGCTATGATTAGCAATCCAACCAAGTCATATGTATCATACAAGGTGCTAGGTTTAGCTAGGGATGCATGGTGAAATTGGTCTCGTGTCATCAAGACGTACTTGAATCTTCTAAAAACAATCATAGATCACATTAAATCAAGCTCATATCATCAACACCAACATCGTTATCAACATCATCAACATCATCATTGTCATTGTCATCATCATCATTCATCATCATCACCATAACCATCATCATCATCATCATCATTCATCATTCATCATTCATCATCATCACCATAACCATCATCATCATCATTCATCATCATCACCATAACCATCATCATCATCATCATTCATCATTCATCATCATCATCACCATCACCATCATCATCACCATCACCATCATCATCATCAGCAGCAGTAGCAGAAGCATCATCACCATCATCATCACCACCACCACCACTGTCATCATCATCATCATCATTATCATCATCAACATCAAAAACAACAACTTAGGTCATCTAGACTACTTACTAGCCTAACCTTTATCATGGATATAGACAACTCTAGAGACTACATATATAATCTAAACCCTCTCATCTAGACTGATGCTACATCTCTTTGTCTTAGGCTACATGGACACTCATTTCCTTTCTGTGTGTGGTAACATTTTTCATATATACATATACACATACTTGAAATAAGTTTTCTCCAATGTTGAAACGAGTGATGGAAATCAACATACTCCATTCAATAAAAAAAAAACAAAATGAGTCACCACACTCATTACACAGTCTAGTACCATGATTCCTAGAGAACTAGCAAGAACACGGTGCACACCTGTGTAGCTACCCTAAGCACATGCCTAGAACATATGTCTAGGGTGGTAATAAGAACTCCCTTTTTCACCTTCTTGAACTGACAACCCATATTAAAAGATAAAAGGACAAGAAAAGAAAGGTTTTAAGGATTACACAAGTCTACAACTAGTTCTATAACATCTAGGTTCTAACCTACATGCTAAGTCAACTTAGTGCACCGAGGACAACTCTTTAAGTTTCTAGAGTTTATATGTAAGATGAGTTCAATTTGTGTTTCATGTGAGCATTGTTGGTATAGTTATTGTTTATGCTCTAATACCATATATCACAAAACCATTTATTATCTAAATCCTAACTCCAAATGACTACAAAGTCAATGGCGACAGGACCTAGGCATTCATCCCTAGCATGGTAATATCAAAACGCGAATGTGGAAGCATAAAGATTAGCGTTCATGAATAGATAACAAGATAAATGTACCAAACATAATCTCAACATTCAACAAGATATATTACGCAATATTTTATATTACAAGCTTTAAATTACATATTCAAGAGTAGAATTTTATAAGTCTGCTCATGTATACTAGGGATCTTACAACAAGTACACTTGACGTAGCAGACTAAGCCCATCAACTTCTATCCATCTTTGAACCTATAAAATACATGAAACAAGATGGGTAAACACACGAGGTGTTGAGTACAAGGTTAAAAGATACATATGCATAAGCTTTGCATAATTTGAAAAGAGTTGCAGAGTAAAAGAAGAAGAATAAACAAGTTTTAAGTATTTAGTAAAATAAGAGCCCATGTTTTATATCATTTTACTCTAATTATACATCAACATTATATATCATGAGGCCTTTGACTACTTCCCATCGGAAGAGTCTGTAAGGGTGATCAAGATTAGCTAACCCTTTTATATGTAAGGGACCTCAAGGCCATTGTTAAGAGATAACCCTTTTATCAACATGGACTTCCCTAACTTGACAAGTCAAGTAGGATGCCCAACCTCATGTCCTTACCCCAAGAATATAGGCAGGTGTACAAGATTTATATAATGGAGTTTCTATATTATGTTTACAAGTTATAAAACAACGACACGAGACAAGCATCGACTACAATACTAGAATACTACATGGCTATTTGAACAAGTAAACAAGCATACATATGTATCACATTTCAAACAAGAAATCCATCGTCATATAATTTTTAAAGCTCGTACTTGATTTAGAGCTTTCATAACCTATATTTGACCACTTAGATTGCAAGAAACACCTAGTTAAGAACAAGATTACATGTATGCAATAGATTCTCATCTTTAACCCTAATTAGATTCATTTTATGGTTTTGGACAAGTTAGGTCCATAGTTGTTCAATTACATATTTTATGACATTTTATTGATTTAGGGTCCATTATGAAGGTGTTGCTCAAGTTTCATATCTTTTTGAGGTTCCATGCATTTTATATGAATATGCCAATATTCTTGTCACTTATGTACATTTTAGGGTCAAAAGACTCAAAATAGAGTGGAAAAAGTCAAGTGTCATCAAGAAATGAGAACTAAGCTTACAAGATGGTTTAGGTCAGAAAGGTAGGGATATAAGAAGCATATTCAATGTTGGGTGGATGTTCCCTTAGAGTCTAGGCATCAAAATCCCATCATTGAGTTCAACATACATGACTTATATCATTATGATCCAACATGTGACTTAAGTGATACATCCACATCAAATGGGGTCATAATGATTAAACTAATCCCCGGTTCAAGAGTGGAGGATAAGAACTAGATTCATATAATGTTTGGGGTACAAGAAAGACAAACATGTCATTTTTGTCATGCTAGGCCAACACTAGCGGACTAAGAGTCGCATACACCATCATACCATAACATAGTGTGTGAACTTAGACAGGAGAGTCTCTAATCATCATGAAATTGCCAATTTCAAGAATATATAGGAGTTTGATGGACGAAATAGGTCACAACTACCATTCGAGCAAGGTATTACCATTCATGTCATACATAGGTCACATTTATGCATACAATGTGTATAGACCAACACAAGTGAAAAGGTGGGTTTGGGGTTGGTAGTTGTACCATGCAGTGGAACAAGGGTACTGATTTTGAGTTACGATGAAGGTTTAATGTGATAAGAAATGAGATTAGCAAAATAATTGATGCTCCAACATCAATGTCCATATAATGTTACATTTTGCATAAATGGCAATCATGAGAATAAGGGAGGTGGTTTAGGTCCACATTGAGTTCCAAAGTGCATAAAAATCATGAATTAGAAGATTTAGGATAGAGTTGAACATGGAAGATTCAAGTTAAGTATAATCATGCATTTATTCACATCAAAAGAATAATGTCCATACATTTAGGAATGAAAACATGATTTCATTGGGATTCAAGGTCTGAAAATACACTCATGTTGTAGATATTTTCTTACCAATCAAATTGATATACAAATTTGCATATTGTCGAGCATCTTGGTATATTCTAGCATTAAGAAGGATTATAGTAATTAGGGAGGCTGTGAATACCTTCATGGATATGAGGATGGGCCATTGGTATTCCTTGTGCGGCCCATTAGCTGTTGCTCAGGCCAGCGCTTGACCGCAGATGATCCTCATGTTCCAAACAAGTGGGGAGTCATGTCCCCTTTGCCCGACGATCCCACACAAATCCCCTATTTCTGAAATGCAAATAGAGGCCTAACAGGGGTGCCACCCTACCTTCTCGGTGCACCTCCACCGAGGATCCAGGTGGGGTGAAAGGAATCCTTCGTAGATTTGTTTCATGAGGTCAGCTCTACTCCTTACCATGGGTGGGTGGGAGGTCCACTAACCAGCACTACCAGACCTACTGGTCCCTCCCTTTAGCACTAGCAACCATGGAACTAAGGCTCAAATGTGAAAGAGGCAAGGATAAGGAACTTCGGTGCTCCCATTGTGGCGGCACCACACCAATATCCAGGGGTTTGCCTCCTTGCTTAGGTTAAGGAGGGTCATGATGCATTGCCCCCTGTTAGCCTTGCGGCTATGCTAGCTGCTAGAGGGTAATATTGATGATTTTAGAAAGGAGACAGGGAGGCTGGCAACTGAGAACAAGAGTGAGAGGGAAAAGAAGCAAGGGTTGATAAGGGGGCACTATAAAAGAAGCAAGTTAGGGTTTAGTTCATTCTTTGGTTCTTTTCCATTACCAGATCTAGGTGGAGGTGGGAGAAGCTTTTCCCCATGCCCACATTTGTTTCCTGAAGAGGAAGGGGAAGAGTGAACAAGTGGTTGAGCCACAATGTCAAATTGGGCCCATGTAGGCCTACCCAAGGTAGAGAAAAGGGAAAGAAGGGCTAAAACATGTTATCTTCAAATCATTATAATTGGTGTTTTATAGGTCTAGTTGGCATGATTTTGGGGTCATTGGATTAAAAATTGAACCCTCCTCAACATGAAAAGCACCAAAGTTTCAAGATATTTTATTTATGAAGATTAAAATAAAATTCAAAGCATGATACATCCAGGCATGAAACTTAGGTAAACATGCAAAATTGTATCGTATCTTAGGCCACAAATATCATGTGACCACAATCACACCTCAAGCCACTTACATCATGCAATTGACATCAAATTTGGTGATGTTGATCACTAATATAGAGATAAGGAGTATAATCTAGGAGAGAGAACTTTTGGGTTGTTACAAGTAGCTTCACTCAGGTGTTCTACCTATGGGAGTCATTTAAAAGTGAGACACGTCATAGTGTTGCTTCTCCTGATATGCCTCGCCTGTGGGTGTATACTTTGATCATCCTGGTGGATTTGTTCTTTGGAAAGACTTTTCAAAAGGTGAAAACTGTTGTTTTTGGAGTCATAACTGCTCTATGGAGAAAGGAAACTATCATCCCTTTTATATTGGATGAGTTGTATAAGTTCTTGGATGAAGCATAATTGACTGGAAAGATAAGGAGACCCTTCCATTATCTGTAGATTTATCTAGGAATGTGCATCGGTCCTTCCAGATTGACTTATTCTTTGAATACTCATTATATCATGGAGAAGGGGTGTTTTGTAAAGCACATTTAGGTGGGTGAGCCTTTCCAAGTATGTGGTGACTTCGCTCTTTGGCTTGCTAGTTTGAAGGTTGTAGATGTTTGTTGGGGATGGATGGAGTTCCACCTTGATAATTTGTCATATGGTGTGTCCATGCCTTATTTTCACTTGTTGATCATCTTGCCTAGTCTGGAGGGCTGCATTGTATACTACCCTATGTCAGTGCTATAATAGTTCAATCATTGATAGTGTTTGTATCAAGTTGGAACTCAACCTGCATTTTTCAAGAAACTGATGCTAGATTCTAAAAAGTTCATGAGAAGGTGGAAGAGATGTGGTTGCATCGGAAGATGTTGACCTGAGACTCCTTCTCAGTGGGTCAATACTACTCTTCTGAGTACCTAGTATGGCTTGCTTCAGTACTACAATGGTAATGACTTGTGATTCTTCTAGAGAGCCACGATGATGTTTCTTTTGCTTTTTGTTCATTTGTTGTTGGTTATTGGCATGAGACACTAGAGTTTTGTAATGTTTTTAATTATTGAATAAAAAGTTTTGATTCATGAAATGTGGCACCATTTGGGGTTACTATCTCCATGATGTTTTGGAAATGTGCATTGGGATTGAGTCCTTGAGGTGCATATGACTGTGAGATCCTTTCTAACAAATCGTATGACTTGAACAATCTAGGAAACATGTTTATGCGTTTCAAGGTTCTAGGGATAGATGTAGGTCATTATATGTTGGGGGTCACTTCCTTCCCACCCACCTCCTTGCATGAAGTTGGAAGATTGAAACCCCAATCTCTTTAAGATATCTCTCATCCTAATATGTTGATAGGTATTTCATCCTTTTGAACGTCTGTGGTCTTTTTAGTTATGAGGAGGGCCCTAATCCTTGGGGAGATGGAATAAGATCTATTGGACATGGGTGTCACGCTAAGAGAAAAAACCATGCCATATAATGACTGTGTAAGTGGTGAGTCCCTACCCAGTTGGGCCAAGGTTCTAGATGTCGGAGACACCCTGGCAGGCTTTCCTTCCAACATGCTTTAGAGTAGAGATCAACCATGAGCATATGTTTTACTGTTCAATGGGATTTCTAGATTTTTCTTTTTATATGTGTGCTAGTTGTAGGTCTTTTGGTTTGAAGACTTTTGCTCCAACATTGATGCTCATGTCCTTCGTATTAGAGTTGAGGATTTCATGGGGGAATGAATGGAGTTTTCCTAGTGAGGGTCTCCCATCTCATGAATCTTGAGTCGAAACATGCAGAGTTTTGTCCCACCTCTTATCTCAAGGAGGTGAAATTAGCTATCAGGATATTCAACCTTTGACCTTCTCCTAATGGTCCTTCCCTTTTTCAATTAAACCTCGTAGATGTACACGTTATGGACACAGGAAATAAGTCATAGAAAATCTTTGTGTTTTATTATATTTTCTTCCATTTAAGTCAGCAAGTGTCCAGGTAAGTTCATAGCCACTTCAAAAAGAGTAGAGATCTAGTGTGATTTTGGAGTCATTAATATTTGAGTAGACCCTTTAGGATCCTAACCTATGGCACTTACTTCATTGAAGGTCTCTTCTAGAATATAAGATATTGTTGCATCAGGCAATGGAGAGCATGAGGAGGTAGAGGGTTGGGCTCTCATACACATTTATGGCTTCAATTCCAACAACCCATAGAGATTAAATAAATATTGTATAGAGGAGGAGAGGAGTCAATTGTTGGGCATATCTATCCATTGATATGGTGATTATGTTTTTTTCATTGACTAGGATACCTTCTTCCATAATGATTTAGTCTATTCGACATCACAAAAATTTTGTCATTAATCATTATTATTTTTGAGCCATCCATTGAGGCAAAAACCAAAACACTATCTAGTAATTTATATTATATGCTCACTACTTAACATCCAAGTCATTTTCCTAAAATTAATCTTTAGAAGGCGGGTCATTACATTTTCTCATTTTATGTGTGGCTTATGGTGTTACTTAGTTTGGTAAGTGATCATCACCACCAAACAAAAACTAAAGTCTCACTTACGTTTAATTATATCAATAAAAACACACAAAAAATTGTAAGACTTGGTTTTTTTAACACTTTTCAAATTATTTCAAATCTCATCATTACCAAAATTACAAAAGTAATGATGATTTGACCAAAATATTGTCAAACTAATGGTTAGATCTTGACCAAGACCATTTAATACATTATCACTCTTTACAATGGCTCTTATTCTTTTTTTGTTCATAATTGCATAGGTGGAAAATAATTAGCGCTAACTGGACTTGCAATAACTAGTTAATCGGTTAACCAAAATCCTAAGCATGAAATGCTAGTGGATTCTCCTCAATCAGAAATTCATAACTTTCTAACAAATAATTCAGAATCAAGGAGAATAGAAGGTATTTCTTTTTTGTTATCATTGACTACCATAGACATAACACATCTGCTACACCACAAATTTAAGGGATCTTGCCTACTTCCCACGTCAATTGACACTTCCAAAGAAGGCAATAAATGTTAAAACTTTCCTATTTAAAATTTTTCACAAGTCACAAAATTATTATTTTAAAAGCCACATATCTAAAAGATTGTTTCCTTATTAGTTATCATCCATCTTGACAAACATTGAAACTAAAATTGTTGCCTTTGACCGTATAATTGATTTTCCATCAAGGATTATTGTGAAAATGTTTTTTATTTGAAGTTAATACTAAGACTCTACTAGATATGTCAATAAATCACATGATTGCTAATATTCTTATCAGAAGCCTCTAAATTATTTTGTTACTGTAAGAATTATTAAGTTGGTCAACAATACACTAACAAATAAATGATTCCACAAACACCTCCACATAATTTGGTTTTTTTGTAAATACATTACAAGAATACCTTGATTAATACCATATTCCTTACTTTTCATATGAAGGTGTCACATATGATAGGTGATCATGGAAATGAAGAAATGGGTCAGATTGAGCAACAATGGATAAATGGGGGAACACAAAAAACATTTGGAGTAATAAAAGTAATAATTAGTAAAATTCACTTCATCACAATGTATCCCTATTACAATCATCATTGACAATCTCATGGCATACAACCAATCATCTCCCACTTTCCCTAGAGCTAGTCACTCATGAGTCTTATTCCATGTGATCAAACATGACCATCATGATTATGTTGTGAAAGTTCTATTGTCAAGGGATCAACAATGTTTATTTCCCTTAGTACTCTACACATCTTTACATCTCCTCATTGTATGATCTCTCATATGAGATAGTATTTCTTTAGTCAGTCCTTGTACTGCTGATGTGATATGGGTTCCTTAGCTTGTGCAATGGATTCATTATTGACATAGTAAATCTCTACTAGATCCTCAATGGTTTAAACCACTCCCAGTTCACTAATTAAATTCTTGATCCATACTACTTTCTTTGTTGCATTGGATGCAGAATTATACTGAACTTCTATTATAGAATTAGTGACAGTCTTTTTCTTGAAACTCTTCCAGCTTACAACTCTATCTTTTAGGAAAAACACCAAACCCATTGTGATAGGTAATCATCCTTGTCGCTTGGAATAATGCATCAATGTAACCCTTTTCAACTAGTATTTCTTTCAACTCTATATATAAAGAATTGATCATGTATTCTTTTCAAGTACTTCATGATATTATTATGGCATTCCAATGACCTTCACCAACATCTAACTAGTATCTATTCATTATTCTTGAACCATATGATACATATAGGCATGTACTAAACATTGCATACATGATAAATTCAATTTCAGATGAATATAAAAATCTTCATCATGTGTGCCTTTTCTTTCAAATATTTGGGACATTGGGATTTATAGAGACCTATTCCATGAGACATTGGTAAGTTACCTCCTTCGCGATCATGCATGTTGAACCTCTCCATTACCTTGTCAATGTATGTACTTTATCTTATGCCAAGAAGCCTTCTAGATATATCTCTATAGATATTGATTCTAGAGTATAGAACGATTTGCCTAAATCCTTCAATGAGAAGGTATTACCCAACCAAGTCTTAACCAATTTTAGAGTAGGTAAGTTATTCACCATAAATGGTATGCCATCTACATGTAATATGAGAAATACAATTATGATATACAAGTATGCTCCCACTAATATTCCTATAAACACAAGTTTCATACTCAATTTTCATAAAGCCAAACACTTTGAAAGTCTTGTCAAAATGAAGATTTCAACTTTTTTGCTTTCTTCAATCCATATATGTGTAGATTGCATACTTTATTGTCTTTATTTGGAGCAATAAAACCTTCAAGTCGTGTCATGTAAAAATTCTCTAGAAGATTATCTTTGAGGAAAATTGTTTTAATGTCCATTTTGCCATATCTCTCACTTATGATAAGCTACAATCATAAGCATGATCTTGATGAATTTAACTCATGGCAACTAGTGAAAAGGTTTCAGCATAGTCAATATCTTGAACTTTCTAGATCTTTTTGTGACCAATCATCCCTTATAGGTTGTATATTACCATTCATGTCAGTATTCTTCTTGAATACCCATTTGCACCTTGTGGGTTTTACCCCTTTAGGTGAATCCACAACGTCCATAATTTTTTTACTTACATGGAGTCCATCTCAAATATAATGGCCTCAATCCATTTACTGGAACATAGTCCCCTAATATACTCAATGTAGGTTGTTGTCTCATCACCATTCATGACCAACAAATCATCTTCTTGATTCATGATGAATCCAAATATCTCTAGCTCTAGACGTGTCCTACTAAACCTTCAAGGTTCTTGTTCTACATGAGGAATTTAAGATTCCACAATAGCTTGTGATTCTCTTAGATCCTCATCTACCTCCATAGGTTCAATTTTATTTTTGTGGCCTTTAACTTTATCAAAATCTACTTTCCTCCCTTTGGTTTCCTTTATAAATGAATCCCTTTCAAGGAATGCACTAGTCTTCAACAAACACTTTGTTGTAAGATGGACTTATAAAATAATAACCCTTAGTTTCCTTAGGGTATCGGACTAAGAAAAATGTATCTGGTTTGAGTCCAAGGTTTTGCAGAACTATTTCTTCACATAATATCCACATCTCCAAATCTGCACAAAATACATATTGGGACATTCCCCATTCCCTGTCTCATATGGTGTCTTTTGAATCTCTTTAGAAAGTATGTGATTAAGTGTAAATCCAATAGTTTCAAGAGCATATCCACATAAGGAAGTCACAAGATTGTCTAAACTCATCATGGTCTGTACCGTGTACAACAAGAAGTCAGTCCTTTTTATGACACACCATTATGTTCTAGTGTTCTTGGTGGAGCAAACTTTGATAAATAATGAAATCTCTCATAAGGGCCTCAAACTCTTGGCTTAGATATTCTCCACCACAATCACATGAAAGTTTTTTAATATTCTTACCAAGTTGGTTTTGTACTTCATTCATGAATTCCTTGAACTTTTCAAGGGATTCTGATTTGTATTTCATAAGATACACATATATAGATCTATACAAGTCATTAGTAAATGTAACAAAGTACCAATATCCACCTCTAGTACTTGTGCTAAAAGTTCCACATACATCAGTATGTATGATTCCTACTAAGTCGCTTGCCCTCACATTGTTAGTAAAGGGAAACAATAATCACATGTCTCTATTGATTCAAAATTAAATAAGTTTAGATAATCATCTTCATGAATTATATATATGTATGTGTCATCTATGTGCCCTAGACAACAGTTCCATAGGTAAGTCTTGTTTGAGACATCGAGTTTTAACTTCTTGGTACTAATGTTTTATACACTCCCCTCAAGTTCCAGTAAATAAATAACATAATACATTAGGGGCACTATCATAGAATATCTTATCTCTTGAAATATAAATTTGATAATTCTTTATTAGAAATTCAAAATTATTCTTGTCCAAATAATATACATAAGTAATATTTTTATTTATGGCAAGTACATAATAGTATTTCCCTATATATATTACAAGCCCACTGGTCGAAGAAAAACTATAGGTGCCTACAACTATGGTATCAATTCTTTCTCTGTTAGAAACTTGTTAATCCAACTCTCCCTTCACTAAGGGTTTACTTCTTTTCAAATCATGTGTAATAGAGTGTATGTGAGATTCACATCTAGTGTCCAATACCCAATTTCAATAAGTAGATAAGTTTATCTCTCTAATATATATACCTAAAGTGGAAATATCTATCCCCTCCTTATTCTTTTCTAGTTACTCAATGAAAAGATGGAAATTTCTTTTCCGATGTCCAGTATGGTGACAATGGTGACAATTTCCAACCTTGCCTACTCCTATTTTAGATTTAATTGCATAAGACTTGGCCTTTTGTATATCTTTATAAATCTTATTAGCTTTTGCCTTATCTTTTGACTTGCCTTTTCCTTTATTTACCATGAACAAGGTCTTTGCCTTGTATTTCTTCATTTGATTCTCAATAGTTCTCAAAATGCCAAGAAGCTCAGAAACTGACAAGCAAAATTGTTCATGTTGTAGATCATGACAAACTAATTACAAGATTCTAGCAATGATTGCAAGATTACATCAGTGACCAAATTTGGCTTAGGGGAATCCCAATCTCTCTAATATTTCCACATAACTAGTCAACTTGAGTACATGGGTCCCAACTGGATCACATTTAGTCATGTTACACTTAAACAATGCCTTGGAGACATCATGCCTATCTTGCCTTTATTGATCTTCGGAAATGTTTCTGAGATGTGCTAGCATCTCAAGAAATCCCATATTCTCATGTTGATTTTGAAGCTCATGATTCATGGAAAATAGACTGAGGCACTTGACGTCAATATATACCATCGGTGTGCTTATGATAAGCTTCCATTTCTTCTCTAGGTGCATTTAGAGCTCGTTCCCCTAGTTTTGGTGTTTCTTGTGCATAAGATTATACTCATGAGTGAGAATAATTCTCAATGTCCTATACCAGTCATGTAAGTTATTGCTAATAAACTTCACTTTCTCAAGAACCAATCATAATAATAATTTGTTATGTGTGGTTTCCATTAGATCTACTAAAAAAATATTAGCACAATTCAAAATTTTGATTTGAAAATTAATTTGATTTTATGATATTCATTTGTAATTTAATTAGTAATTCTCCCAATCATTTGATCAAATTAATATCCTTTGCTATTAATTTTGAATAGTATAGTGAGCAATCTTCTAGGGGGGTAAGATTCATATTGCATTGGGTTATGATTCAACTTTGTCTAACCACTCACAATTAAACTATTTAGGTAGTTAACAATTACCAATTCTATCTAGTTCAACTGTTGGATAGATGGTTTCACAACTCCTTGTCATAAATCATCTTATGAAGTCCATATTAGATTTATGCCTTTGAATGATTAATCCTTAAGACCACCAAGTCAAGTCCAACCCAAAGTCCAATACAATAAGCTATGCATATTAATTTAGAAAACCGACATACTAGTTATCACACTTCCTCAAGATAGGGTGTGGCCAAACTTAGTCAATCAAGGTTTTCATATGTATTGCACAATGAAAGGCATATGAAACTTTGATATTATGTTGAGGGATTTGATATAAAAATAATATGTATTCAATCTATGTATCATATGCTACAAATCACCACAAGCAATAAAATGGGATATGGAAACTAGTGTAGCATCTTGAGCCAACAAGACTAGTAGAAAAAAACCAAGAGATTCACATCTAATCCAACCATAAATATGCCTTTAAAGGGAATTCCATTCGCCTGAGTGGATTCCATATTTAGGAAGTTCTTTGGTTTTTGATAGAGTCATCACTTTGTCTTCATCACAAACCATCCAAGGACCTTCCCTATTGGTTTGGCTTCTGAATGATTGTTCCTCTCCACCATTTTCCATTGGTGATGTCAATACATTATCCTATTCTAATTACAAGAATTGAATTTTACATAGAAATTTTAGAGAGTGATGCATGGTAAGAAAGCCATATACATGTTACAATATTTGATCATAATCAAAAACCATAAATTACATGTTTTCAGTCAAACACACCACAATGACCTAGTTGCCATATCCACATCCACCAAACAAAATGCGTTTAAAGGTTTTGCATTAGTTTATGTAGTATAGATATGTCATATTATATATGATAGTTGGTCATATCATAAATTAAATTTCTTTTCATTCTTCTAGTGAAAGTTTTTTGTTAGAAACTCAAACCGGAGTTAAAATCATATGATGTCGGCTCTGATACTACTATATGGTTTTGAGAAAAGGAAAGCAATGGAAATACAAACTTTTTCTATAAAAAAAACTCTTAGCCAACAAACCCATCATATCCAAAAAAATATCAATATACTAAAGACATAGAAGGGATATCAAATATACCCTAGAACATACTAGTTTTCCATCAACTAGACACATCTTATGACGATATTAGAGCTTACACTTTTAGATCTAGATCCAATGTCATTTTTTTCTGCCCTTTTCATTGCAGCAACACCTTGTCATCTACTTTGATAAGTTATTTGTCCTCAAGCCTCTGTCCAAGGGCCTTAGCCTCTACGTCATCCTCCCAAATTCAGGAACTTTTGGTGCACCTGTTTATGCCAAGAGAAAGCAAAACTTAGAGTTGTTGACGTGCTAGCGTAGCTGGCTGTCCTTCTCCTCCTATTGTTGGTTGTTGCCTTGGGGTGAGTTTTTCTCTCTCTAAGAGAAACTCTTAGACAACTTACCTTACAATATGTGAGTCTCCTCTTAGACGTCCACTTTTATATAGGAGAGCCATGGGTTTGGATTACCAAAATCCAATCATGTTCCTATTTGCAACTCACAATTAGAATCAAACTAGAAACTCTGACAGACTTCTCAGTTGGAAGGTTCATCAATGGATTGACAGAATGGCTAACCTAACTAGCCAATTGGACCATTCAATTGTCTGGCTCATTCATCACCAATGCATGTTCCAATTTGAATTGCTCGATTCAATTTCAAATCAACCAAGTCTTCCCAATTCTTGTTCAACCTTGATTTCCCACAGCCCCCAAATGGACTCCAGTTGAACATTGGTCACTTACTTAGTTGATGATCATTCGATCGATTGACATTCAATACAACTAGTTGATCCAAACCATCTAGTCATCCGACTAGCTTGCCCAGTCACCAATTGGGTAGAAATTAGCTTGTACATGATTTAGAACAATTCTAATCATATGTATCATTATGAACTGCAATTCCATTAAGCATCCTTATGTGGGTTCCTTATCACATTGGAAGTGATGTTCAATATCTCACAAGAAAATATTTATATCTAGCACCACATTATTTCTACCCACGTAATACAAATAAGTTGGAAATAATTTTAACCTATAAAATGACCAATTTCATCATGACAGTATAATCCCTTTATAAAAATATTCAAATCAAAACTAGGCATGGAATTGCCATCCTCCTAACATTTGATCTAGTTTCTTGAACTAGAGAAGACTATTGACATTTTGTGAGCTCAGTATCACATATTGAATCACGTGATCATGGCCACGCATTTCATAGTTTCACTCTTCAAGTGGCCAGGATATCACTACAATGTGGGGACACATTCCATCCACATAACTCACAATGATCCAAAAGTATCACAGTGCACCAATCATTACCTATATGGAAAACCTTATTTGGATTCACATTGGATAGTGTTAAAGTACATGGAACAACATGTGATTGTTATAGTGACATTATGTCTTAAGATCATAATCGCCATTGTCACATTGGAATATTTCTCTGACTGTTGTAACTTGGCTTTCATGTGTCATTCTCAAATTTGGTTTATCTAGTACAAATTGTTATCTAACAAGTAGCTTTGTATCTGAATTGACATCCAATATCATGACTAAAGAGACATCACCATCATTCATCATACACACTAGTCTTATATATTACTGTTGTCCTTTTATATCCACAATAATAACTGACTAGGGACATAAAAAAATTCAATACTCTACAGTATACATATGATATCATGCTCAGGTCCTCAACCAAAACCATGTTATAGAGTCAAAAACATTCTTAGTACATTATCACATTTATTCATTATCTCAACATTGAAACAAACACTATAAGTGGAATTTCCCTTGTTAATGATCAAACTATATACAATGTATCCCTATTATTTTTTTTGGTGAACCTAGTTCATCGTATTACTTTTTTTATTTTCAAATGTACAAGTATATGTCATCCAAATGGAAAAACCTCCATAAGAATGCTATCTAAAGAAAAAACTGGAAGAACTATGTACAAAGCCCAAACTAAAAAGAAGCTCGCCCAGCCAAACATTAGTCTTTAAGATAGGCTCTGATATCACAAATAATGCAAAGCCATAACTTGTGCTCGTCTTTCTCACAGCTCCTATGTACTTTTTCATTTCTTTCTTTCTACAACAAATAAAGAATAGAGATACTAGCAAGCATTCTTTCCTTATCACGCAACCTACACAAGTCAGTAATTGAACTCGGCATAGGTTTGTCAAATTGAGTATAGAATAAACTCCATATTGCTTTGGCATAGATGCAGTTAAAGAAAAGATGGACAAAATCTTCTTCCTTGCACTTGCAGAAGGGAAATCTCTATGCCAAGCCGATACCAAGATGCTTAACATAGCAGGAAGTTAAGACTTTACCATGCCCAAACTTCCACCCTACTAACAAAAAACTTTTAGGCCCTTTGGATTCCCAAAGACATTGAAAGAAAAGGACAATCTCATATTTGTTTCTAACTTTATCTAGCACATCTCTGAACTTGATGTTAGATTTTCCTTCAAATAGAAAGACATCATCGCCACACTTGGGAGCAGGCAAACTTTCCAAAATTGTGTTTAGATTAGAACGCAGCCTCGACTTTTCATAAAACCAATTTTGATTCTTAATAAAAAGACTAACTTTAGCATCGCTACCAATCCCTAACTGAATATAGCAATGAGGACCAAGAATGTCAGCTAGGAACTTAGCCCCAGGAAGCCATGGGTCCTTCCAAATAGAAAGAGAGGACCCATTACCAATTTTAACTTCCAAATGATTCCTTAAATCATCTCTTGACAACAGCATCTTCTTGAGGAGCCAAGAGAACAAATCACTGATATGTACAGACCAAAACGAAGACTTAGCCAAATACTTTTTGTGGACCCATTTAATCCAGACGCTATCCTTTTTCATGGCTAAATTGCAGCCACTAAACATCATTGAAGCTTTGATGACCTCTCTAATGTTCCTTATCCCCAAGCCACCTTTGTACTTGTGCTTAGTGATATTGCTCCATTTAACAATATGAATGACATTCTTGGTTTTAGAATTACCCCAAATGAAATCCCTACATATCTTATCGATATCCTCACACACTGTAGTCGATAAAGGAAGAGTGGATGTCCAGTAGAGATAGATGGATGAAAGGGTAGATTGTACCAATTCAACCTTGCCTGCCATAGACAATTGGCTAGCTTTCCACCCCTATAATTTCCTTTTGATTTTATCCAAAAGAGGGAAGCAATGTGCCTTTGAGAGTTTGCCTATAAAGAGAGGAACTCCTAGGTATCTTAAAGGCAAACTACCTTCAGGAATTCCAAGAATATCCCCCATCAATCTTCTGTCAGCACCTGCACTAAAAATGGTTGCACTTTTCTCAATATTGATTTTGAGACTAGTAGCTTTATAAAGGTTATCAATAACTCTCTTAATGGCATGAGCGCTTTGTTCATTTGCTTCAGAAAACACTAATAATTCATCAGCAAAAATGAGATGGGAGACAGCACAAGAGGATGAAGCTCTTAACGGCCTAAGATTGCCCTTTTCAACTTCACCTTCAAGGAGGAAAGTAACCACATGCATAACTATAACAAAGATGTAGGGATCTAGAGGATCTCCCTGGAAGACACCATTACTAGGTTTAAAGGATTCAGCAGCCTTACCATTAATCAAAATTTCATATATCATGGTGTCAAAAATTTCTTTCAACTAGATAATTCAGCAATGTGGGAAGTTCATGATACGCAAGATATAGAAAATAGAATCCCAGGAGATAGAATCATAAGCTTTAGATATGTCGAATTTTAAACACATCTTGGGTGCACCACCTTTCCTATTGAAATCATGGATCAACTTATTTGAAACAAGAATAGCATCTTTGATGCTCCTGCCAGGGACAAAAACACATTGATTCTTGCTGATGATCGACGGAAGAACAAAACATAACCTATTGGTTAGAAGTTTGGAGATAATCTTGAAAAAAAACGTTGCATAGAGCAATAGTTCTTAAATTCTTGAGATCATTAGAATATTTAACTTTGGGAATAAGAGTGATGAAGGTGTGATTTGCCTCTTTGAGAAGACGTCCTGAATTGAAAAAAAAACATGTATAGCTTCCACCACATCTGAACAGATGATGCTCCAAGAAACCTTATAGAACTTTCCATTTCGGCCATCAGGACCAGGGAACTTATCTGGATTTAAGTTATGAATAACCTCAATGATTTCCTTGATATAAAACCATCTATCCAATCTCATCCTACCAACATCAATGAGTTTAGGGAAATCAAGTTTGCTCAAGATGCTAAGATCAGCTGTAAAATCATTGTTAAAGAGACTGCGATAATAGTTCAGAATATGATCTTTAATAGTAGCTTCATTCATGGAAACAAATCCATCAATCATGAGAGCTTTAATGTGATTGAGATTGTGTCTCACCTTAACAGAAGAATAGAATAATTTAGAATTTGTATCTCCTTCCTTAAGCCACTCGATTCTAGATTTTTGTCTCAACAAGGATTCCTCATGAGACCTAGCAATAGAAGATTCCTTCCTCTTCTCAATAGCATCAGTTTGGAGTAGCACATTTGTTGGATCGTGATCAAGCTTAACTTGAGCCTCAACAGCAAGGAACTCTAATCTTTTTGCTACATCAGAAAAGTTCCCAACAGAATCTCTATTCCACACAGAAAGACCTTGGAGAAGCTTTCTAAATTTAGAGTAAAGCTTATAAATGGGAAAACCAGAGACATCTCTGTCCCAATTGGATCTAACAACATCTAAGAAGTCAGACTTTGCAGTACAAGCATTGATAAACCTGAAGGGTGTAGCAGCCTTAACCCTTTTGCCAATATCAAGCATCAAAATTTTATGATCACTAATGGTGTTAGAATGAAGAATGCCTTTAAACTCAGGAAAACCGGACATAAACTTGTCATTAAAAGAATTCTATCAATATAGGAAGTAACGAAACCATCTCCACTCTGGTGGTTATCCCAAGAAAACAAGGGCCCATTGAGCCGAAGCTCAAATAGGCCAGAAGATAGCATGCAGTTGGTGAAGTCCTCCATGGATTTATTAGAGGGGGGATCCTTCCCCAACCTCTCATCAACCTTCCTCACAGTGTTGAAATCTTCCAATATCACCCAAGGACCTTCCATAGTGGCATTTAAACTATAAATTTCATTCCAAAGATGAACCCTGTCATTATATGGATTGTGTCCATACACCGAAGTAACATAAAAACTCCTGCTAGCAAGAAAGAACTCCAAATGAACAGACTGGTCCGTTTCCCAAATCTTTCTCACAGTACATTCATTGTCCTTCCAGAGAACAACCACTCTACCCAAGACATGGGAATCATGGTTGGAGATCTAGTTGTAACTAGGAAAATACTTTTTGATTAACTTGTCAACCTTCCTAACTCAGACTTTAGTTTCATTGAGAAAAATCAAATGAGGCTTTAGCTCTTTTATTTTGTTATGGACTGCCACGGCTTTGAGATTAAGACCTCTGACATTCCAAGAAAGAAAGCTATGGAACTATACATATAAACCATTTGAAACCAGTACTTCACTGGTGTGTGGCCCAGTCCTCTCATCACCATTAAAAGTTAGATTGTCAAACTTGTTGGAGAGTGAAGTTTGGGCAACCTGTTTTGTGTCTTTGTTGCTGATCAGACCCTTTCTTCCCTTTCCTCTGCCTTTTTTCTTCTTATTACCTTTCTACACTTCACAACCAAAACCATCCCCCTCCATTATAGACCCTTCGTGCACTGGAGGAGTTAACAAGTCTACTATGACCTCCTATCCAACACCTTCCTATTATAATCATCTGATGATGGCTTTCAAGGCGTACTACCAACATGGAGAAGCCTACCACAATGTAGAGCATGTTTTCTCACATCTTCTTTTACTCGTGGGAGTAATAGCTTGGAGAAGACCCTTTTCTCATACCACTTGTTGGATCTTTGAGATTAAGAGGGGGATGGATTCAGCTAAAAAAATAAAACCAAATTCATTAGACCTTCAAATTTTATTTTAAAATAAGTATATAGAGAGAGATTTAAACAATAAGTGAAGGTAAGAAAGCAGAGTGATATTGTCTCTTAAGGACATAGATACACTATTAAGAGAGGTCAGCCTCAATGGCATGCAGTCTTGAGTAATACCTTATGTTCCAGAGTAAGATATTACACCAAGATATACCCTTTTCAGATCAAGGGATAACTTGGCAAGGGATACAAAAACCTTACAAAGGGACTCATCTCACTCACCTTAGGCTAATGATCCTTTACCTTTGCCTTCCTTAGCTAAGTAAGAGCTTCAAATCATCACCTTTAAGAGAGAGATTGATAGAAGAATGAATATATTCACATGTAACAAGTAGGATCAATTCTCTTACAATATTCCTAATTCACTTTAATTTTTGTATCAAAGATCAAGATCAAGAAGTGAGTAGGGGATCTATAAGTAGAAACTATCAAATATAGCATAGGAGCATAAGTGGTAACATTGGAAGAACTTCAATAGGTCATATTTATAGTTAAGTGTGCCTACTAGCCACTGGAGATAGTTAGGATGAATTCTAGTCATTTTTGGGAGATGATGGGATCTCCCAATGGATATTTGCACTTTTTTTCACCCTTTAACAGTTGTATTTCACTTTACAAAAAGCAAAAATTGCAGTTTCATCGGCCAGGTTTAGGTTGCCACATCACAATCAATGGCACAAGTATATAAAATCTTCTAGGTCACTCAGTTGAGTTTTTTTGTCTAAAATGTCATCCATTGGACATATTAAATTTTGCATACTATTCTTTGTATGAGTTTTGTGACAAGAAACTTAGTTGGTGTACTATTGTTTAAAAATCCATCACATTTTCATTGATCAAGTTTCACTAAGGTGGACTTGCATATTGAAAATGTATTTTCCACTTTTCTAAAACTCGGCATGTCATATTAATTTGTTCTAGTTAGATATATTTATATTTGATCTTAATTACAAGTCATACAACCATTACAAATGATATACAACAAAGTACTAGGACATTTTAGCTATTATTAGATTCTTTGAACTTTGACTAGCTTGATATTTTCCAATATATTACAAATTTGATCCACTGGTTGTGTCTATCATCCTAAAATTATCTCTACAAAAGTATTTGACACATAAATAAAATGGTGGAGTCATCATCAAAATATGGTCAATGTATAGCTATGAAGTCAACCAATCTATATTTTATACATGTATCAAGCATGTGATATCATGTGGGCATTAAGTTCTTAGTTCGTGATAAAGTTGGTTTTTCTTTATGTTAATAAAATGCATAAAAAACTCAATTGTTAAATGACATGATGTGTTATTGTAGAGACATCATGTGTCATCCATCAATAGCTCAACATCAGGTTGAATATGTAGCAATGTTGGGTGTTAGTTTGTTGACGAGGGGTGTCACTATTGATGACTAGGGTTGAGCATTGGGTCGGGTTCAACCCGACCTGACTCGCAACCCGACCCATTGAACCTGATCTACACCCAACCCTTGATTTTCTACGGGTGGGATAGGGCCTTGACTTTAGGCCCACAATTTAATATGGGACAGATTAGAGTCTAGGAAAATCTAAACTCGGTGACCCGAAGACCCGATCCTATATATACATAAATATATGCATATATGTGTATATATACATATATACATATACACACATATATGTACACAAACTTGTATATACAAACATATATGCATATATGTATAACTATAGTTATTTACTATAGTTATATGATACAAGAAAAACTACCTATACATAACTCCTATTTTTCATATTGGAAAGGACATGATTAAATGGACAATGAATCTCATCAACTTCTTTTACATTCGTTCACTATTTCAGATTTATTTCAAACTATGTTGATGCCCGTTATTTATTGTTTCCTTTTTGATCAACCATGACACTTATGTAGACTTGCTATTTCTAAATTGTTTAAACAATTTTACCAAATGGTGTATACAGTATAGTCAGTTATCTTATTTATATTTTACAATAAAAATCATATAGATAATTATTTATTGTACTTGTAAAATTTTCTTGTAAAGGATGATTGTCTTCATTCATTATTTTCACTCTTCATTAGACAATCTACATCAGTTTGATACTAGGTTCATGACATTGTCCTTTTCAATTTCTTACTTTCCCCTTTTACTGAACCACACAACTCAGTTAAACTTTTTTATTTTCCAATGGTAGGTAAAGAATTTTATGTCTTGTCAAATAATAAAATGTTAAAGATACAAAGTGGTTCCCACACGTAACTCCTTGTAACAATACTAACAAGATAACAGTTTAACAAGACATTCCCTTTTGAATCACTTTGATATCTAATGGACATTTTAAATTAACTTAGCAATACATTCATCCATTATTCACTCAAAATTTATATCCTTCCTAAAAAAATTCTAAGTTTGAACATAATCAATAATGTGTAAGCATTCCAACATATACAAATTTTAGTAGAAAATTTGAAAATATGAGTTTTGCAACGTTTGGGCCCACTGCCCAAGGCTCTAATAGAGTTTCAGGAATGATGACTAGCCCCACATAACACCACTAGCCTTAACTGTGTACTTTGTCCTCACTCACGCACAAGCCAAGATCAACTTCCTGACTTGTAACCCATCCTAGTACTACTCCAAACTGAGCACACTTACCTATGGAGTTTTTTAGTGATGGGCTCCCTGAAAAGGAGGTGTACCTTGGTGATATGGGTAGTCCAATCATTCCTTATAAGATCTTTTTATCTGAGGCATCAAATCATGGGACGTTACAATCTCCCCCACTTAGATTCTTGACGTCCTCATCAAGACTCAATTATATGACCTCATAATATCACCCCATTTCAGTGCAGACCCAGAATAGCTCATGGATACCCAGCTCCCGATCACGGAATACTAATGCAAGTGTGGCTACATCACCATGGATAGCCCTTTCCAACTTGTCTGGACTGCACGACTCAAGACTGGCATGCCACATATCCATGTGGGCCCTGCCTACGGGAGGGTTATGGTTTTGATGTCATTTGTATCGTCCGGGCCCATTGTCCAAGACTCTAGTAGAGTTTCAGGGATGATGACTAGCCCCACAGACCACCACTAGCCTTAATTACACGCTTTGTCCACACTCATGCACAAGTCAAGGTCAACTTCCCGACTGGTCACTCATCCTAGTACTACTCCAAGCTGAGCACTCTTAACTATGAGTTCTTTAGTGATAGACTCCCTAAAAAAAAGGTGCACCATTGTGATATGGGTAGTCTAATCATTCCTTATAAGATCTTTTTATCCGAGACCTCAAATCTTGGGACGTTATGGTGTCACTGTCTTTATTTAGTAAAATAATATCAACACGGGTTGGACCCGTACTGGGCTCAGAACCCGAGTATATAACACGGGTCAGATTCGGGTCTATGAAGTGCAAAGGTTGTTGGGCAGTGACCCGGCCCGTGGCCCGCTAGTAAAATCCAAGTCCAAGTTCGGGCTTTAATAAACCCTCAACAACCTACCCGATGCTCAACCCTATAAATGATGACACAAAATCTCACCTGAGTGACACAATGTGTTACGTCGAATAAACAAATTCCAGAGCAACACGAGAAAGACATGTTACCAAACAACGCACCATGTCAAAGATAAGGACTTTAAAATAGTTGCAACAATTATAGATGTCGCGAATGTCAATCCCTCATGTGTCAATCCGTCTAACTGTAGTTGTAAATTAAAACGCATCATGTGAGTCTCAAGATACCTCATGTCACTTAGTCATTTTTCACTTAATCATTTTTAGAAATATTATTTTAATGAACAGTAGACACGTCATGTATGTTACTTTTTAAACAAAATGGACATTGAAACCAAGTGTTGATTTGTTTTTTGGGGGCATATTAAGTGGTCCACGCTCATTTCATTCAGATTGAGGGTTCCAGAGAGGGGCCTTTTCCTCCCCTAGACCGGGAAGAAAAGGTGGAAAATGGAAAAGATGCAATGAATAGGAGAAGGAGAAAGTAGAAGAAGAAACAAGTGTCACATGTGGACCGTCTCCATAGAGTGACAACCTACAGTTGATATCCACTACTGACAGCATTTCTCTTCTTATCTACTTCTTCATTTTTATATTTTTCTTATGATATTTTATATGTGATGAAGAAGACATCACCTCCAACACAATATTTTCTTGAACTCCACATATTTGGGTAAACAAGTTATTTCTCCATAAGCATATTTTATTGTTTAATTTTGGGGTTTAATATTAATCTATTTCTAGTGTGGCATATTTACCCTTATTGTGATTGACCAACTCTGAATTTGTAGATTGGAATTTTCTTCAGTTGAAAAATAATACTATTATTTTTTTAACTGAAACTAGTTTATTTCTGACATGAAAATGTTTGAATAAGTTGGAGTTGATTCTTAATTTTGAAATGCATATTATTATATGATAATATTGTATTATGACTATACTATAGTTCTTATGGTTGAAATACATTATGAATAATTTTGGAATCTATAAGATAGTAGTTCGTTAGATTGACAAAATGATCAGATGATGAAGTGAGAAATGGTTGAAATGAGATTTAGAAATATGAAAAATATATTGTTGTTCTTAAAACTCTATCTTCCTACATGTCCCAAGGATTTGCAAGTTAGTTTTTATTTTCCATTTCCCAAATGTAATTAATCCAACAAATGGATGAAATTTCTCTTACATTAATTTCTTGTTCAACTCCATTAAGACTAGCTCCAAAATCCAATTGATTCCATTTGTATTTGACCTAATACTATACTACTTGTGGTTCATACTATTATAGGTTCCAGGGTGTGATTTAGATTTATATAAAAATCAACACAATTTGTAAGTATCACCTTTCTATTAAACACTAAGAATCCAATGAAGCTTACATGTGATATAAATAAATGAGAAATGGACATGATGCTATGTAAGATAATACTACCATCACTAAGTGAATTCAAATTAATAATAAAATGCAATACAACACTAAGTGAATTCAAATTAATAATAAAATGCAATACAATTATTAAAAGGCTTATTAGTCTCATACATTAGTTACGGAACCATCAATAAGAGAAAATATCCAATAATTCACTAATAGGTGTTATCTTACCAAAACTCATATTTGATGTTAATAACCTTGTTTACTTGTCTAACATTCTAATGCAGTTCTTAGGGAACCGACACACCTTTGATTCTTAGCTAGCACAAAAAAATTATAAATGGAAAGAAGTAATCATGCATACTCCAAAATCTACAATGTGATTCACAAAATGCTTGATGGGTTCATCTCCCATGAACAAGAAAAGAACAAAGATAAATGGAAAAGGAAGCAAAAAATGATTTTCAAGATGCAAAAATAGACATATGGTAATCCAAACTCTTCCCTTTATGGAGGAAGGTATGAATAGTAGAATATGAAAAATAAACAAAATATAAATTTACTTTGGTGAATCTACACAATTATGCCCTAACTTCCACCACAACCACTTGTTGACCTCTAATTTTCCTTATATTTAAAGGGAGGAAGAAAGGGACTATGAATATGATAATGAGAGATAGGGAATGGATTTTGAGGTTTTATAGGTTTAGAATAGATTGAATTACCCAGATATGCCCCAATTACCTATTTCTAAAAAACTCTACATAATAGTGAGCATAGATAGAACATTGACCCTAGAAGGTCTGGAATGAACAAGATGACCCCTCAACCAAATCTCACACTCGTTCAAGTCCAGCCAAGCTTGTTTTCCAACCACAATAACTTGACTTCACCCAAAAAAATAGCTTATGGATCCTGATAAGTTTGTTCCATGTTGATGGGTTAGCTACAGCCTAAACTCGATGTAGCTGAGGCCCAAATAATATCAGTGATTGAGCCAAGATGAAAAAGTAAGTCCCTTGAAGTCCATTACATGATCCCACAAACTTGCATGATGGGGAAATGTGAATAAAATATACATGAAGTTGAACATGGCACACTTGTTTTCAAATAAGATAGATTCCATAATGTAAACCAAATAGATTTTTTCACAAATAATCTCCTATAGTATCAACAATTTGAAAAACTAGACATCATCCTAAAAGCCCTTTCCTACATTAGTATACAATTTAACATGTAAAACAAATCAAACAATAACTCTATATCATGGAAATTTTAGTTTAGTATTAAGAGAAAAAATAGAATATATTGAACTTCCTACATAGGATAATCAATTATTGTGTTGTACCATGGGGCATGCAAGTAAGGAGAGTACATGGGAGTGTGTGGGATATGGTCTAGGCCCATGTAAAAAATTATATATATATATTTTCCCCTCAGCGTGGATCATAAACATCAAACAGATTACGTTTTCTGCTCATGTGCATGAAGATTGAATGAGTTGATGGCTCAATAAATATATCAACTACATGTCCCCTTGTCTACTTAAGGTGTGACAATCTACTGAGGCATCACCAGATTTCATAGAAAATGGAAATACAGTTAAATGTATATAGGTGTTCATGTAATACGAGTATATTGACTATGTTTGTGGCCACATAATTGTCACACTTAAGAAATTATAAAGATATGACTGGCACCTTCCATTTTGATAAAATGGAGTTGATTCATTGAAGTTGACACCAAGAATAAGACATAACTTTACACTATAGTTCATTATTAGATCAGACAAGTACATCTTGTATCTTGTTATAATAGATATAAAGTTCTCTACATGGAAAATAGTATACCCACAAGTTTATCTCTTCAAAATAAAATGCTATGCCCAATCTACACTACTGAAACTAGTAAGATTGGTCTATGTTGATAGATTGGGTCATTTTAATTTAAGTTCATTAAATAGGTATTCCTTTAAGTATTGTAAGATATGTTAAGTATGTTGGTTATATGCCCTGAGAGCCATCATGTGATGATTGTAAAGAGGATATTTGTACTTGATTAGGTTATTAATAAAAGGTGATTCAATTATTATGTTTGTATAGTGTTGAGATAATGAATAGATCTAATATTGTCCTAAGTATGTTTTATTTGGTGAAATGTGTTTTAATTAAAGGACCTAAAATTGAGGTCATATGTATAATACAAGTATTCATTCTTGTTATGTCCCTATTAGGTTATAGGACAACTATAGCATGCAAGATTGGCATGTATAGTGAGTGATGACTATGTCTCTTTAGTCATGATATTGGATATTAACTATATGCATGGGTACTTGTTAGAGAACAAGTTGTACTGGACAGACCCACCTTAATATTGACACGTGGAAGTCATGTTATGATATGTCAAAGTCATATCCCAATGTGACAGTAGTGAATGTGATCATTAGACTTGAAGTCACTGTAGTAACACATGTTGTTTTGTGCACTTTGGCACTAGCCCAACAAGCTATGAAATATGAGTTATCAAAAATGTGGTGAATGGGTACATTGTGACACATGAGCATAATGTAAGTAATTTGGATGATATTTGTCCCTCCTTTCAAGTGATATCCCGAGCCACTTGATAGGTGAGACTATGAAATGCATGGACAGTCTCATGTGAGTCAATATATGATATCAATCTCACATTATCTCAAATAGTCTACTCTAGTTCAAGGAATAAGATTCAATGTTGAGATGATGACATTCCATGCCTTGATGCACTGTATATTTGTCGTTTTCACAAGCTATTTTTACATTGTTTTTTGTGCACTTACTATTCATTTTCATATTAATTTGTGCATTATTTATTAATATTAGCTTGTGTTACTCCATTGTATCAAATAAGCACAATTTTAATGGTTTTGAATTTTTTATTATATTTTAAGTACTTATGTACGGTTTTGTACCTTTCAGGTACTCTGAAAGTATCACAGACTCGGTATTACCGAGTCCAAAAGTCAGTACCACCAACTTTGCATCAGAGATAGAGCATATTTGACTCCCAGACTCGATACTACCGACTTCAAAAGTCGATACCACCGAGACTGCCCGATCAGGCATCCCGGAAATTAAGTTTTAATCTGACAGTTGAGGATTTACTTCGCCCTAAGTCACTTCTATGACTTAAAGGGGAGTTTGGCCGGACCTAAGATATCACGTTCTATTCCATTACAAGATGGTGACGGTATGGGAGAGGAGAGGAGCAGGAGAACCGCACATTTGGGAGGTTTCGGGCACGTTCGACGGGCAGAAATTACGGATTGCGGATCCATTCGTCGGCTTGGAGTATCCTAACCACGTTTCTCCAAGGGGTTCATCGGTTTTTCTATATTCTCTATGTTTTTCCTTCTTCCTAGCATGTTTTTGTCCATGGAACCATGAGGGGCTAATCTCTGTGTTCTTTAGGACCCAGGAGTATCCCAGTTGTACACTGTATATGGATCTTTTGCATTAGTATATTGTTTTCTCCTTATTCTTGGGCATGTTGCTATGAAATCATATTGAATTGTCTATGTTGCGCACTATAGGTGATTAATTAGATCCTTGATAACTTCGGGAGGAGGATTACAGATTAGAAATCTATAGTAGCACACATTTTATATCACCCTTTGGAAAAGGTGGGTTACGAACGTGAAGAGATTACCCAGAGAGTATTCGTAAAGTACCTAACTAATCAACCAATTACCATGGAAATAGGATTGGCATTAGCATAGGTAGTGAACTACACTGCGGGAATGGATAGTTCTTGCTACATGCTCTTTGTCCATGAGTGGGAGGAAAATATATTAATCTTAGATTAAAATTGTAGTGTCAATCGTGGTGAAACCATAGTCCTAAATAATTTCTTCTCATTATGATCACAAACCATTAATTTAGTTTTCTTTCTTGCAATTAGTTTAATAACTCTCAAATCAAAGTTTTCTTTGACTTAGCTGATTGAAAGCAGTTAGTGGTAGTTTTTTGAATTACGTTTCCCCGTATTTGATATCCGGACCTCTTTGGCATGTATTACTTCAATGCATACACTTGTGTTTTACACGTACAGTTTAGTCATGTCAAGTTTTTGACGTCGTTACTGGGGAAATGGCATATTCAAGCATTATGAGTGTTGTAATCAGACACTCTAGGCCACCTTATTTAATTTTTTTATTTTATCCTTTCCAAACCTGAATTGCAAATATATTCTTAATTCAATCACTAGTATCTCATTCTCACATTAAATTTACAAATTTCAGGTACTAGTGCATGGTTCAAAGATGAAACACTGATTACACTCCCACAACAAATCCACAACCAGAAGGTATGGGTGACTTAGAAGAAGAAGAAACCATCTAGGAAAAGATCAAGGCGTCATCCTCAACAGCTCAGCTTGGTCCAATCAAGCGATAAATGTGGGAATCTATGAGATTGATCCTGGGTTTGTGGTGTTAGTCAAACAACAGGCTTTCCGTGGCCACAGTATTGAAGACCCAATGACTCACATTAGCAATTTCGTCAAAATATGTGACATGATGAAGATAGACAAGGTTCCTACCACCGTGATATACATGAAGTTGTTTCCATCATCCTTGGCAGACAGTGCTAAGTCTTGGTTCTATAACCTCAAGCTAGAATCCATAGAGACATGGGACCAGATGATAGATGCTTTCTTTGAGCATTACTTCCCTCTACATAACACGAATGAATTGACACAAAAGATTTACAACTTCAAGCAACAGGCCGAAGAGTCATACTCAGAGGCTTGGGAGTGCTTTCAGAATATGTTGTAGAAGGTGCCTCACCATGGTATAGATGTATATGTCCAAGCAAAGACCTTATACTATGGCCTACATCAGGGTGAGAGGACCACTCTGGATAGTGTAGGATCTAGGTTTTTCTTGAATAACAAGCCTTCTTGATATCATGAGATCCTGAAGAACATAGCTAAGAACCAGTCGTGGGGTGAAGAAAGAGAACGTCTAGTAACCATTAAAAGTACTGAAGAATCTGAAGTCATCTCTGCATTGAATGATAAGATTGCCCTCATTGCCATGAAGTTGTGCCAGAAGAATGTAACATCATCTGTGGGTGAAGAAGAGAATTGTATGTATATGTACCAATGGTACCAGCAGGACAGGGGCCCTAGCAAGATTGAAAAAATTGAGACATTATTAGGAAAGCTTGTGAGCCAAAATGAAGCACTTATGGGTCAAACATAGAGGGAGCTGCCAAACCAAGGTGCCCAGATTTGCAACTTTGAATATCAAATTTCTCATTTGGTAGCAGAAGTAGCTTCCTTGAAAATGTCTATTCATTAAGGAGCATATGGCAATGCAGTTGTAGCCCATCAATATCACCAAGCAAAATTCATTGTAATTGTCAAAGAGCGAGAACACCATACTGAGGAGGCACCCAAGCAACACACTCAGGAGTCTGATTGTGAGTATGTGTCTAAAGTCCCATTTCCTTGCAGTCTATTTGGATTACCAGGAGGATGAAGAATGCTAGTGGACATAGTACATGAAGGTTCCATTTCTATTGAATCACCGACTACAGTTCTGAAGAGGGTACCTATTCAAAAAGAGCAGGTGAAGGTTTTACTATGTAGTGTAACAGTCACAGTCAATAAATGGGCACCCAGAATTCATAAGGAATAGCCATCGGTAACACCACCCACAGAGGATATGCTTATTTCTGCTCCAGGCAGTGGTGCTGAAGCAAGCTTAGGGGAGAAAGTTCATAAAGGGCCATATATTCTCCCACAGAATCGAGTAGAGAAGTCAGATATTCCATACTTGAATAGTCTGAAGCCGAGGAAAAAGGAAGCACAATTCAAAAAGTTTATGGACATCTTCCGAAAGCTTAACATCAATTTGCCATTGGTGAAGGTGATAGAGCAAATTCCTTCTTATTGGAGATTTTTTAAAGATATCATCAACAAAAAGTGGCAGATTAAAGACACTGATATTGTAAAGGTTGATGAGGTGATGAGTGCACTGATCAAGGGGAAGCTGCCAAGGAAAAGGAAAGATCCAGGATGTTTATACATCCCATGTTCTATAGGTGGTAAACATTTCAAGTAGACACTATGTGATTTAGGAGCAAGCATAAATCTCATGCCTCTTACCACCTTCCAAAAGTTAGGATTGAAAGAACCAACAAGGACATCTATGACAATCGAGTTGGAGGACGGATCTATTGTGAGGCCATATGGGATATGTGAGGATGTGTTGGTTAAATTGACAAGTTCATCTACCCGGTTGACTTTGTGGTGATGAATATGAAGAAGATATGAGGATCAGATATGCTTTTAGAAAGGTCATTCCAAGCTACGTCCGATGTGATCACTGCCATTGGTAGAGGCTATTTGACACTTGAGATAGATGATGATAGAGTGGAGTTTATATTGTCAGATGAATCTTCACCACCATCTCATTACAACTCGGGCTGAGGAGGACCATTCATGCTGAGCCTAGGACATTAAACAAGGGCGCTTATGGGAGGCGACCCAATTTTATTTTTTTCATTTACTATTTATTTAGGTGTTTATCTTAGTTTCATTTCATCTTTTTCATGTTAGATTTTATTTGATGTAAATAAGGTACCTTGATGTTCTTGTTTGGTGTGCAGGTAGGGCCAAAGTTGGTACTACCGAGTCCGAAATCGGTACCACCGACTCCTTATCAGTTAAAATGCTGCAATCTCTACAGAAAGTCGGTACTACCAAAAAATTTCCCAGAGAATCACCTAAAACCCGGACCAAAGTTGGTACTACCGAGTCTAAACTCGGTACTACCGAAATTTTTTAGCAAAAAGGTGACAAAAGGCTAAAAGAAGAAGCTATCGGCACCATCAAAACACAAGCCAATGGGCACCAATTTTCTAGCTCAAAGAAGGAGAGAGAATGTCATATTTGATGCCAAAAAGACACAAATTAAGGGCACCAAAAAGAGGGATATATTCTTGCACAACTTGATACAAAGATCCACCAATCATCCACCTCCACCACCCTAAGGAGCATCTGGTATACCCGTTCCACCTCTAGGTTTGGATTTTTTTACTATGAAGACATAGTCAAATTCAAGCTTAGGGAAGGTAAGTGTTAGAACAGCTTTATCTTCCCTTTTTACTTGTTTTTAGCTTTTATTTTTGTAATTTGTAGGATCCACAATCTATCTAGTGTAAACTGGAGCTTAAATTTTGTTTGTTCCTAGCAATTATCATGCGTGCTTTCAAGTTTGCAATGGAAATCGAAAATCTTTTTGGAGCTTAGTTGTGAGTGCTTGAGTAATCTCACTTAGGGGAAGTGTATGGTTTAGTTAGCTTAAGGACATTTGATATGAATGGACATCTTAATTATTCATGAAATGTGGATGAAGATGGGGTTTGAGATTGGATTGATCAAACAATTAACGGGACCTTAAATTGAAATTTAAGAAAGAAACCCTAAGGTTACCCTGTACACAGGTCATTAGAGAGGGAGATATCATAAACTCATGAAAGGCTTTGTCTCTTAATTATGTGATTCCACCAATCCTCCACTCATTATTGACTCACCACCTTAAGAGTGAACAAGTACTCCAAATTATTTTCTCTTGTTTTCATTGCATAGCATAGTAGGTGGCATGCTAGTTAGTTTGATTTTAATGCATTCGTTAAAAAAATGAAAAAATATATACCAAGTTGTGTACTTCAATAATTTATGTACACATCATTCTAGTTCATAAACAATTACATGTAGATTGGATGTGTTTTTCATCATTCATTGCCATATCATGTGGGTATCATTTTCCTTTGAAATTTGAGTGCAGGGATACACATCCATACCCTTAGAAAAAAAAGGAAAAAATGAATGATATGTAGTGAAGCCCAAGCATAATGTTCCATCATGCTAAAATAATGGGCCAAAAAAGGGAAAAAAAGAGATTGTTATTGCTTTATAGTCAAGGGAGAAAGGATGCCCTCAACTCTTCACAAAAATGAGGGAAACATACACATGATGCATTCTTTTCTTTAGATTTTTGTCTGTTTAATTGACGACATATTTTGACTCATGCATCATTCTACCAAGAAAGTAGGCATTAGGACTCATGCATTTCTCATTCTTTTCACCATATAGGTTCATCATGCTTTATTTTGCATAAGTTATTTGGATGTACTTGTGATTCTTCAATTGTCACCCATTTCATACTGTTCATTGCTCTTATTGGTAGGCCACTCAAATGATTTATTCTCTTCAGTCATTTTTTATATATGGAGAATTTCTTCCAAGTAGATTGGTAGTTAGGAAAGAGCAATGTAGAATAAGGAATCACATAATACACAAAGAGAATGACTGATTGATTATGATGTTAACTGCTCTTTTGATAGTGTTCATTGATCTAAGGGTAGACAACTTTTATGGAAATTTTTGGTCGTTACAGAGTAGTTGATTGTTCAGTGATCAGTGAAGGCTGGTTTGGAACCGCTAAGTGGGAGTAGTTGAGAAATGAAGTTCATGTTCTTTGTCCTTTTGCTGACTAGTCTCAAACAGACCTGAGAGTGTGTTTCTCGAGGACGAGCAACATTTAAGCTTAGGGGAGTTTGATGCACTGTATATTTGTCATTTTCACAGGATATTTTTATATTGCTTTTTGTGCACTTACTATTCATTTTCATATTAATTTGTGCATTATTTATTAATATTAGCCTATTGCATCAAATAAGAATAATTTTAAATTTTTTGAATGACTTATTATATTTTAAATACTTATGTATGGTTTTGTGCCTTTCAGGTACTCTAAAAGTCTCATAGACTCATTACTACCAAGTTTAAAAGTCAGTACCACCGACTTTGCATCAGAGACAGAGCAGATTCGACTCCCAAACTCGATACTACCGACTTTAAAAGTCAGTACCACCAAATCTGCCCGATCAGGCACTCTGGAAATCAAGTTTTAATCTGATGGTTGAGGATTCACTTCGCCCTAAGTCACTTCTATGACTTAAAGGGGATTTTGGCTAGACATAAGATATCACATTCTATTCCATTACAAGACGGTGACAGTACGGGAGAGGAGAAGAGGAGAAGAACCGCATGTTTGGGAGGTTTCAAGCATGTTCAGTGAGTAGAAATTGCGGATTGTGGGTTCGTTCATCGGCGTAGAGTGTCCTAACCATGTTTCTCCAAGGGGTTCAGCGGTTTTTCTACACGTTAGCATAAGTAGTGAACTACATTGTGGGAGTGGGTAGTTCTTGCTATAGGCTCTTTGTCTAGAAGTGGGAGGAAAATATATTAATCTTAGATTACAGTTGGAGTGTCAATCGTGGTGAAACCATAGTCCTAAAGAATTTCTTCTCATTGTGATCACAAACCATTAATTTAGTTTTCTTTCTTGCAATTAGTTTAATAACTCTCAAATCAAAGTTTTCTTTGGCTTAGCTAATTGAAAGCAGTTCGTAGTAGTTTCTTGAATTAAGTTTATGTGTGTTCGATATCGGGGCCTCCTTGGCCCGTATTATTTAGATGCATACACTTACATTTTACACGTACAGTTAAGTCGTGTCATGCCTCAATTTCAATCTATATATTTGAGCTAAAGGGATGATACGATCATGGTAGAATTGTTCACTTTACTGGTTGTAGTTTTTCTCCACTCATTCCTATTACTTGGGTGGAACATATGCATGGATAGAAACCAATCTTTACATTACTAACAACATAACTAGGAGCCTAACACGTCACACGCACAAGGATGCATAAGGGAATTGAAGTTTGCAATCCTACATATGATTATAATGGTTTTGAATGTGGTTTACCCTATGATCGAGTGACTAGAATGTCTGATCGCTTAGATCGTATTGCTTGGGTCAATAGAACAATTGATTGTCGATTGATTGATTGAAATTTACATTGGATACATGTGATTGGTCGATCATGTCAACTTATCAGGCGATGATATTATAACATGGAAAGTCTAAAATTGGAAAACTAGTCAAATCTAGATCTATATTTTTTTATCATCCGGTCAACTAATGTGATAAGGACATCAGGGGTTGTGATCAGGAAATCACAAAATGTGATCGGTCAATCACAAATCCACTCTAAGTTTTCAACATTAAACTGGTTTTAAGATTAATATTAGAAAAGGCATTGTAATGAAGTTTTTTCAAGCCTATCACTCTTGTATATAAAGGGGTCACATCCCAAATCTTAGAAAACTCTTTTGATACAACTTGTGAGACAAGTTGGCCACCATATTTCTCTCTCTTAGAGAGGAGGTCACCTAAGGACGGTTGCCCAAGATAGGAGAAGAAAAATAGTTTTGGATGCCTAGCCCATCGACAACTCTTGCTCCTCATAGACTTGGTGGCCAAGATGGTGCACCACATTCTCCCTCGTCTGTGTGGACAAAGTACAGGCTTAGGAATATGTGTGGAGTCTTGGAGAACATGTTCTATAAGACAACAACAAGTTGTTGCTTGGTGGAAAATCTGAATCTATTGGTGATATATCCAAATTTCTTGGTGATTGTTCCAGATCTAACAAGAGGATCAAGTTCTTCATAAACATAAGATGTGTCTACTTGTTGGACAAGTAGTGTGAGAAAATGTATCACTTTTATCCCCTCTTATGTCTTTTATTCACTGATGTTTACAGATACAACAGATTCAATGGTTGTGTAAAAAGGGAAGAACATTTTTGTATTTTGTTGCACCCCCTTCCCTAAAACACGAAGAAAATGGAAATTTAATGAGATAATTTAAGGGAGATCATAAATTGGCACACAATAAATACTTACAAAAGATATGTCATATCATATAATAGTATTACAAATGAGTTTTTTTAATGATCATGTAGTAATATGTCAAGCTAAGGTCGTCCAAATCATCATCATAAGACCTTATATGATAGAATATGGGTGTATAAATTAGTATGCATGCAATATTAGAGTTCCTCATAGAAGGTTTATCTCTTTTAATGAAATAAGTGCAACCCATATTGGGAGAAGAGCCTTCAATCTTAGGTACCTAGGAGTCATGTACTAAATGTTCTTGAAGATATTGATTTAACCTTGATATTCCTTATGCATTACTCATTATGATGACAACATCACCAACAATATGCATCTGGAACCATGACCACATTGTGTATGATAAAAAAATAGAGTGGTTACTTGCAAACTGATATATATATATATATATATATATATATATATATATATATATATATATATATGTTGATGGACATATATATGGGAGATTAAGAGAGGTATTCTCTCCCCCTCTCCCATGCTCGTGGCAGATGTTGAATGCCTAGGATGGACATGTATGTATGTATGTATGTATGTATGTATGTATGTATGTATGTATGTATGTATGTATGTATGTATGTATGTATGTATGTATGTATGTATGTATGTATGTATGTATGTATGTATGTATGTATGTATGTATGTATGTGTATGTATGTATGTATGTGTGTGTGTGAGTGTGTGTGTATGTGTATATGTATATTAATATGTGTGTTGTGTATATATATGTGTATATATATATATTGTTGAGTTTATTGAATAAATGTGGTTATTATTAAGGCCATAAATATATTTCTTGAGTCAAAACACCTCACCACACTTCCCCTAGTTTCTTTATGAAGGAGAGCTCTCCATGTACATACTTCATCAATAAGGTCTCCATAAAGACAAGCATTCTTGATGTCCAACTAATACAAGTATAGTCATATGATTTAGCACGAAAAGCAAAATTGGAAGAGATGATCCGAGAAACCAAATGAAAAATTTTTAAATAAATCTACTCAAAATTTTGAGTAAATCCTTTGACCACTATATGTGCCTTTGAGCATTCAACACTTCCACCATCTTAGTGTTTGGCAGTGAATACCCATCAATATCCCAATTTTTCTTATTTGAAGGTGAACTGACGATGTCTCATGTATGGTTTTGGTGTAGGACAACCATTTCTGCATCCATTTCTTGCTTCCAACCTAGTGCCTCATCATAATTTTTGCAAATTGTGACTATCTAGAGATACACTCTTGCAGGTTGATGAAGATAGGAGCTACAAAAAATACAAAGATGTTATAATGAATTGTACAAGGCCTTGCCCCTTTTTGAAAGGGAAACGAAATGACTATGCAGAAATGATTGTTGTAAAGATTCTAACAATTTTAGGTCAGTAGATGTAGTCTTGTTCTTTTCTCATGGAGTTACTTTCAAAAATATGGATACAATAGGTGTAGAAGATATAATAAAATTTTCCATGTTCCTCATGAGAAAAACTCATCAATAACGGTTTATCAAAAGGAGGGGTGTGAGATATAGCTTTTTTGGAGAAGATATGGGTATGTTTCTCATGTGGGGTGGGTGGGGTGTGTTTCTCATAGAGGTTCATAGAGGATAGTTGATGACATCCTCCAAACTTAGTCACACAACATCTGTGTCTCTACATAGTCCATGTAGAAGATTGGGGACTCCATGTCTCGGTGCTTGAGCCAGTGTGAAGGATCATCCTTTTGTTATCATGATCAAGCATTGTAGTATTTATCCTTCTCTCTCTATCTCACTTGTCGATAACTATGATCATGGTTTACATTCAATAGCATGTATGCGAGAATCCTGGTTGTAATTCTACCTTTGAATAGGAGAGGCATGAAGCAAGGTTTCTGAAACCTGAAGGAAGTAATGGTCATTAGTGCCTAAAATTAAGTTGTTTCTCATAAACATCTAGTCAATCAATTGACTAGTCCAATTGATTGATTGGTTAGGGTTGGACTATTCTTGAATTGATCTGCCAATCTACTGATCTAGTCTAGTCGGTCAATTGGACTCTCCAATCACTTTTTTGGATGATTTTTCTAGTTGATCAACTAGACTATCTAGTCAGTTTTTTGGGTTCATCTCAGGTACGTCGACCAAATGGACTTTCCACTTGATTGAGCCTTTTCCAGTTAATCAATTGGGATTTCTAAATGATGGATTGGGCATCTAGAAACTATATTATTATTCTAATAAATTACCTAAACCTTTTAGTATCTAGTTTAACTTATGTCCATGATTATACACATCTTCCTTTATGCATCCTATTTGTGTGATCCTATAGTCTCCATATTGTGTTGATGGTGGTGTCTATAATCATATTACTACTTCACAAGCAAGGATTGGTATCTAGAAAGACTTCATTTCCACCCAAGAAATTGGATCACTTGAAGAACAACTTCAACCTAGTGATTAGACTATTGTTATATGATCGTATAATCCCTTTGTTTGTGATATCTAGATTGAATTTGAGGCATGGAAATGTCATTCCCTTAATGTTTCAATCTATGTTCATTGATCTAGAATAGACTACTCAAGATACACAAGGACTCAATATCATATATTGACTCACATGAGCATGGTTATGCATTTTATTGTCACACTCATCAACTGGCAAGGATTACATCAATGGGAGGGAAAAATTCCATCTACATCACCTATAGTAATCCACATGTGTCAGTGTGCCCAAGAATTACTTATATGGCAACCTTTATTTAAGGTCACATTGAGTAGTGTTAAAGCACATTGGGCAACATGTGTTCACTACCTTGACTTGGGTCTAAGAACCATAATCACCACTATCACATTGAGTTGTGATTTTGACTTCTGTTTCTAGCTTCCATGTATCATGCATGTGGTACACTTATTCATAACAAGAACTTATGTGTTTGACTTAATATCCAATATCATGACTGATGAAAGTGGTGATAACATCCAATTTAGTGAGTATCATATGCCCATTTTACCCTTACTTCTCTTATCTTTTCATACGTTATCCTTAAAAATTCCCTTTATTTTGGTAGTCCATGGATAATCATCTCCCTGATCAACGTTTATGTCATTTTGTAGAACAATCACTTAAATCAGTCTAGATGTCAGCCATAGACCAACGAACCTTGTATAGTAGGCAACAGATTGATGGAATGATAACTTGTTGCCCCAAAATGGATTCATACTAGCAAGCTCAGGTTTCCTATCAACATCGACCTGATAGACTAACAGTTCATTGACCCGATAAAGTTGCATTGATGATTGTGTAGCTCGATGATTCAACATGACTGGTGGGTGGTCAGCACCATTGGATCTATGGCTCCACATCCTGGTTGTCCCCTTTTCTAATATCCTATTGGACAGTGAGTGCCCAATTCTGCAATCCTACGAAGTGCACCTCAATGTCTCAATGCCCCAATGGAGGTCTAGGTTGATGAGCCAACTAGTTGACAAGCTAACTGACCGATAAGGACACATCTTGTTACACCCACATCCCATGATTACCACTAATCATGAGATTAGGTCATAAGTTTAGGATTAAACATAGTACAAAGAACACCCTTAACTCTCATTTTTTCTTTCGATTTCAAACTCTTTGTTTCCTCACATTCAATCACATAAACTAACTATACAAGGGGATTTAAAACTTGATTACTCTAATCTGATTTCAACAATAGAGATACATATCTAAACATTCATTCATATTCTCACACTTCCATGTACATACAACATGATAATTGAATATGTTCTCTTATTAAGGAAACCAACTTACACATCCTCATTTACAAGTCTCTCATTTCTACTCAAGTACCTAGAGTGATAGGGATCTACAAAAATTGACTGATCTAATATGTGGCTCCTATGGCAGATCTACTCTGATGCATTGACATCTTCAGTCTACATGCTTCCTCTAAAATTTTGTGAGTATAGGGGTGATCCTACCCATTCAATGAATGAGTACTTCAAAGAAACAGTATAAAGCACTTTAATAGTCAATCATATATTATTGATTAATTGAGTTTAAGGTAGAACAATAACAAATAGTAAGGAACTAATCATTCATGAGCATGTGTATGACAAGATACTCTAAGTATCTATAAGAGTGAATCAAGCTATAAAGAATAATTTGATAATTACACACTCTTGATTATTGTAATCATCTTATTATTCCATTAACCCACATGAGGTGTACCACAACATGTGAAAGCATCACAACAAGCTATGATCTCACTGTGTAAGGCTGAGAAGCATGCCCAGGTTCCTAAGCCTATCTCTCGAGTAAGACCCTGTATGTAGTGGACCTCACCACGTCTGGCTCTCAGTGGCTAATGGGAGTGGTTGGATATCTTGACTCCTCCTCTCAACATGGGTACTCAAGCGGGGAGTCAAAGCCCTCAAGCTTGTTGTACACCAGTGAACCTACAGAAGATGTCCATTGTTCACCACAATTTGTAACACAAGTACCACCAACATCCCTGGTTGGTGTTGGGTACCACACAACTATATAGAGTCTGCCCTACCGATCAATACCCGCGCACCCTACCAGTGTGCTCCAATTACCTCAATTTGTACTACCTATAGTCGAGAAACTATTTCCTCCCCACAATGCATGCCTTCTTATGAAGGATTCTACAATGGTTTGGGGCATCTAAATGTATAATTGACTCTTTAAATTCATCATTCAATCATCACATCAACATTTCTTAGTTTAGCTTAGTAAAGAATTCATTTCATAGATCATATTTCATATGTACCAAAATTTGAACTATTAAGCAACACCACATCTCATATTGATAAACACTTGTATTAAAATACTTGGTTCATGGAATATCCTATCATTATGGTTTCCTTTGTCTCATTCACATGTCACATGACTCATGTAAGGATTTAATGTTTCATAATAGATAGATTTCAATAATTCGCATATAACCAAACATATATATGAAACCCTTGAATTAGCTGAACTAGGGTTTCTGTGCCATTCATTGAAATATTATGCATCAATAATAACCTTGAAGAAATGAATTATAATGATAAAATAATCATGTCAGTTCAATTTCATGATGTCTATATGCAATCTTCCAACATTCCATTCATCTAGGGTTTCACCCTCTTTACTAAGATATTAAGCAAACACTGACAGCATGAAATGAAATCTAAGATATTATCTGACATATATTTACTACACATTCAGATAAAACAATCATTCATAAACAAGGATATTCAAATAGGCAAAGTTCTTTATTCAATTATAAAACAATTTCAGCCATAACTGAAAACCCTCATTTCAGTATATTCTTATAAATTCTAAAATACTTATAGGAATTCAATTAGATGATTTTCATACATTTCTAATGTGATTTTATCATATGAAATTCATAACAAAAGGAAAACAATCCATTTCTATATCATCTTTCATAAGCTTAAACTGAAAAGTAGATTTAGGGTTTGTAGTCACATACAAAGGAATTGAAGAATAATGTGGATTTAGTCTAATTTCGTAAAACTACTATTTAAAGTAAGTACCCACTCACCTAAGGTTTGAAAACACCTTCAAACATAGCCCCACATCTGAAATTCTCAAATCCATATCAAAACCCTAGCAAATAACGCTTTCTTCTTCCTTTCAATTGGGAAACCCTAGGAATGGAGAATCACAAAGAAAGAGTGTGAAAAAGGAGAATTAGATATCATTTAGAATCAAATCAGAGGAGGGGAGAAATCTTGACATGTTGGAGAAGAATAATCAAGAAAAGATATATAGATATGACAAACTTACTTGATTTCATCAACTCTAGCGAGAGAAACCCAAGATCGTCATCTTCTTTACTTTATCCATCCAAACCCTATCTCTCCCTCTCTCTGTAGGATTTTGTTTCTATGGATATCAACATGAAATATGAGATCTCCTAGTTTTAGGCAGATCATATAGAGCAATTGAGCTGCTTGGTCAATTGCAAATTGACCCTACTTATACTTTCTTTTATTTCGACAGAATTTTGTATCATTAAAATGTTATTGTAAATCGTTTACTAAATAGGTTAAATGTGCTCCAAAAATTATGAGAATTTATCATGTTGTCTAAACATAGTTACAGAGATCTAATAAAAATTCATATCATTCAGAGCTACCAATAAATAATTAAAAATCTAACACTACAATGTTGAATAATAGTCTGTAGCATGGTCGGTCGAAGTGTAGTTCAACCGAGAACCACATTCAAAGGACATCAAAATATTTTGATATTTTGCAAATAACATGAATGATTGAGTTATCCATATTATATCCAAATTTCAAATAAATCCAAGTTACATAGAAAGTATGAAAAATCATATATCATATTGTTATACCTGTCAAATTTTTGTGTTTATATACTATCAAAACCCTAACTTTGGAAATTATGGTTTAGGCTTCTCAAACCCTAATCCTCAAAAGTAAAACTATGATTAGATTTCTTTCTTAGGTTTTAAACCAAACAATTGAATTGCCGAAATTAATCAACTTTAAGTGATAATCAATCTAATTAAGCATGTAATCATCCATGTAAACTATAGTTTACTAATTAATCACAAGCATGGTCATAACAATTCTCCCCCTAAAAGGTTTTCTCCTCGAAACATAAATATATAGGAAAAGTACATTCAGAGTTTCTTTTAATTATCTAAAATCTTATATCTCACTATTCTTATATTTCTTCTTGAGTATTGTATTCAACATTGAGTCCTTTGTTTCTATTCTAATCACAATAATTTTTAAACATGGCATCTCTATGATAGAAAAAGAATTTCAAATATCATAATCAATCACTTAGAAAAGAGAAAGAAAAATCAACCATTTTAACCTTTTCACACTCTCTTGAGGTGTTACCTTAGCACTGGTAATCTGATCCAACCATCTCAATTCATACGGTTCAATCTATAATATCGTGATGTATCACATCAGAGTTACTAAAGAGGATTCACTTATCATTTTGAATATTACTATTATGCTACTAAAATAGAAAGCTCTCATAAGTAGCAAGACTAGAGTTACCAGCAATTGTACAATACTAAGCTGGATTATTGTTATGAATGACTAAACTATCACACTCTCTTTATTAACATATTGCTTGCACATGTATAGTTGAAACCATATGCAAAACAAATTTACATTCCTTGATATACCTTCAACAAATTATACTTCTAAAAAAATTCTTATATTACTTAAGTCATTTTTCTCTTATTTTTCTTATTTTTCATTACTACTTGCTTCTTCTTACTTATCCTTCTTATTTTTGATCATATAGATTAAACATCTCTAACATTAAAATATTCAAGGTAAGGATGGATTACTCATCATTCTTGCTATCATTGTAAGAATCTATTTCTTATCAAACTTTTCTCATGTAGTACTTTTTCTTTTGTTTATATCAAACTAATTACATTTCAAATATATTTCTTACCCTCCATTCATAGTTATTTTCATGTTGTTTATCTATCTTTCTCATTTTCTACCTTTAAACTCGGGATTACTATAACTGCTATTCTCTTCTCATATTGTTGATCTCGGCATCTCATTTTATAGATATGTTAGTGCTTAATATCAAATCACTAGTGACTTTTCTTGCATTGTTACAAGCCTAAATATTCCAACATGCAATCCTTATTCAATAACATGATCTTGTTGGGACATGATTTTACTCCCTTATTCCAATATGCAAACTTTCTCTCACTTAGGGTTTATGAAATTCTTCATTATCTTATCACTTGAATTTCTTTTCTCTTACCTGGCTTTTTTTGGTATGTTACTTTCTTTATTTATCCTACTAGGGTTTCATAATCATATTATGTGTCATTAATGCATTCATTATATATGTTTTCCATGGTTATTATCCATCATATAGAATTCATTTTTTTATTACTTCATTACCACATTTCTCTCATTAAGGAAGTCACAAAGGAGAAGATTATTTTGATACTTAGAATTTGGATCTTCAAGCATTCACTTAATGTATTTCTCATACTAGGTTTAATTAGTCATCGTCCTACTATCTAGCATTTTCTTGCATTTCACAGTCTCTTTTTTATCATCTATATTATTGTCATGGAACCTTTCTTACCCCAATCCCAATTCCACTACCTAGAAAATGGTAAAAGGATTGAAACGCCCATCTCTGAGTGGCCCAAAAGGATCTCACACACTGTCATATACAATAAGAAATAATAACTCATAAAATAGGAGATTTAAAGAATAAACTAACTCAAAAAGGATATTTTGCATATTTATCCTTTTCATCAGAGTATATTGAGTGTTGAAGCAATCTAGTCAATATTCCATTTGTTATGCCTAAAATCAAGAAATCAAGACACGACCAATGCAGTTGCACGTTACACTATCAAAAATAAGTAAATGTTTTTATAACAAAATAGTACATTTGTAGGACTTATATTCAACAAGCAATTTTCCAAAACCAATATTTATGCAACAAGATGTTTATTCCGAACATTTCAAATTTCATTACGAGTTCTTATTATGCTGATTCGAGAAGCATGCTTATATATTTTGTGTGGCTCCATTGCTCCAACGAGATTGGGGAGGTCACCAGGCTCCTTCTCTCCATATGAGGTAGGAGGTCGATCGACATGTATAAGATTCAAGATCATTCGACATGTACAACTTCCACCCTCTGAATGAGGAGGTCACTTGTACTCAATATCAACATTATCAACATCAATATATAGGCAGACATAATGGGTAATGTCATTTATGTTTTTAGGTTTTTCTCAAAATAGAATATAGGAAAAATGGAAGACTAACCAATAGGGAACAGTAGCTCAACCAAGTATATAGCCAAGTATACAATCATGAGATACATAAAAAGTATCTTCAATATAATCAAGGAGGAGATATAATAGTGTACCTTTCACTGAAGATTTAGAGTACAAATCTCAACAAGTAATAGGTCAACCCTTCGAGTTAGATCCTAAATCAACAAGATTGGATCAAGTGTCAAGATCATGATGTTTAGAATATCATGTTTGAATATTTGAGATTAGGGTTACACTTTTCCTATGTCAACCTTAGGGTTAGGTCACCCATTTATAATCAACCAATATTTCAAGATGTCCAACATTATTTCAAGTGTCAAGTATATTTTTGAGTGTGAATGTCCTACCCAGGTTTTCTAAGATCATGTTAACCGTAATTTTATGATCATTATCCAAGTCATCATCAAATTTTTAGATCATCATCATGATAATTAGCATCATTGGAATTCAATATTAGATTGATAAAAGGTAGAGTCATGGATCATACACATGATGAAGGATTTTGTAATATTGATATTGATATCAAGATTACTCATTATTCATAGAGATTATATTCAAGATTGAATCAAGTAAATATATCTTAGATCACTAATGATTCAAGTCTGCATTTTTTTGTCGCAAGATAATCATCAGAGTCAAATGTTAGGGTTTCTAGAGATCAAACATGATTATTGCATCATTTGAAATTTTAAATATGGAAGAGATCAAATATCTAGGGATATCAGTGAAATACATAAGGAAGTAGGCTCCACAAGTATTTTTAATCAATTCCTTGGGTTTTTCTAATCAATATTGACTATTTATTCGTGATTTTTGGAGAAACGATGTATTTTCTATGATTTAATCAAGATCTAACTATTATGTTGGTTATTTGTTAGAGAGAGTGGAAAAATAACCATGTGAGAAAATATACAGCCATCAGATTTTTTGTCAGTGCTAGACCATCATCATGGATCAATGGTTGAGGGGTGACGTCCTCCTGGGCACGTGCATGAGATAGGAGAAAGAGGGATGGAACAAGGATCATCGATCCTGGGTCTTGGTCAGCTGTTGACCAGGATCTAATGGTTGTGGGTCATTGTCTCAACCAGCAAAACCTGCATGCAAGCAGGGTTTCCTTACGGCGGCGCAGCGATCGAAGAAAAGAGGGATCAAAGGTTGGGGGAGAGAAGGGAGAGGCATCGTTCTATTTTGTGAGGTCATGGATAAGTTAGTAGTATGCTTTTTATAGGGTATTGGGATTATCTTTTAGGGTTTCGAGTGGGCATCCATGGTGGCGGCCGAGAAGTGTGATCGAGCACCTTGTTTGCCCTCAAAATAAGTTGAAATTGTATAATTAAAGGCTAGGTGAGTTTGAAATGATGAGGTGGTCATTTTTTATCATTTTTATTTTCAAAATGGGGTTGCATTTGGTCAATTGCAAACTTGGCCACTTGGTCCCTTCTCCGCTGATTGTGGAAGGTAGGAGACAGGTTATTGGTCATCTTATTCGGCCAAAATCTACATGCCTCGGATCCAAGGGCTGTGGTTCGTACCCCAAGCGAGCCCTGGATAGAGAGGTTGGTTCGGACTGGTTCAGTGAGAAATGAATGGGAATTTCCTTGGTTCAAGGGTTCTATGGCTGAATCAGGCCATGCGGCTATTGGGCTGAGCCAATAAACAAGGAAAAGGAAAATAAAGAGGGTATTTAGTGCTAAAAGGGGAGCAAAACTTAGAAAACTCATATAAAATTGTAGGAATGTCCAAATCCCCTCAAATTTGGATCAATGCTACATGATAGAGTCTACAGCATGTGTGCAAAATTCCAAATCAAAATGGGAACGTATGATCAATAATTTAATCAAAGGATTAAAGGGTATAACAAAGTTAAGTTTTTCTACACATTAATTTCAAGGAATCATAGGCAATTGTAGGAATGACCAAATGAGATGAAATTCGGAGCATAGTTCATAAAATTTTGTAGAACATTTACAAAAAATTTTGAGACCCAAAGGATAAATTTTGATAGACAAATTTACTTCTTTGAATCAAGTAACAAAAAATCAAAAATGTGATGTCACAAAGTGTATAAAAACTACATTGTTCACCATATTTTGAATTTGAGTATCATTAATTATCAAGTAGACAAGAAAAATATATTAGGGTCAAGAGTGAACATAATGAGGGTAAAATTGTAAATAATTCAAAAATTCACTTTGTCACATCCTTCCCTCCTTAAAAAGGAATTTTTTCCCCAAAATGCAAAAAATCCTCAACAATTGGGACTACATAATCCAGGTCATATCATCAAATACTCCCACATCATCAACTATATAATCAAAATCATTTCCTCAAAATTATAACCACATCATAGTCCCTCATAAACTTGCATTGATCAATCAAGAGATCAAAAGACCACAGCTCACCACTTGAATTCACCTTCCATTCATGTCTCCATAATAAGAGAAAATCGAGATAAAGAGTCGAGATTAAGTGTCATGGATAAAAAATGGGTCTTGCACTATAAAGTTTGTTATTCATGATTCAAGATTCAAATATTCATATTTTGGTTTCTGAAAGTGAAGTCTAGAGTTTTAATTCCTATCCAGACCATAGGTGTGATCATCCACCCATAAATAACGATCTAGCAACATTTCAAAATTTCAACATCAATTTTGTCATCAAGTATATCCAAGGTGGGTGACTGATTTAGACCTAGGTACTTTTTAGGAAATTAACCCTATGCATATAATCAACATTACCATCCTCAAAATCATTACTAAGTCAACATCTTCAAGACCTAAGTTTTTGGGGATATGAAAGTCACTAGCCACATTGTGGGTGATCCTAAGATCCACATGGTGATTGTAATCATGTTTAAGATTTTTTTACATCAATATCGAGAGTTGAAGTTTAGACATCAAGATCATATGTATAAATATTTCTAAAGCTAGGTTTACATTCCTATTTAGACCTTAGGGGATATCACTCATCTATATTCAATTTCGAGCAACAATATTCAAGCAATATTCGAGCAACATATCAAGATTTCATTATCATGGTATCCAAGGTTGATGAATGATCTAGACCTAGGGCTATCTAGGAAGTCAACCATAAGCTATAATCCATATTATCATATTTCAAGGTCATTATTAAATCAATATTCAAGATCGAATATCAACCATGGGTTTAACCTATTAAACATAGGTCAACCGATCCAAATTGGGTGAAAGGGGATGCTTCTCCAAACTTTAAATAATCAACAAGGTGAAAATTTAGAGGTAGTCATAATAGGGATGTGACCTAGGTTAGGGGAGTCATCAGTCAACTACCACCCTAATCTAGCACATTACCTACATTAGTCATTATCCATTAAGCTTATTCAAATAGGGAGAGTATCAATGATTAAATCCTATTCCATAAGGTCATAAGATCAAAAATTCAAGGTTATAATAGGGCAATAATGTCAAGATTGTTCAAGGACGGGGTCATACTTGCATTCTCTTTCTTTCATGATCAAGGTAGTGATATAATTTGAAAATAGGTGCATGATTCAGGTCCAATGCTCATCATATCAAAATTGAGATTACAAAAAGGCATAAATAGTCAATGGGGAAGGTGCCTTTTGTATTAAAGTTTAACATCATGCTTTTGAGAGTCTTATGCCTTAGTTATTTGACGACATGATCCTGGCGTGTATCAAATAGGGTATGAGTTTTCTTAACTATGTTTTAGGTTTAGTCAACAATAGGGCAACATGAATTTTGTAAAATAGGGACCTCATCAATAATGTGCCATAAGGTATAAGTCCTCCTTATTTCACCATATCAGAACTATCATTCACCTCAAGCATAGGGAGAATGTAGTCTAGTTTTGGCAAAATTGAGTTTTCATGAATGAAGGGGTCACGCATGAGTATTTTATTTGAAAATTATCATTGATCAAAATTGAGTTTTCAAACTAAGGTCAGATCATGGCATCAACTTTCACAATTTTCTAGTAGTTTCTATTGATTCCCATAAGTTACTCATAATCAAGAAATAATGTGGAAAATGGCCATGAGAAAGGACCACATGAGGAGATGAGAAGACTGCCTAATCATCATCTACTTGGGTGGGTTAGGGTAGTTCTTAAAGAAGAGATGAGTTGCTAGAAGACTCTCTAAGTTTTCAACAGAGAACCTTTAGGTCCAAACTGGATCAATTAAGGCCAGGTAGAGTGGGGAACCTCAGCCATCATGAAGACACATAGGAGGAATTATGTCAAAACCCCTAGCCTAGACACCTCAATTTTCACCATTATGGACTTTAGGGTTTTTGGGGTTTAGAGACTCAAGTTGTCATTTACTTAAATATATGGGAGTGTGTATGCTCTGATACCAACTGTCATGGAACCGTTCTTACCCTGATCCCAATCCCACTACCTAGACAGTGGTAAAAGGAATGAAACACACGTCTCTGAGTGGCCCAAAAGGATCTCACACACTGGCATATACAATAAGAAATAATAACTCATAAAATAGGAGATTTAAACAAGAAACCAACTTAAAAAGGAGATTTTGCATATTTATCCTCGTCATCACAGTATATTGAGTGCGGAAGAAATCTAGTCAATATTCCATTTATTATGCCTAAAATCAAGATACAGCAATTGCACAATACGCTATCAAAAACAAGTAAAACAGTTTATAGCAAAACAGTACACTTGGTAGGAGTAATATTCAACAAGTGATTTTCAAAAACAATATTTGTTCAATAAGATGTTTATTTTGAACAATTCAATTTTCATTACAAGTTCCCATTATGCTGATTCGAGAAGCATGCTTATATATTTTGTGTGGCTCCATCGCCCCAATGAGATGGGGGAGTTCAGCAAGCTCCTTCTCTCCATATGAGGTAGTGGGTTGATTCACATGTATAAGATTCGAGATCATTCGACAGGTACAAGTTCCACCCTCCGAATGAGGAGGTCACTTGTGCTCAATATCAACATTATCAACATCATTATACAGGCAGTGATAATGGTAATGTCATTTATGTTTTTAGGTTTTCCTCAAAATATAATATAGGAAAAATGGAAGAATAATCAATCGGTAATAGTATCTCAACCAAGTATATATCCAAGTATACAATCAACAGATACATAAAAAGTATCTTCAATACAATCAAGGAGGAGATATAATAGCATACCTTTCAGTGAAGATTTAGAGTACACTCAACAAGTAATAGGTCAACCCTTTGAGTTAGATCCTAAATCAACAATATTGGATCAAGGGTCAAGATCATGATGTTTAGAGATCATGTTTCAATATTCGATATTAGGGTTACACTTTTCCTATTCCAACCTTAGGGTTAGGTCATCCACTTATAGTCAACCAATATTTCAATATGTCCAACATTATTTCAAGTGTTAAGTATAATTTCGAGTGTGAATGTCCTACCTAGGTTTTCTAGGATCATATGTGTTAACCCTAATTTTATGATCATTATCCAAGTCATCAGCAAATTTCTAGATCATCATCATGATAATTAGCATCATTGGAGTTCAAGATTAGATTGATAAAAAGTAGAGTCATGGATCATACACATGATCAAGGATTTTGTAAGATTGAGATTAATATCAAGATTACTCATTATTCATAGAGATTATATTCAAGATTGAATCAAGTAAATAGATCTTAGATCACTAATGATTCAATTTTTCATTTTTGTGTCTCAAGATAATCATCAAGGTAAAATGTTACGGTTTCTAGAGATCAAACATGATTATTGAATCATTTGACAATTTAAATATACAAGAGATCGAAGATCTAGGTATATCAGTGAAATACATAAGAAATTATGCTCCACAAGTATTTTTAGTAAATTCCTTGGGGTTTTTCTGATCAAGATTGACTATTTATTCGTAATTTTTGGAGCTAGGATGTATTTTCTATGATTTAAACAAGATCTGACTATTATATTGCTTATTTGTCTGAGAGAGAGGAAAAATTACCATGTGAGAAAATATGTGGTTGTCAAATTTTTGGTCAGTGCTTGACCAACATTGTGGATCGATAGCTGAGGGGTGATGGCATCATGAGCATGTGTGTGAGATAGGAGAAAGAGGGAGGGCACGAGGATCGTCGATCATGGGTCTTGGTCAGCTGTTGACCAGGATCTAATGGTTGTGGGTCGTCGTCTTAACCAACAGAACCCGCACGTGAGCAGGGTTGCACCGCGGCGGCGCAATGACTAAAGAAAATAAAGAGGGTATTTAGGGATAAAGGGGGAGCAAAACTTAGAAAACTCATATAAAATCGTAGGAATGTCCAAATCCCCTCAAATTTGGATCGGTTCTTCAGGATAGAGTCTACAACATGTGTCAAATATACAAATCAAAATGAGCACGTATGATCAAGAATTTAATCAAAGGATTAAAGGGTATAACAAAGTTAGGGTTTTGTACACATTAATTTCAAGAAATCATAGGAAATTGTAGGAATGCCCAAATGAGATGAAATTTGGACCATAGGTTCATATAATTGTGTAGAACATTTAAAAAAGTTTGAAAACTAGAGTATAAAGTTTGATAGACAAATTTACTTCTTTGGATCAAGTAACAAATTAATCAAATATGTGATGTCACAAAGTGTATAAAAACTACATTGTTCATGATATTTCGAATTTGAGTATCATTAATGATCAAGTAGCTAGGAAAATATATAGGGGTCAAGAGTGAACATAATGAGGGTCAAATTGGAATTAATGCAAAAATTCACTGTGTCACAACTCCATCATGTTTCAAACCTTTATTTAATCATCGTCATTCTCTTACTGTATGATACTCTTCCAGGTATCATTTTTAACTTCTACTTATCTCTAATGATCATGTTTCTCATTCATGTGTATGATTATGTACTCCATGCTAAATATATTTCTTGTTATCCTTTTACTAATGTGAACTTGAAATTATAATCAATTTCTCCCTAGTAGTTTCATCTTATGCATAATATACTACATGAATTTAAGTCAAATGGCTCATGTAGGGGTCAACCATTTGTTTTTATTGTAATCAAGTTTTTCTATTCTAAAAATAATTCACTTTTTTTACTTGATCATTTGTTTAGTTTCACCTTTTGTCTCTTTCAAGAACTAATTTCATTTCATGTCAAGGAACTTATTGAGTATATCTGATTGAAACTAGGTAGTTATTGTTGGTATGTATGCCCGGAGAGCCAATCATGTGATGATTGGAATGAGGCATTAAATACCTAATGTGATGATAATAATAAAGGTAATTATGCCTATTATGTTTGCCTCAGTCATGAGATGATGACACATACGTAAGTATATGTCTAAAGAATGATGTTACTCAATGTTGTATGTCTTCAAGTATGTGACTTGAACAATGAGATCATATGTATGATAAGAGTATGTGCATTCTTGTTATGTACCTAGTCGGATATTACTATGGAAGCAAGATAGACAACAATAATACATAAGACTAGAGTGTGTGTTGATTGATGACAGAGACTTCATGCTATGTGATATCAAGTCAAGCACATAGGTACATGTTAGATAATAGTGTATCAGACAGACCCACCATGAGAGTGATACATGGAAACCATGGAATGGTAGTCAGAATATGCTCATATAGTGATAGTGGTGATTTTGGTTCTTAGACATGAAGTTACTACATTCAATACATATAGTTCCTATACTTTGACATCATCCAACGTAATACTAAATAAGGGTTCCCATAGCGATGATGATTGGGTGCATTGTGACACATTGGGATACAGTGTGAGTGATGTAGATGGGATTTGTCCTTCCTATAGGAGATTGATATCCAAGGCCTCTTGATAAGTGAGACTGAGAAATGTACAACCGTACTCATGTGATATAATATGTGATATGTGAACTCACATGCATCTCAGATAGTATTCTCTAGTTCAAGGAGCATGGATTGAAAGTTGAGAGGATGACGATTCCATGCCTCGATTTCAATCTAGATATCAGAGATAAAGGAACTATACAATCATGGTAACACTAATCACAGATTGTAGGTTGAAGTTGTTCTCCAACTTTATGAAATACTTGGATATAAATGATGTGTGACTAGGCACCTCTCTTTGCTTGTGATATCATAATTGGCTATGGACATTCACTTCCAACGTAATTCTGGACCTATAGGGTCGCACATAAAAAATACACTTGGATTAAAGGATTATATTCATGAATGATGTTTAATTTGATTACTAAAGGTGTTTAGATAATTCAATTAAACAATTGAGATTCAAAATTGACTTATTGGACTATGAACCAACCGGTTCAAGTGTTGAATCAATCAGTTGGAGTGTCAGGTCAATTGGAATCAATATTGGTTGAACTTTGCCTGAACTGGACAAGTGAAATGACCATTTCACTTGTGAAACAACCATCTCCCAATGTGAAATAATCGTCTCACAGTGTGAAACAATTGTCTCACAATGTGAAATGATCATTTCACTATGTGAGATGACCAGTTCACCCTCTGGGTCACCCCATTCAGTTGCCAATTTGATTGGAACAAGGATTGATGTTGATGTCATGTTTAGCATTAATCTTGCATTGAATACCAATATGATTCAGAATAAGAAACTGCACGAACCAACTAGTTCACTTAGTGAACTGATCGTCTCATGCACTAACGACTGATTGGGTGTGTGAACTGATCGGTTATGCATTCACATGTTCTAAAAAATTCATGAATCTGGACCCTTCTACTCCCACAGAGACTGGGAACCCAAACCCTAACCCCTCCTATAAATAGAGGGGTACTAGGGGCTTCCCAACACACACAATTGAGAATTAGTTGCTTTGACAATTGTTGTCCTCTTTGGTTGTAGTAACTAATAGAGGGCAGGAGCAAGTCCTACCCATTAAAGTGAGGGATAGTGAGGGAGAGAATAACTTAGAGCAACTGTGGGAGAGCATGTCGATGACTATTACGTCGACAAAAGGGGATGTGATGTTGTGAGAGCAGAGGTCTGTGACATAGAGGAACTGACGCTACCTGTGCTTATGGGGGCTAGCACTAGTCTGGGGTTGTGCTCTTTAATGGGTTTCAGCATGTCGACCACCGATTGTGATTCGTATGCTCCTTCTAGTAGTCGTCTGGCCAGGTTGGGAGTGGTGTTGTAGATTGGCTGTCAACCTATTTTAGTGTGATATTTTCTATCATTGCACCTTCCATGATGTGAAAGAGGATCTTTCCTACTACAACCTCTGAGTGGAATATTCCTTTAGTCTCCAGACATTGTAGGGAGAAGTAGCCATTATTCTATATGATAGTATTCTTGTCAAGCTACGGTCTAAGCACCATGTTCAGAAGGCATTGGTTGCGGGCAGTCAGGTAACCTATGGCGCATCTATCGAAGTCAGGCATTTCAAACAGTAGTATTTTAGCCGGCTCAGAAAACCAATCATCTACTGAGTTCTTCCCTCTTGTTGGCTCTGGTAGTGCAATGTGGGGTTCCCAGTGGTCTGCATGGACTTCTCTAGAAGTGGGAGACTTCTTCCGATAGGAGAAATCCATCAACACCATTTGTGGTGGCCAGACCAAGAGGCTGTTGGAGATGACCATTTGAGTGTTGTTGTTACTGAAGGAGCATGTTGCTACCTGAAGAAGAAGAAGCACGATGTTTCTACAACGGTGATGTTGTTGGACTTGCTCCAGGACCAGGTATAACCTTGCAAACCTTCCTTCCTAGATACATCATTGTTGATGTGATCTTGTTGTTTTGGGGAACGAGCATTTAAATTTTTTTGTTTCTATTGTCTATATATGTGCCCGATTTCCCTACAATGGTATCAGAGCCACATCAATTTACGATGTATCTGGAATTTAAATCGATGTGATTGGAATTAGTTTTCATTCTTTTATTTCATACGATGCAAATATTAAAATGATAATGTGCATATCTGATTAAATCCCACATACGACTCCACAAACTAATATATATATATGATATATATTCAATTTACACGTGTCACCCTAAAATCAGTTTTGTTGGTGGATGTTTAGCATGGTTATGGCCGATAACCCTAGATCTATGTGTGCTTAGTTGTGGTTATTAATTCCTGATGTTACTCAGTCTAAGCATCGAGCCTCTCTCCTCCTTCCAAATGTAAACTAATTCTCTTCTTCTTATTTTCCCTCAAATGTAACTCGAGGTTTCTCTTTTATAATGTAATAATAAATAGGATATTTTTACTTTATGTTTTGATGTGAGATGACAATCTGCACAAAGGTGAAACAACCAGATCATGCGACGAATTGGTCGACTGGAGGACCGAGGAGGCCAGATGACATGAAGATGAATCGTTCGACTGGTGGCCCAACCGATCGGCTGAAGGTGTCCAGATGCCGCTTGGACCTAAGAGCCAGATGACGACTTTAGGAGACTAACTGAGCAAAAAGGAGGCAAGCAGGCCAGTTTAAATGTTGAACCAATCAACCCAGATTGGTTTGAGCACAGCTCTTCACCAACAATAGGTTGCATATGATGTGGACCATAGGTGGTAGTAATTCCTTGTGGCTCCAAGGAATTACAATAGAATGGACATAATCATCGCTAGTGTGTTTTAATTATTGCATGTTCTCGTATGTGGTTATATCATGTATATGATATGTACTATAATTTTGTGGTGATTGGATATGTATATGTATTTATATATAAAATCCCTTATTACAATATTAAGTCTTAGATGCTCTCTATAAGCAACACACATGAAAATCTTGATTAACCTAGCATAGGTTATGCCAAACTATGGTGTGTTGTCTATCTCGTGGAAGTGTGATGGTATATATGTAGATCTACAAAAACAAGGGTGCATATTCTATTGTGTTGGCTTTTAGGTCAGGCTTAACTAGTGATTCTAAATGGGATTGAGTGCCAGAGGCATGCTGATGATCATGGTAAGGAGTTGTGCATGTCATCTATCCAAGAAGTACATAAGATGTAACTAAATAGTCAAGTTGTGGGTGATCAGCCAAATTTGAGTCATGATTTGATGAAATATGGATCTTGACTCACTAGAAGATTGTACGCTACAATCTTCTGAATTGATACATGAGGGCTATCAATTTGAACAAAATAGTGGGAGCAATAATTAATTGAAGTCCTAATTAATATAATTAACTTATCAAATCAAACAAATCAAAAATGTTTTGAAAAGTTACAAAATTTTGTTTGTAGACAAATACAAACACATTCACATTGCGATCAGTCCTTGAGAAAGGATAAAATGGGAAAAAGTTCCACAATTGGTTAAGGACTATGAGAAGTGTTCTCATTAGTGTGTGAAAGCTCTATGTCCTTGAAACACCAGTGCCAGAGGAACCAGCTCCTAATGTGCCCAACGATGGAATGGATGCTTACTGAATCATGACAATGCCATAGACATTTGAATACCTTATGCTATGTTGTATGAACTATGAGTTGCATAAACAACATGAAAACATGGGAATTCTTGAGATCATAACACATCTTAATAATCATGTAAGGCAAGAAAGGTACAATGTCTTCAAAAGTGTTATTTGAGTGCAAACTGACAGAGGGAGATGCAGTAGATCCCCATGTGCTCAATATGATTGGGCATGAGGAGAGACTAGGATTTCTTTTAGGTCAAGAGTTGACCACAGATATGAATCTACACATTTTTGTATGAGTCATATAGTTAGTTTATCAAATTGCTTGGCATATTGATGACAAAGCATGAAGAAGGACACATCTGTGATGATGATCAGAGGAAGTGAGTCCAAGGACAAAGGCAATTCCTAGAAGAGTTCTGAGGCTAAGCTAAAGTCCAAGTCTGTAGGACTCAAGATAAGGAGAAGGGTAAGTGTAAAAGGAATCTATCCTTTTCACTTAAAAGGTTAAGGAAAAGAAAATGACACCATGTTTACATGTCTGGACATTGGAAAGAAACTATCCTCTTTATAGAGGATCTCAAGAAGAAGTTGGAGATAGAGATCTCTGCTTTACGACCTAAGAAGAAGTAAGCTAGAACTGTATGGAGCAAGGGTTGTTGCCTCTGTAGTTGGAAGTTGTCATTCATTGGCACATAATAGAATTAGTGAATTTCTATTATGTACCTGCCATTGATGAAAACATCATGTATCTTGTATGGACAAGAATTCATGTTTCATGGAAATGTCCTATGTCTCACAAATTTTATGTGATAGTTGTAAAGAAAATGTGTATGACACATATATTGAATGACTTGATAACTCAAACATTGAAAACCTATAGCATTGTCATCTAGAGCACATAAGTGAGAAATGCATTTCTAGAATCCACATGATGGTTATCTAGACTCTTTAGGTTGTTGAACCAATAGAGACATGTGTATCTTATTTATTGTGTATTATGATAAAAGAATTTTCACTAGATGTAGTGGGAGAGAGACTATTCTATTAGGCCTCATACATATTGATGTATATAGACCTTTTAGAATAAATGTAATTACCAGTACCTCATTATATTTAATTATGATATCAGTAGATATGGAAATATGTATTTCATGAATACAACAATGAATCTCTTGAAGTGTTCAAGGATATCATAAATGAAGTACATAACAAACTTGGTAAAAGTATTAAGATACATTGATATGATCAATGTTGAACACCAAGAGTTTAAGGACCTTCTAGAGAGACTATGATAGTCTATCACAATGAAATCCACCTAAAACATAATGACGTATCATAAAGAAGGAATCACACCTTGTTAAGTCATGGTGCAATTATCAATAAACCTAGCTAATCTTCCAATTTCTTTTGGGAACAAACTTTACACTAAACAATGTACCGTCTAAAATGTTTCAAAAGACACCATATGAGATATAGCATGGGAGGTGTCACAATGTCTTTTATAGTGATTAGGTATGAATTCTTATATAAGAGAATAGTTCCCTGAAAAGATTTGTCAACAAAATCACATAAATGTCATTTTGTTAAAATACTACTCTTATCCCAATCCAGCAACAAAGTTGCTTGTTAATTTGGATAACTATAATCCTGAAGAGGAACTTAGTTCCAAAAGAATCAGTCGGAGTAAAAGTAGAAATCAACATGCTTGAGACAAACAAGAAAACATTAAACCTAAAAGAGGTATCGTGGAAACAATGAGAATCACAAGATGTTGTGGAATCTCAAGTTCCCTATGTAACACACAAAACCTCTTAGTTATATTAGAACATGCCTTGAGTTTGAAAGATTATGATATATTATAACTAAAAGGGGTAGTGAGTTGATCATAGATTATGAGTCAACTACCTATCTATAATCTATTGAGGAATTAGGGTCTGAGAAATTGCTTGGCCATGGGATCAAGATGGACTTCATGTAAATCAACAAGGTATGACTTTCATGGATCCACCTGAAGGGATAAAACCCATTGGGTGAATTAGGGTCTTTGTAATAAAACCATCATGGAAGGGTAGATTGGTTGCAAAGATTTTCAAACTAGTTCAAGGTGTTGACCATGATGAAGTCTTTCACCACTTACCATGGTTAAGTCCATCAGGATCATGCTTGCTATTGCAGCTTAGTATGACTATGAGATTGGGCATATGGATGTTAAAATTGCATTCTTTAAATGGAATACTTAAGAGGATGGGTATGTGACACAAACTAAAGGTTTTATAAGTCCAATAATGCAAATAAAGTCTATAAGCTACAAAGGTCAATCTATGGGTTGAAGCAAGCATCTCAGAGTTAGAATCTTCTATTTTGACAAGACAGTCAAAGAGTTTGACTAGAGTCAAAATGAAGATGAAATTTGTGATTACAAAATACATCATGGGAGCATATTTATATTCCACACAATGATGAAGAATAACATCCTTATCCTACCAATATTAAAATTTGGCAAGGAAAGTACCTTCTATGAAGGGTTTAGGTGAAGCATCCTATATCATAGGAATTGAGATCTATAGAGATATATTTGGAAAGCTTCTTAACCTAAGAAAGAGCACAGACATTGGCAATATGTTGAAGGGTTCATCATGCAAGACTCAATGAGATAAAACTTATCCATGTTCCATTGAGTAGTCTCTCAGGATCCTAGTGTCCCAGTTCTTGTGAAAAATAGGAATACATGGATAGATGCCATATGCATTTGCAATTGGATATGTCTTGAATGCAATGTAATGTGATTATCATGTTATCTTATATGTATTGGACATGATGAGAGGTTATCTAGACATCTCATATGTATTGGGGATGATGAGAGGATATATATATATATATATACATATCTAGTAACCTTGTATGTATTGGACATTATGTGAGGGTATATATCAGATGCCAATGAGAGTTACTGGACTACCATAAAGAACATCCTTAGGTTCTTGTGAAGCACTAAAATGATATGTTTTTTGAGTATGGTAATAAGGAAGAGTTGGGTGTAAAGGGTTACACTGATGCAAGCTTCCGAAATGACAAATAAATGATTGCAATCCATGTTTATGTTTGACCTTAAATGAGAATTGTAAGCTGGAAAGGGTTTTGACCTAATGACAGTTGTTTGAATCTATAATAGAAGTTGAGTATCTCTGTGTTATGAGAACAACAGAGGATATTGTATGGATCAAGAAGTTCATATAGGTGAACTTGTGTGAGGTTCCAACCATTGATGACACAGTAGAAATACTAATTACAACAATGGAACTACTGGTTAGATTGGGAATCTCAGATAGCATACTACAGCACTTCCATCTCATACGAATAGTCGTACAGTGAAGAGATATGAAATTTGCAAAATACCAACTTGAAGTAAATGTTTCTAACCCGATATAAAAGTGCTTGCATAGCAGAAACATGATGGGCATGTTAATATCACATGCAATAAGATTTGTGGGTGATTATCTCTAAGTACAAGTGGGAGTCTGTTTGTATGTATGCCCAGATAGCCAATCATGTGATGATTGGAATGAGGCATTAAATACCTGATTTGATAATAATAACGGTAATTCCATCTATTATGTTTGTCTCAGTCATGAGATGATGACACATATGTAAGTAGATGTCTAAAGAATGATGTTACTTGATGATGTATGTCTTTGAGTATGTGACTTAAACAATGAGATCACATGTATGATAAGAATACATACATTCTTGTTATGCCCCTAGTTGAATATTATTGTGGAAGTAAAATAGATAATAGTAATACATAAGACTAGAGTGTGTGTTGATTGATGATAGAGACTCACTACTCATGATATGTGATATCAAGTCAAGCACACAGGTACATGCTAGAGAACAGTGTATCGGACAGACCCACCATGAGAGTGATACATGGAAACCATGGAATGATAGTCAGAATCAACTCTCATTATGATAGTGGTGGTTGTGGTTCTTATACCTGAAGTCACTATATTTATCACATGTAGTTCATGTACTTTGACATCATCTAATGTAATCATGAATAACGGTTGTAATAACAGTGATGATTGGGTGCACTATGACACATGGGGATAGAGTGTGAGTGATGTAGATGGGATCCGTCCCTCCTATAAGAGATTGATATCCAAGGCCTCTTGATAAGCGAGACTAAGAAATGTACGGCCATACTCATGTGATTTAATATGTGATATGTGAACTCACATGCATCTCAGATAGTCTACTATGGTTCAATGAACATGGATTGAACATTTAGAGGATGATAATTCCATGCCTCGAGTTCAATTTGGATATCAGAGACAAAGGAACTACATGATCATGGTAAAACTAATCACATATTGTAGGTTGAAGTTGTTCTCCAACTTTCTGAACTACTTTGGTAGAAATGATGTGTGACTATGCACCCCTCTTTGCTTGTAATGTCATAATTAGTTATGGACATTCATTGCTAACGTGATTCTGGACCTATAGGGTCACACGCAAAGGATACACCTGCATTAAAGGATGATATTCATGAATGATGTTTAATTTGATTACTCTAGGTGAAACGAACCCACCTTCCGGTAACCCCCAATTAAGGGAGACCGAGAGTTCGAAGCCGCACACATAATTTTAGGATCAAAGGTTTGGCAATTAACCAAGAACAATTATTAAATTTTAACCAACTAAACTGGAAAGTTGTAAGAAAAAAAAACGTTTGCATACCTTTTGAAAACTTGGATCTCTAAACTTCTATCCACATATGAATTCTACTCTAACTAATCCTCCTTGTATTTTAATTCATGTATTTCACAATATGATGATTTACTATTTGTCCTTTTGGCTTTGTACCTAAAACGCCGACAAACAAAACGTCAGTCAGCATAAAGCTGGTATGTGGGGGAACCAATAATTGTGCAATTATTCATAACAATGTATTGCAGCCAATTACCATTTAACAAACAATTTTACATTTTAAATATAACTGCATGATCCATGTCTTCCCTATCCTCTGCGTTGTCCCTGCAGTGGACCTGGATACTACTTTCCTTATAGTAGCTCCCCATTAAACCCCTCATGGTCCCACCTATAGATGAACCAGTTTCTAGGGTTGAGTCACATGGCACTACCTATAAGTAGCCCACTCCTTAACTCATGGCATGCTAAAGGGTCTCATGTCACTACACTTGGTAGGCCAATTTCTAACCCACGATAACCTAGACCTTACTCTAGGTTACCCCTTTTTAGCCTTTACAAGCCACAGAGGTGGATTCGAATCTAAGCCAGTTTTATATATATATATATATATATATATATATATATATATATATATATATATATATATATATATTCATGGTGATAATCATAGTCACTTTATAGTTGCATGAAATAAAAGGCATCCAACAGTTATTTTCAAGCAACCGATAAACACGTTCGGAAATCGCCGTGAAACTAAAGTGATTATTCATAAGAGTAACCACATACCTGTTCAGGCTGATCTGAGATAGAATAATCCATGCAAGTAAGAAATCCAAGCAAGCACACATACAAGATCCTGAAATAACCATACAAATTCCTTTTATTACTCAGGTCATCAATATCTATTAAACCTAGCTCGCTTCCTAGGGTTTCTAGTTCACTTTTAGGGTTTCCATTGCAATTAGGGTTTCCCTTCATCTTTTACTATTTTAAACCCTAATTTTATACCATTACTCATAAACCCTTATTATCTTATCTATTCTTCAATATTAAGGTTATCTTAACAACATATAACCCTATTTTCGGATTTAAAGGCACCATTAACCATCAATTAATTTCATTAAGCTTCTTTTACACTAAAGCTACTATTTTTATCCTTTTAATCCATGACAAGATCATTATGTGCATTCATCATCAATTCATAGTTCATTATGGTCTAATTCACATATGAACTATATTTGTCATTAATTCTACCTTTTATTCATTAGAAAATCCTAATTACTACATTAAGGGAATTTATCCACAAATTAGGAACTTTAATGCTTGAAATAGCTTAGAGTCATTATATATTAACTTTATTCACGATTTTGAATAATTAAAACCATTAAGAGTCACATTTACTAATATTAGGGTTTCAAGGCCCATTAAAGCATATTTATGCACATGAATTTCTAAATTAAACCAATTATGTGCAAAGTTCATTCTTTTTTATCTTAATGTATCTTTTCATGATTAATAGGCTAATATCAACTCTGATCATTCATATAACCCTTCCCTAATCATTATTCAACAAAGATTAGGGTTTTTCATTAGTTAAACTATTAAAGATAGTATTTTTACACACTTTTTGAATTTCAAGCATAAAAAGGCTTCCTCTATAATTTTATTGCATTCCTCTTGTTTTTCTGATCAATTTTCATGATTAAGTTCCTTCATCTGACCTTCCTACTAATTACTACGCTTTTTGCAAGAAAAGGGAATTTCTTGGATTTTCTAGTTAGAGAGGCGAATTACATGAGTTTTTCAGAAATTGGCATCCGTCGGATCACGGGGCTCCATTGTATGCACATGATCGCACGACTCACAACACTCACACCCACTAACGACTTACTGAAGTCGCGAAGAAACCAAGGTCGTTGATCCTTGCCTTGGGTCCACGGTGGATTCTGATCAAAGGGCAACTGCTCTTCGTCCCCTCCTGATTCAGCAGAGCCTCCCGCGGCGGCATTGTAGCCTGAAGTTCATCGGAGCATAGACAAGCCGAGGTTCTAGGATACAAGGGAAGAGGTAAAAAGGCCCGTTGTGATCATGAGATCCTTCCAAAGTCGATCGGGGTCCTATTTATAGGACTGCGGGTCGATTCTAGGGTTTCACAACCTTGTCGCCGCCCAAGCCTTTGGGAGAATTGGGTTTTTCTTCTAGAATCCTCAAAACACCCAACAAGTTAGGTCAGTTGGGTGCAAAATCATCTCACGAACCCTCTTGTGTCTTTGCCTTGCTTTCTCATGTTGTATATCGTGAGGGAAAAGGATTGGAAAAAGCCCCCTCCTTTCCTTTTGCGACTAGGGAAGATGACGCACAGCTGGCGTCGGATCTGTGGTCCCTTAGACCATGCGGGGATCTGACGACTGTCGTCAGTCCCATCCTTTTCCTATTCTTTTTCTTTTAATCAGTATTATTGTGACATTAAATGAAATCTCAACACTTTAGGGAACTTCTAAAAACCATAGCTCTCAAACTGATTATCCAATTAATCCCAAATTTTGAGGGAGACTTACCAAAGACTTAATCTACCTCCCTACCAAGTTTGGGCTCAAAATTCAAAAGAAATCATGCCATATTCTTTAGGACAAAATCATTGCTCAAATATGCATATTTCTCTCATATTTCTTTTTCTTACTTTCTTATTTTCCTTTATCTCTATTTCTTGCAGACCAAGAAGGCAAGTGGGGTTTGAAATATTTCTCATTATGACCAAACCCTCACTTCTCTCTTTATTTCTTGCATTATCTTCTTATTTCTTTATTAAAATATCTATTTTTGAGGATTTATCTTTATCTTTTCTTTTTATTTCCTCATTGGCATTCCATTTAACATTAGGAATTCTTTGGATACGAAAATCCATCAAGGATAACTCAATTATACTTCTTTTCACTTATTTTTCACATTTTATCATCGTTTTCAATTTCTTTCTTAATAAAGAAATACTTAATTGATCTTTTCATTTCTTATTGTATTTTATTTGCAACTTTGGACTCCTTGGGACCCAAGGAACCCAAGAGGCACGAAATCCACCTTTAGATTACATTCTTTTGCCTTCTAGAGGTTTCCACATCATTCTTTTCTCAAAAACTCAATTATTCATTTACTAATTTAATAATTGAATTTCCTTCCTTCATTTCCTTATTATTGGGCCCAATAGCCAATAAAGACCACAACACAATCATTAAGGCTATTGTAAATGAAATCCATTTATTCAAAATAAATTATATCATTATTTGTTCAACTATCTTTAATATGAGAAATTACATTTCTCACCAATTGAACCCAAAAATTGGGGTTGTAACATCCTTCCCTTCTTATAGGAATTTTGTCCTCAAAATTCTTATCAAGCAAAAAAAAACAATTCAGGATAAGACTTTTCCATGTCCATCATTAGCCCCTATGTGGCTTTACCGTACTCATGGCGCTACCAAAGAACCTTTATCATCACATATTCTTTTCTCTGAGTTCTCTCATATTGGCGTCTATAAACTACACAGGTGACTCAATCCATTTCAGCCTCCCTTGGGGCTCACTAGGTTCATTGTTCAGAACATAATCTGGGTACCTCACATAGTGCTCTAAATTAGACACATGGAACTCATCACACATTACTTTATCCTTAGGGGTAAGATCAAACTTAACCTTCTCCACCAATCCATCTCAAATGAACCCATGCATCGGGGACTTAGCTCTCTCTTAGCTGTAACTTAGAGGGGTCGGATTTTCAGGTCACATATTCTCCCACTGTGAACTGCGTGTCAGTCTACTTTGCATCCGCTCATGACTCCCGTCATCTCTAGGCTCCTTTCAGCCATTGCACAATCAAAGCGACTTCATCTACACACATTGTGGTCCTTTTCTAACCATCACGTGGTCCTTTCACCAACATCACTTTACTAAAGTGGTGACCGGCACAACCTCCCTTACAGAGCTTCTTTCAATCCTGATACTGGTTATGGTGGTTATCATCACATCTTTCATAGGACAAGAACTGTCTCTAGATATCACCCTAAACAAGCACACTTGCTATCATCAGACCCTTTAGTCTGGATCATACTATCCATTAGTTAGAGGTGATAAACTGTACTAACATAGAGTTCTTCATGTTTCTACTTCCATCTCACAGAAGTGAACCTTTAGGTTATACACAAGAACTTTTGAACTCGCATCATGGTGTAGTTGAACCATCTCTCTCATGTGTAGTTCAACCAGATCTGTCCCTTGATAGAACTCTTTCTTTCTCATGCCATCTAGGTAAGGCGATCTACCATAACCCACATTGCATCTTGACCTTCCTTGGTCTAGGGAATACTTACAACCTCCATAGTGAGGAACTCCCTTTTCCCCTCTCAGGAACTCTTTATACTCTATATCGATACACTGGGTTATAGGTGTTCGTCCTTCACCTCCTGGCTTGCATGGAGACAAGCCATGTGCAACTTCATCTTAAGCATCGCAAGTACTACTGTCACTTACTATCTTCGTAGTACGGTGTATCATGATTTCCTATATGTCAGATTCCTCAAGATCAATTCCTCAGAAACCCTAAATCACTCTAATTGGGGTTTCATCTCCTTCCTTTCCAAAGAAGTGTATCCGAGGTTCTATCACCATCCTTTCATTATATCCAGGTCTAGACTGGCTAAACAAACAATCATTAACTTTTTCAACATATCTCGTTATATCTGAGTGTTAGCCAAACACATCTCCTTTCCAAACTTAGGGTTAGCCTAACAACCTCTTCTAGCTTCTAGCCAAACTAGTCAGATATATCTCAACCAGAGCATCCATTACCACTTCACATCCTTAGGTATTAGGTAACATTGAATACATACACTTCCATGTATTTCACTTATCATCTCAAACTCGAACTCGAAGTCCATCTTCATTGAGAACACTTCGAGCTCATCTTCTTGGTGATCAAACTCAACCTTGTATGAATCATATCTCATGATAAAAAAATCCTCATAAGCTGACTACCTTATTTCTCTTAGTGTTGGTAAACCATCCATGTATCATTCACTCCAAAGGGTATGTTATCATCTCTATCCTCATACTTCGTAGCAACATTCCAACTCACATCATCTTTTATCCTTAGTGTATGGCATGCGTACTGTCCTATCTCTCACTCCCATAACAAGAGGAAATAAGCATTTGGTTGCAGTCCAAATACAGAGTTCTTCTTGTTCCAAGAGTAGAGATGGTACATCTCACCTTGCCAGTACACCTTTAAATCTAAGTTGAAACATGCCACATATGTCTCTACATCACAATCATCTCAATCTCAAGGTTACTTCCATGGAAAACTGGTCTCGATCTTACTTGGGTCCATACACAATCCTTTGTCATCTCCTCTAGGTCTATAGTGTGTCGGTAGTTTTGGGGTCATCCCTCTTCCCTCATGCATCCAGAGAATTCCCTACTCATCTACCATTTGGGTCCCATGAGTTCATGAAGGTGATCAATCTCCTAACCCATGGCCCTCAGACAATGATAGTTGTTACCTCCCGACCCTATGGTCATGTGCAACTAGGGAATTAGGCAACTCCTACTTCCATCGGTCTTATCCCTACCTGACCCTAGGATAGACTTAGAATTCTATTATAGTACATGTCTATCTTAGAACCTTACCCAAGCCTTCATCATCTCTCTCTCTCTCTACATTCATGAGCTGACTTTCATCCTTTCATAGGGGTCATGGCAACCTGCCTACCATGGTCAGGCCCCATACCGGTTACTTCCATGGTAACACATCCAAATGCACTTAGAGATGGTTATCTATGGGTTTACAGGTTCATTCTCATACCATGTACCTTTCACTTATCTTCTCAAGATCCTATGAGACCCCTTTAGGTTAACTTGAACCAACAAAATAGGTATACACCCTACTGAAGGGTCCCTCTCCCGGGATGGGAGGAAAACTTCACCTTGATAACAAAGGCTACAAATGTCCTTGGGTCTAGCATGCTTAACCCTAGCAAGCTATGCAAGGCACAAGTAGACCACCTACTAAACCATGTTAGGACATACTTGTTCTCATCCTCCATATTGGATAAAGATCATACCTTCCCATGTCATCACTTAGCTATGAGGGGTTCATAAAACATACCTTTAACTTAAGGGGTTTCCTTTTCCTCTAAACATGAGGAGTATCATGCTTGAAACTATAGAAACTCAAATCTTATCAGGAGCATCAGGTACACCACTTCCCCTCTTAGGCCTAGGAACCCTAGGTTCACTTTTGGGTGTCCAACTGCATGCTCAATCTATTAACCATGAATTAGGCATGTATAAGGCATGACACGCACTTCCTGTCATCCTTATATTTGAGAAACACTTTAGAGTCGAGTCCTCCTTAAGGACAACCAACAAGGCATAAGGCCCCACTAAACCTCTCCAGGGTATACAAAACTTCTTCTTCCTTTCTCAGAAGGTAAACACTTATACCATAGGCACATAGGTAACAGAAAGCCTCATCCTCCCTCTTAGGTTTGTTCCCTCTAAAGACAACCAAGATATCACCATCATCCAGGGATAAAGCATGAGGCCACCACTTTCATCTATGTAGGCCGCATCATTCTCAACTCCCCATTTTTCCTCATATCTCAGAGTCTAGGTTTACAACCTTCTTGCTTGGGGTCCTGCTCTTTCTCTCTACAACTAACCCTACAAAACAACCTTACTACGTGACGTTCTCTCTCCATGAAGGTGGGTCAAGCTTACAAGCATTCCCCTACATGGGTGATACTTAAGTTCAAACTTATGTTTGCTTGAGGTTATCCCTATCCCTTTATGCTTATCTCATCAGCTATCATCCATACTCCCTTGGCCAGGGTTTCAACCTATAACTTTCACTACTGACGTATCATGGGTGCCTACTATGCTATGCTCATATAAGCTCATAGTGTTTCCATAGGTTCTTCTCTGACCTCATCGATGAAGGAGCTATCCTTCACTCTAACATGCACGACCCTTCCCTAGTTTGGGTTGCCAAAGGTACTTGGTCATCCAACCTCTCATGGCTCATATGGTGTCCCAGGCATGTCTATCCAAACTCCTAGTTTACCATTACATCTAACTCATCATGTCATCTCTCTCTCTAACATTCACTTAGGGTTAGGGTTAACATCATCCTCAGAGGATGTGCCACGTCTCTACTTGCAATGGAGATCTCTACCTCCAAGACTAACTCTCTTTACTTATCCTCCTGATACGAAGGTCTAGCCTCAGGTCTCTCCTGAGGGCAATGACAACTCATGTCATACGACCTAAGCATGTATTTATTCTTTAATTTGTGCTTAGTCTAATTAAGCTTATGTCCATGACATCTTATTTACATGCTTTTCATTAATTTGGTGGAGGATTCCTTAAACCTTATCAACCTTACCCATACCTCAAGAGGGTGAGGAAAAGTGAGAAATCCCTAATCCTTAAGGTCCTTAACAAAATTTGAGTTGAGAAGTGATGAACAAGATGAGAGAGTCCTAAAGGTGTCTTATTTTGAATCATACCCTAAGACTTTGGCCAAGTAGTCACACGGATCTGGGAGTCCTCGTATTCCGACTAGCGGTGCAGAGGAAAATATTGCCAGCCCCCGGTCGTGATCCTTTTCTAGACGCCTCCATCTTTCGGATAATCCTCTAATAACTCCCTTGGGTTCTATGGAGTTTGTAAAATTTAATAATTATTAATGGTTAAGTGAGGAACCTATGCTCTGATACCAAATGAAATGACCCCACCTTCCGATAACCCCCAATTAAGGGAGACTGAGAGGTCGAAGCCGCACACATAATTTCTGGATTAAAGGTTCAGCAATTAACCAAGAACAATTATTAAATTTTAACCGATTAAACTGGAAAGATGTAAGAAAAAAAAACTTTTGCATACCTTTTGAAAACTTGGATCTCTAAACTTCTATCCACATATTAATTCTACTCTAACTAATCCTCCTTGTTTTTTAATTCATGTATTTCACAATATGACAATTTACTATTTGTCCTTTTGGCTTTGTACCTAAAATGCTGACAAACAAAACGTCGGTCCGCGTAAAGCTGGTATGTGGGGGAACCAATAATCATGCAATTATTCATAACAATGTATTGCAGCCAATTACCATTTAACAAACAATTTTACATTTTAAATATAACTGTGCGATCCATGCCTTCCCTATCCTATGTGATGTCCCTACAGTGGACCTGGATACTACTTTCCTTATAGTAGGTCCCCATTAAACCCCTCATGGTCCCACCTATAGATGAACCAGTTTCTAGGGTTGAGTCACATGGCACTACCCATAAGTATCCCACTCCTTAACTCATGGCATGCTAAAGGGTCTCATGGCACTACACTTGGTAGCCCAATTTCTAACCCACGATAACCTAGACCTTACTCTAGGTTACCCCTTTTTAGCCTTTACAAGCCACAGAGGTGGATTCGGATCTAAGCCAGTTATATATATATATATATATATATATATATATATATATATATATATATATATATATATATATATTCATGGTGATAATCATAGTCACTTTATAGTTGCATGAAATAAAAGGCATCCAACAGTTATTATCAAGCAACCGATAAACACATTTGGATATCGTCGTGAAACTAAAGCGATTATTCATAAGCGTAACCACATACATGTTTAGGATGATCTGAGACATAATAATCCATGCAAGTAAGAAATCCAAGCAAGCACACATACAAGATCCTGAAATAACCATACAAATTCCTTTTATTACTCAGGTCATCAAGATCTATTAAACCTAGCTCGCTTCCTAGGGTTTCTAGTTCACTTTTAGGGTTTCCATTGCATTTAGGGTTTCCCTTCATCTTTTACTATTTTAAACCCTAATTTTATACCATTACTCATAAACCCTTATTATCTTATCTATTCTTCAATATTAAGGTTATCTTAACAACATATAACCCTATTTTCGGATTTAAAGGCACCATTAACCATCAATTAATTTCATTAAGCTTCTTTTACATTAAGGCTACTATTTTTATCCTTTTAATCCATGACAAGATCATTATGTGCATTCATCATCAATTCATAGTTCATTATGGTCTAATTCACATATGAACTCTATTTGTCATTAATTCTACCTTTTATTCATTAGAAAACCTTAACTACTACATTAAGGGCATTTATCCACAAATTAGGAACTTTAATGCTTGAAATAGATTAGAGTCATTATATCTTAACTTTATTCACGATTTTGAATAATTAAACCCATTAAGAGTCACATTTACTAATATTAGGGTTTCAAGGCCCATTAAAGCATATTTATGCACATGAATTTCTAAATTAAACCAATTATGTGCAAAGTTCATTCTTTTTTATCTTAATGTATCTTTTCATGATTAACAGGCTAATATCAACTCTGATCATTCATATAACCCTTCCTTAATCATTATTGAACAACGATTAGGGTTTTTCATTAGTTAAACTATTAAAGATAGTATTTTTATACATTTTTTGAAATTCAAGCATAAAAAGGCTTCAACTATAATTTTATTGCATTCCTCTTCTTTTTCTGATCAATTTTCATGTATTAAGTTCCTTCATCTGACGTTCCTACTAATTACTACGCTTTTTGCAAGAAAAAGGCATTTCCTGGATTTTCTAGTTAGAGAGGCGAATTACCTGAGTTTTCCAGAAATTGGCATCTGTCGGATCACGGGGATCCATTGTCTGCACTCGATCGTATGACTCACAACACTCACGCCCACTAATGACTTACTGAAGTCACGAAGAAACCAGGGTCATTGATCCTTGCCTTGGGTCTACGGTGGATTCTGATCAAAGGGCAACTGCTCTTCGTCCCCTCCTGATTCAGTAGAGCCTCCCGCAGTGGCACTACAGCCAGAAGTTCATCGGATCATAGCCAAGACGAGGTTTTGGGACACAAGGGAAGAGGGGAAAAGGCCCGTTGCGATCGTGAGATCCTTCCAAAGCCGGTCGGGTCCTATTTTTAGGACTAAGGGTCGATTCTAGGGTTTCACAACCTTGCCGCCGCCCAAGCCTTTGGGCGAATTGGGTCTTTCTTCTAGAATCCTCGAAACACCCAACAAGTTAGGTCAGTTGGGTGCGAAATCATCTCACGAACCCTCCTGTGTCTTTGTCTTGCTTTCTCATGTTGTATATCGTGAGGGAAAAGGATTGGAAAAAGCCCCCTCCTTTCCTTTTGCGACTAGGGAAGACGATGCACAACTGGCGTCAGATCTGTGGTCCCTTGGACCATTCGGGGATCTGACGGCTGTCGTTAGTCCCGTCCTTTTCCTATTCTTTTTCTTTTAATCAGTATTACACTTTAGGGAACTTCTAAAAATCATATCTCTCAAACCGATTATCCAATTAATCCCAAATTTTGAGGGAGACTTACCAAAGACTTAATCTACCTCCCTACCAAGCTTGGGCTCAAAATTCAAAGGAAATCATTCCATATTCTTTAAGAGAAAATCATTGCTCAAATATGCATATTTCTCTCATATTTCTTTTTCTTACTTTCTTATTTTCCTTTATCTATATTCCTTGCATACCAAGAAGGCAAGTGGGGTTCAAAATATTTTTCATTATGACCAAACCCTCACTTCTCTCTTTATTTCTTGCATTATCTTCTTATTTCTTTATTAAAATATCTCTTTTTGGGGATTTATCTTTATCTTTTCTTTTTATTTCCTCATTGGCATTCCATTTAACATTAGGAATTCTTTGGATACGAAAATCCATCAAGGATAACTCAATTATACTTCTTTTCACTTATTTTCCACATTTTATCATCGTTTTCATTTTCTTTCTTAATAAGGAATTACTTAATTGATCTTTTCTTTTCTTATTGTATTTTATTTGCAACTTTGGACTCCTTGGGACCCAAGGAACCCAAGAGGCACGAAATCCACCTTTGGATTACATTCTTTTGCCTTCTAGAGGTTTCCACATCATTCTTTTCTCAAAAACTCAATTATTCATTTTCTAATTTAATAATTGACTTTCCTTCCTTCATTTCCTTATTATTGGGCCCAATAGACAATAAAGCCCACAACACAATCATCAAGGCTATTGTAAATGAAATCAATTTATTCAAAACAAATTATATCATTATTTGTTCAATTATCTTTAATATGAGAAATTACATTTCTCACCAATTGAACCCAAAAATTGGGGTTGTAACAATAGGTGTTTAGGTAATTCAATCAAACAACTGAGGTTCAAATTGACTGACTGGAGTCTGAGTTGACTGGCTCAAGTGTTCAACCGATCAGTTGGAGTGTCAGGTCAATTGGAATCAATATTGGTTGAACTTTGATTGAACTGGACAAGTGAAACAGTCATTTCACTTGTAAAATGTTCATCTCACAATGTGAAATGACTGTTTCACTATATGAGATGATCATTTTACTATGTGAGATAACCAATTCTCCCTATGGGTCACCGGGTTCAGTTGCCAATTTGATTGGAACAAGGATTGATGGTGATGTCATGTTTAAAATTAATTAAGCATTGAATACTAATGTGGTTTAGAATAGGAAATTGGAAAAATTGACTAGTTCACTTAGTGAAATGACTGTCTCATGCACCAATCAACTAGTTGGGTGTGTGAACTGACAAGTTCGTCGTTCGCATGTTCCAAAAAATTCATGAATCTGGACCCTTCTACTCCCACACAGATTGGGAACTCAGACCCTAATCCCTCCTATAAATAAATGGGTATTGGGGGATTCCCAACACACACAATTGAGAATCAATTGCTTTGACAATTGTTGTCCTCTCTAGTTGTGGTAACCAGTACAGACCCCAAGAAAGTCCTACTCATTAAAGGGAGGGATAGCAACGAAGAGAATAACTGAGAACAATTGTGGGAGAGCATGTCAGACTATTACGCCAACAGAAGGGGACAACTCATTTTTGTTGGATCTGGTAGCACAACATGGAGTTCTTGGTGGTCTGCGTGGACTTCTCTAGAGGTGGGAGACTTCTGCCATGTGGAGAACTCCGTCAACCGTTGTTTGTTGTGGCTAAACTAGGAGGGTGGTGGAGACGACCGTTCGAATGTTTCTACTATTGAAGGAGCATGCTACTACCTGAAGAAGAAGGAGCACGACGTTGCTATAAGGGTGATGTCATTGGACTTGCTCCAAGACTAGGTATAACCTTGCAAACCTTCCTTCCTAGATACATTGTTGTTGACATGATCTTGTTGTTTTGGGAAAAGGGCATTTTGATTTTTTTATTTCTGTTTCCTATATCTGTGCCCGATTTCCCTACAATTATGCTATTGAGAATTTAAATCAAAATAGTAGTAAGGATGAATGCATTAGAGTTCATAATATAATGACACATTCCATGATATCATGTACCCTCTTTCCTTTTTCAAACTTATCATCTCCAACATGTCTCTTTGCTTCTTATGAGTTTCTTATCCTAATCTTATAATTTACATGTTCATCTAGTTATCCTCACTTCAATTCTTTTGAAAGTTCTCTACTTCTATGTACTTGTTGTATACTTAACTCTTTTTTCCTATTTTCCCTTTTGTTTTGGAGTACATAAATGAATTTTAATCAATTCTACAATCCATTTCTCAAAAGTGATTCTTTCTATCTTGGTCCTTACTTTTCTTATATCTTTTCCATATTTTATATTTAGAGGTCATGTAATATTGATCATTAAACTTAATGTCAACCTTATATCATTTTCTTTTTCATTTATTTCTATTTTATATCTTGTGTGCCTTCCACTATTCTTAACTCATTTCTTCTTTGCTTCCATTTGTTTCAAATCTAATAAAATGCCTCAATTAGTTATACGATTAAGTTCTCATGATCCATTATTTCTTATTTATTTCATGTGTTATATATTAACATGTGTCTTGAACCTATATTATTTCTTCTCTTATCCCCAATTTAGGGTTTTCTTATCTGAGGCCCAAAGGATAGATCTTAGATATCATTCAAATTAATTCTTAGTTATTCCAGTCTTTCCCTTATATCTCAACATCTTAGTGTATTTACATTCACACTACAATCTATGTTTAATTTATGTAGAGTCTAATCTTTATTACATTATTAGTAGGAGTCATTAGATCCCAGTAATGCTTCTTTCCAGTCAGACCAAACTGAACCTACGGTCCTGAAGCCAAGAGCTACTCAAGATTATTCAACTCCTATTTATCTCGAACATGTGGAAGAATATCCACTTATGGAGATATCATTAAAAAAATAACTTTTAGTCTACTTGATACAAAGAATGTAAACAATAACTGAAGTAACTTTGAAGTGTACAACAATCATAAAGAACCATTAATATATTTTGAAAGTGGAATATCTAAATTCAAGTGTATAAGAACATTTATATTGATCTCCAACCAAATAAACATATCAAATAAAGGTTGTATCACATTCTATCATTATGATCTTCATCCTTGTTATATTTTGGTCTTCTAACCCTAATATTTCTAGGGTTTCTCTCTAACCCATCCTTCCTCTACATACTTGGCCAAGGAATCTAGAGAAGAATAGAAAGAGTATATTGATATTGGTTGACCCAAGTATTTAGATACTGGTTCAGGGTATCCAAATACTCAGACTTCTCTGATCTATTAACACATCACCTCCTAACTTCCACACTTATGACTCTGACTTTCTATCCTAATGGTCCATTACGACTCGGCCTAAGCTCTGATACCAAGTTGTTACACCCACATCCCATGATTACCACTAATCATAAGTTAGAACAATAACAAATAGTAAGGAACTAATCATTCACAAGCATATATATGACAGGATACTCTAGGAATGTACAAGAGTGCATCAATATTTGAACATGCTTGATTAATCACAAAAAGAACTAGAAACTGATAAACATACAAAAATAATTGAATAGTTGCACACTCATGATTAATCCTACATTCATCTTATTATGCCATGAACCCACATGAGGTGTACTACAACAAGAAAAAGCATCACAGCAAGCTGCGATCTCACTGTACAAAGCTTATATGGATGCCCTGTTGGGTTTTAGGGGTGGCAGAGAAGGCAGCGGAAACAAAAATTGTCTCCTCCCCAAACCCAGAACAAGGAAACGTGTCAACGTCCATACAATAGGAAGGGATGGTTTGTGGAATCATACCTTGTCCCAAGGCTTGCTCGGAGACAATACCTCGTGGCTTGCACGGTCTTCACCTCTGGTCTTGGATGGTGTTTGTGCAGCTCCTGGTCGCACCGGGACTGACGACTCCTGGTCTCACCGGGACTGTCAGGATTGACAGCTGTCCTCCGAGCGGAAGAAATCTCCCGCCTCTGAAGTAGTCCACACGGACCACCTAGAACTCCAATCTCCTTGTCTCACAAGGAATTGGAAGGAGTCACACCCTCCTGTCAGTGTACTAGTCACTGACACACTCTCCTACCACCAGTCACTTTCTGCAGTTGCCTTTCCCTTGTTGTGCCTCCCTTATTGGGTAGCACTTGCTCAGGCTCTTTCGGTTACCAAAACCAGAGAGAACGACAACTTTACAGAGCAACTGGTTGCACTTGTTGTACTTTGAGAAGCCCCCAATACCCCTATATATATATGAGGGTCATGGGATAGGGTTCTCTATCCCGGGCAATGCGGGACTAAAGCAGGAGTAGAAGGGTTCAAGATTTTCCACAAAAACAACCAACTACGCAACCTGAACTGATCGTTTCATTTCTGAAACAGTCGGTTGGGGACCTGATCCAGTCGGTTGACACCTCAACCAATCAGTTGGGACCCATGAAACAGTCGGTTCACTTCTGAACTGATCGGTTTGTGGTCCTGGTCAGTTCCCGATTGACTTTTCCTCTTTTGTTTCGAATTGGTATCAAATACCAATCCTTGTTCCAATCAAATTGGGCAAGTGAAACGAAAGGAAATTTTCACCAACCTGACTTTCCCAACTTGCTCGGTTGGACCAGTTGAACCGATCATTTCAACACTTGAAGCGATTGTTTCACCCTGTCCATCAGCCGATCGACTCACTATCTGAGTCGATCGGTTCACCAAGCTCAGTCGATCGGTTCATCACATGAGTCGATTGGTTGGGAGTGCAGATTGTGCAGAATTAGTCAATTGCAGTTTCAATCAATCTGATACTCCAATCAATGTGTCTAACACCTTGAACATTATGACATTGAGCTATCAATTAATTGAGTGTTTAATTGAACTACTAAAGTCCTTTAGTAATCAATCTAAACATTGTTTGTGGACAAAACTCCTCTTCCAGGTTAAATCCTATGTGTGTGACCCTGCAGGTCCATTTCACGTTGGCAGTGAAAGTCCATAACACTTATGACTTCACAAGCAAAGAGTGGTGCCTAGTCACACATCTGTGCTACCCAAGTGAAATAGAAAGTTGGAGAACAACTTTCAATCCTATAATCTGTGAATGGTGCTACAGTGAATGTATAATTCCTTTGTCACTGATATCCCGAATGAACTCGAGGCATGGAACAGTCATCCTTTCAACGTTCATTCACTTTCTTGATCTCAGAGTAGATTGGAAGAGATATGTATGACATCGATATCACATATTGATTCACACATGCGTGCACGCCTTTCTCAATCCTACTCATCAAGTGGCCATGGATATCAAACTCCCTTAGGAGAGACAAATCCCATATCTATCACTCACCCCTCAAAAGCCTCATGTGTCAAAGCCACCCAATCATCACCTTTATAACAACCCATGTTTCAGGACTGCATTTGATGATGTCAAAGTGTGCCCAACGACATGTGTTGAGTGTAGTGATTTTAGGTCAAAGAATCACACTCACCACCATCACTGTGAGTACTGACTGTGACTACCATGTCATGGTTCCATGTGTCAAACTCACGGTGGGTCTGTCTGGTACACTTGTTCTCTAACAAGTACCTATGTGTTTGGTTCGATATCTCTATATCATGACTAATGAGATTCTGTCATCAACCAACACCACAATCTAGTCTTGTGTGTCATTGTTGTCTATCTACCTTCCACAATGACATCTGACTAGGGACATAACAAGAATGTACAAACTCTTAGCATCCGTATGATCTCATCATTCAGGTCCTCAACCTAAAAGCATACGTCATTGAGTACTGTCATTCTATAGACATTCAATCTGTTCTATCACTATCTCTTATGACTGAACCAAAAAGAATTGGAAGCTTGCCTTTGATGTTTATCAAATCAATCTTAATGTATCCCACCAATCATCCCATGATTGGCTCTCAGGGCATACATACCAACAGACTCCCACTTGCACTGCGAGCCAATCACCCTTGAATCATATTCATAGTGATCTTCAAACATGTCCCACATGTTATTCTTCTCTAGTGCGATCATAGTGAGTAATGGAAACACCTTGCCAAAGTCAGTATAAATTGCATGTCTCACATCTCTTCATTGTACGTCACACGTATGAGATGGAGTTGCCGTAAAATGTGATCCAGTATTCCTTTGCTAACCTTTAGCCACATTGCATGATCAAGGATTCCATACTTGTCATCAATGAGAGGAATATCTATAAGTTCATCTCATGAACTTCTAGATCCATATAGTATCCACTGTTGTTCTCTAACACATATATACTCAGCATTTCCTTTTAAATGGTTTTATTGGAACACTTCCAATTATCAACAAACTTTCACTTTTATATATCCTATATATATATTGCGATTAATTTTTTGTCCTTTCGGAAGTTCACATCAATGTAACTCTTTACATTGAACTCTTCCTTATCTCCATAGAACTAGTACTTCTCAAGTACTTATCAAGTTCTCATGGTATTCCAGTAACCCTTACTGGAAGTAGACAGACATCCACTCGTCATGTCCCACATACGAGTTATCAGGATGAGCACATCATATTGCCATGTCCTACATACAAGATGATGAATGCATTTTGTTCTTGCCATGTCGATACATGCAAGATAATGGGATGATTACATACATGATTGATCCATATCTATTCTTAGTGTTTCCATTCTTCATAAGAATTGGACACTTGGCCTTGGGATACTAACTCCATGTAACATGGACAAGTTTTCTCCCAGTGCATATCGAACCCTTCAGTACAGATTGCTAATGTATGCTTTCTCTTTTCAGGTCAAGAGGTTTTTGAGAACTATCTCTATAGAGCTCTATTCCTATCACATAGGAAACATCTATATCTTCCTTAAAGATAATTTCCACTTTTGGATTTCCATTCTAGAACATTTTCATTTCACATCAACATGTGGAATGTGAACACGCTCCCACTAAATCACAGATCCCTTCTTTTTCTTTGACATATCAGTCAAACCCTTTGACTATATCATCAAAGTAAAGATCTAATTCTGAGTTGCTTGTACTCAATCAATCACATTGATTAGTCCATTGTAACTTATAGACTTCATTTGCATTAGTGGATTCATAAACCTTATAGGTTGTGTCACGTACACATCCTTGTTTTATTCCTCATAGGAATGTGGTTTTAGTATCCATATGCCAAATGTCTTAGTCATTAAGTTGCAATCAACAAGCATCATCCTTCTCAAAATGTTATCCATGTGTCTTAACACTTAAGATTCATTTGCACTTATGGATTTCATCCAATGGGTGCTACCATCAAGGTCATACCTTATGGTTCACATGGATGTCATTTAGGATGTAATGGTCATAAACCATAACTCAAAATTCGGTTCCTCATATTCATCTAGATATTTGACTCATCACATGAACAACTCATCACATAGATAAACGAGGTGTATCTGTCAAGGATATAAGAACTTACAACTCCTTGTGATTCTTAATGTCCTTTATTAGTGTGGGGTATTCTTTTATTAAGAAGAATTCAGTTATTTGATAATCATTCTCTAACTCCTTAGAGTATGATTCCTCCTTGATTTAGACATCACCATGCCTTAATCATGAGTTCACTATGATACACTATCATAATCACTCATAAGGATCTCAAACATTTGGTCCAAGTATTTCATTCATTGATCTCATCAAGAATTAACACTTTACCAAATTTGCACTTCATCTATGATATTCTTGAACACTTCAAGATGTTCATATTGGTATTTCTCTAAACACCACTTGAAGTATTAGCATCTATTCCAATAGGTATGTAAATACATCACATGTATTATACCTAATAGGATAATCATTCTCCCACTATCACTAGTGAAGATTGATTAATCATGTCCAAGATATTCATGTCTCTTACTGGTTCTCTAACCAAAAGAGTCTAGATTTATCCATCATATGGAAACTAGATATGAATTTCTCATGATTTATGCTAATTTGATTGCTTGAGTCATCAATAACTTTAGGTGTCATTTTATCTTATGCATATCAAATACCACAAGATAAACAAGGCATTGCCATAAAGATCATATCTTTGAGATTGAAACATCAACTTTATTAATTGCCATCATTGTCACACAATATGCAAAAAATAAAGTGTTTCTATCTATTGGAAAATATGAAGTAGCAGTTCACAACTCTACTTCGTGCCCTTTAGGCTGAAATAAACTGAAAGGTACTCCTATCTATGGCAGTAAAACTTGCTCCAATGATGGGTACTCCTTTCTTGGTCCTTTCACAAAGGCCATCACTTCTTTGTAGATCTTACATATCACATATATCATATCCATATCTTGGTATCATATACCTCAGATAAAGAAGTGGTTCATTTCATGATACCTTAGGTGGAGATTTCCATCCCCTCCTTCATTTTCTTTTGTTCTTCCAGATATGGAAGGTACTTTCCTTCATACACCCTTTCCCCATGTGCCTTGAGGCTGAAGACGGCTTGGGTTGTTGGCTAGCATCATAACACTTCTTTTCTTTTCCCTTGCCCTTGCCCTTAAGACTTACCTTTCATTGATCTCATCAAAGACTAGGGTTAGTCTTTCTTCATATTTGCCTCTATTGTCCTCAACATGTCCAACAACTTTGTCAACTCTTGTCAAAGTTGTTCATGTTGTAGTTTATCATGAACTGTATGATTCTCACAACATTTGTAGTATCATACCAATAGCCAACTCTTGGCTCAGAGGGAATCCTTCTTAGTCAGATCTTTCCACATGCCCAATCACATTGAGTGTGTGAATACCTTACTAGATCTCCTTCTGTCATGACATACTAGGACAGTGTCTTGGAGACATCATATGTCTCATGTTGTCTCTGCAACTCATAGTTCAGGGAACACAACATCAAGCACTCCACATCAATGCCATCCTCAGTATGCTTCCATAAGCATACTTTCAGCCATTGGTGTGGTGGGATCGAGTTCATCTGGTTCTGGTATAACTAGGACTTAGAGCTTTCGCACTTCTCATCATCCTAGCTAACCAATCGTGGAATTATTCCCATTTAATTTGTTGGTCTCAAGGACCGATCGCAAATAAAGTGATTATTGTTTGTTGTCATTTGTACTACAAAAGGAAATATGCAATTTTAGTCCAAAACTCATTTTTGACTTATTTGATTGATTTGAAAAGTTGACGATATAATTAGGCCTTTAATTAATTATCGCTCCCACTATTTTAGTTCAAATTGATAGCCCTCACTATCAATTCGGAAGATTACAGCGTACAATCTTCTAGTGGGCAAGATCCTGAAATCCTCTAAGTCATGGACCAGCTTGGGCTGTCACCCACAACTTAGATCTCTCAGGTAGGCAACTCTTGCCAATTGCATCATATGAAACTCTTGATAAGATGTCATATGCAACTCCTTGCCATGAGCATCTCCATGCCTCAAGGTGCTAGATCCTATCTAGGTCACCTTGTTAAGTCCGACCCAAAGCCAACACGATGAATATGCACCCTGCTTGGGCAGACCCACACATTCATCCTTCATGCTTCCACGAGATAGACGGTGCACTACGCTTGGACATGCCCACACTTGGTCGATCAAGATTTTCACGTGTGTCGCATTTGGAAGGCATCTAAAACTTAATATTTAATGAGGGATTTGGTTATATATATATATACATATCCAATCACCACAATACATAGTATGTATCATATACATGCTATATCCCACAGAAAACATGTGAAACGATAAAAGCGATGATTATGGCCATCCTAATGTGTTTCCTCAAGCCAAGAGGAATCACGGTCATCTAGGTCTACATCACATGCAACCTGTACAAGATGAACTATGTGCTTTGCCTTTCTGGGTTTGGTCAACTCATCACATGACTGATCCGCTCGCCATCAGGCCGGTCGGCTGGGTGCCACCAGCCGATCGGTTGGCTCCTCCAACCGATCAGTTCGCCTGGTCGTCATGCATCTCATCATGGCTGCCACTCACTCATCTCGCTCCTCGAACCGGTCATCAACCGATCGGCTCACTCCTTGAACCGATCATCTCGAACGTCAACCGATCGGTTCACACCTTGAACCGATCGTCTCAGCTGTCGTCAGGATGTCCTCCGTTCTTTGACATAACAGAAAATAAAATTATATCCTATTTTATATTGTAAAAAGAGAAACCTCGAGTTACATTCGAGGGGAGTAAAGGTAGGAAAGAAATCTCAAATTATTTCGAGTTACATCAGGAATAGGAGAAGGAAGATCAGTGCGCAGACCGAGATGCAAGCAACCACATACAACCATACACAGATAGGGTTTATTAGCCATAACCACGCTATACATCCACCACAAAACTCGTTTAAGGGCAACGCGTATCGAGTGCATTCATATTACATATCATATATGTATATTGGGATTTGTGGATTTAGGATTGGACATGCATAAAGCCAATTTTATTCACATCGTATGCAATAAATAAAGGCGACAAACTAAAATCGATCATATTGATAATCCTAAAGTATAGAGCAGTTGACGTGGCTCTAATACCATTGTAGGGTTTTAGGGGAGGCAGAGAAGGCAGTGGAAACAAAAATTTTCTCCTCCCCAAACTCAGAACAAGGAAACGCGTCAACGTCTATACAATAGGAAGGGATGGTTTGTGGAATCATACCTTGTCCCGAGGCTTGCTCGGCGATAATACCTCGCGGCTTGCGCGGTCTTCACCTCTGGTCTTGGACAGTGTCTGTTCAGCTCCTGGTCGCACCGGGACTGACGACTCCTGGTCTCACCGGGACTGTCAGGATTGACAGCTGTCCTCTGAGCGGCAGAAATCTCCCGCCTCTGAAGTAGTCCACACGGACCACCTGGAACTCCAATCTCCTTGTCTCACAAGGAATTGGAATGAGTCGCACCCTCCTGTCAGCGTACTAGTCACTAACACACTCTCCTGCCACCAGTCGCTTTCTGCAGTTGCCTTTCTCTTATTGTACCTCCCTTATCGGGTAGCACTTTCTCGGGCTCTCTCGGTTACCAAAACCAGAGAGAACGACAACTTTACAGAGCAACTGGTTGCACTGTGTTATACTTTGAGAAGCCCCCAATACCCCTATATATATAGGAGGGTCATGGGACAGGGTTCTCTATCCCGGGCAATGCGGGACTAAAGCAGGAGTAGAAGGGTTCGAGATTTTCCACAAAAACAACCAACTGCGCAACCTGAACTGATCGTTTTATTTCTGAAACGGTCGGTTGGGGACCTGAGCCGGTCGGTTGACACCTCAACCGATCAGTTGGGACCCATGAAATGGTCGGTTCACTTCTGAACCGGTCGATTCACTTCTGAACCGGTCGGTTCACTTCTGAACTGGTCGGTTCGTGGTCCTGATCAGTTCCCGGTTGACTTTTCCTCTTTTGTTTCAAATTGGTATCAAATACCAATCCTTGTTCCAATCAAATTGGGCAAGTGAAACGAAAGGAAATTTCTCACCAACCTGACTTTCCCAACTTGCTCGGTTGGACCAGTTGAACCGATCGTTTCAACACTTGAAGCGATTGTTTCACCCTGTCCATCAGCCGATCGACTCACTATCTGAGTCAATCGGTTCATCACATGAGCCGATCGGTTGGGAGTGTAGATTGTGCAAAATCAGTCAACTGCAGTTTCAATCAATCCGATACTCCAATCAATGTGTCCAACACCTTGAACATTATGACATTGAGCTATCAATTAATTGAGTGTTTAATTGAACTACTAAACTCCTTTAGTAATCAATCTAAACATTGTTTGTGGACAAAACTCCTCTTACAGGTTAAATCCTATGTGTGTGACCATGCAGGTCCATTTCACGTTGGCAGTGAAAGTCCATAACACTTATGACTTCACAAGCAAAGAGTGGTTCCTAGTCACACATCTATGCTACCCAAGTGAAATAGAAACTTGGAGAACAACTTTCAATCCTACAATCCGTGAATGGTGTTACAGAGAATGTATAATTCCTTTGTCACTGATATCCCAAATGAACTCAAGGCATGGAACAGTCATCCTGTCAACGTTCATTCACTTTCTTGATCTCAGAGTAGATTGGAAGAGATATGTATGACATCGATATCACATATTGATTCACACATGTGTGCACGCCTTTCTCAATCCTACTCATCAAGTGGCCATGGATATCAAACTCCCTTAGGAGAGACAAATCCATTATCTATCACTCACCCCTCAAAAGCCCCATGTGTCAAAGCGACCCAATCATCACCTTTATAACAACCCATGTTTCATGATTGTGTTTGATGATGTCCAAGTGTGCCCAACGACATGTGTTGAGTGTAGTGATTTCAGGTCAAAGAATCACACTCACCACCATCACTGTGAAAACTAACTGTGACTACCATGTCATGGTTCCATGTGTCAAACTCACGGTGGGTCTATCTGGTACACTTGTTCTCTAACAAGTACCTATGTGTTTGGTTCGATATCTCTATATCATGACTAATGAGATTATGTTATCAACCAACACCACAATCTAGTCTTGTGTGTCATTGCTATCTATCTACCTTCCACAATGACATCTGACTAGGGACATAACAAGAATGTACAAACTCTTAGCATTTGTATGATCTCATCATTCAGGTCCTCAACCTGAAAGCATACGTCATTGAGTACTGTCATTCTCTAGACATTCAATCTGTTCTATCACTATCTCTTATGACTGAACCAGAAAGAATTGGAAGCTTGCCTTTGATGTTTATCAAATCAATCTTAATGCATCCCACCAATCATCCCATGATTGGCTCTCAGGGCATACATATCAACATGCCCAAGTTTCTAGGGCTATCTCTCAAGTAAGACCCTATCTACAACGGGCCTCACCACATCTGGCTCTGGAGGATAATGGGAGCAGTCATATATCTCAACTCCTCCTATCAACTTGGGTACTCAGATGAGGAGTCAAATCTCTCAGGCTTGTTGTGCACTAGTGAACCTACCAAATATGTCCATTGATCGCCCCAATTCGTAATGCAGGTGCCACCGGCTTCCTCGATTGGTGTTGGATACCACACAACTTTAAGGATTTTTCACTACCGGTCAAGACCCATGCACCCTATTGATGCTCTTTGGCTGACCTCAATTTGGACTACCTCTAGTTAGGAAATAGCTTCCTCCCCACATCACAGGCCATCCTATGAAGGATTCTATAATGTTCAAGGCATCTAAATGTATAATTCACTCTTTAAATTCACGATTTAATCATCACATCAACATTTCTTAGTTTATCTTAGTAAAGAATTCATTTCAAATATCACTTGTCAAATGTACCAAAAACTGAACTACTAAGCAACACCACATCTCATACTGAGAAAAACTGATATGAAAATAATTGATACATGAAATGTTCTATACTTAGGGTTTCCTTTGTCTCGTTCACATATCACATGACTTGCATAAGGATTTAATGTGTCATAAACTTTCACTAAATAAAGACAATTTTTAGTAGTTCACATATAACCAAACATATATAAAACTCTGGAATGAGATAAACTAGGGTTTCCACGCAATTCACTGAAATATAATGCATCAATAATAACTTTGAAAAAATGAATTTATAACGATAAAAGAATCACGTCAGTTGAATTTCATGATGTCCATTCGCAAACTTCCAACTTTCCCTTTATCTAGGGAAACATGATATCAAGATAACAAACATTGATATCAAGCAATGAAATTCAAATAGGCAAAGTTCTTTATTCAATTATACAGCATTTTCAGCCATAAGTGAAAATCGTAGATTTCAGTAGATTCTTATAAATTCTATAATAACTTTAGGAATTCAATTCTATATGATTTTCATAGATTTCTAATGTGATTTTATCATCTGAAATTCATTACAATAGGATAACAATCCATTTCTAGATCATCTTTCAAAAGCTTAAACTGAAAAGCAGATTTAGGGTTTGTAGTCACATACAAAGGAATTGAAGAATAATGTGGATTTAATATAGTTTCATGAAATCTAATATTTTAAGAAGTACCCACTCACATAAGGTGTGAAAACACCTTTAAACGTGTCCCCACTCTGAAATTCTAAAATTCATATCAAAACCCTGGCAAATCACTGCTTTCTTCTTCCTTTCAACTCGAAAACCCTAGGAATGGAGAATTATGGAGAAAGAGTTAGAAAAGGAGAAATTTGATATAATTTGAAATCAAATCAGAGCAGGGGTGGAATCTTGACATTTGGGATAAGAATCACCAAGAAAATATATCTAGAGATAACAAACTTACTTGATTTCATCAACCCCGGCAAAAGAAAACCCTAGATCACCATCTTCTCCACTTTCTTCATCCAAACCCTAGCTCTCCCTCTCTCTCTAAGATTTTGTTTATATGGATTTTATCACGAAATATGAGAGATCCTAGTGTGTTAAGTTGATCATATAGAGCAATTGAGCTGCTTGGGTGAATTGCAAATTGACCCTACTTATACTTTCTTTTATTTTAGCAAAATTTTTAGTCATCAAAATGTTATTGTGAATCATTTACTAAATAGGTTATAGATGCTCCAAAAATTATAAAAGTTAAGAATATTGTCTAAAACATAGTTACAGAGGTCCAAAAAAAATTGTACCATTCAAGGCTACCAATAAATAAATAAAAATTAAACACTACACTATTGAATAGTAGTTTGTAGCATGGTTGGTTCAAGTGTAGTTTAACCAACAGCCACATTCAAAGAGCATAAAAATATTCTAACATTTTTCATTAACACGCATGATTGAGTTATCCATGTCATATCCAAATTTCAAGTAAATCCAAGTTACATAGAAAATATGAAAAATCATTTACCATATTATTATACCAATCATATTTTGGATTTATATACTATCAAAACCCAAACTTTGGTGATTATGGTTTAGAATTCTCAAACCCTAATCCTTAGAGGTAAAATTATGACTATAGTTTTTTCTTATATTTGAAACATAATAATTGATCTACCATCATTAATCATCTTTAAGAAATGATCAATCTAATTAAGCATGTAATCATCTAGGTAAATCCTAGTTTACCAATTAAGCACAAACATGGTCATAACACATCTTGAGGAGTCGACTGGTTGATGATATGAATGGTCAATAAGTCGATTACTCACTAAAGTTTCACCTCGATGACGATACAAACCCATCAACTGACGTGCCCTCTTTGTAAAGTACCTCAACTCTTCTAAGTTATTTAAAAGTACACGCAATAGGGCATGTATCCCAAGGTTGGCGGTGCGGCAAGTGCATTGCACCTAGGTGCCTTGGGTACAACCAACAACGCCTGCAAATAGAAGATGGAGGCCTAAATTACAAGAGTCTTTGCGACTGCCATGAAGTGCTTCCATTTTTCACTATAGATCCACAGTGGGACGAGTCCACGGATGAAAGTCAAGCTTTGTTGATCTTCATTGACCATTTAAAGTTCTAGAGATCCTCTTTGGGAGGAAAGTAGTGTTGGATATTGCCTTTGCCACTCTGACACTAGTGCTAGAGAAGAAGTAGGTCTTCATCAACTTCTAGTCCACATAGAGTTGTTGTTTGTTGTATCTTCCACCTTCTTCTTTAATCTGGACACTTTCCTCCACCCATACACCTTCATGTTGCCTTATACTTGTAAATCTTTCGTGTCACTCATTACATGAGTGGCTAGTCCATTTAGCTTGGGTTGGGAGTAGAGCCAAGGCTATCCCAACATGTAAATACTTATATCCATTGAATGAATATACTCTTTGCAATGTCTACCTCCATACTCTTTTTCTTAATGCTTCACTTGCATGATTAGCTACTTCCTTCTGTTGTTTGATTATTAGTACCTAGAGAGTATTATTTACACGTATCTAAGAGTTATGAAGTTGCATGAATTCATGATAATGTTGGAATGTTAAATCTAATGATCATATGTTTTATGTTTATTGTTTGTTTGCCATCTTGAGAGAGAGACAATCTTATAATCTAGATCTATCCTAAGCTCGAGAGAGGAGAGAATAGACACTTATGATGATTTCTTGTAAACTTGCTAATGGTATACAATGGGTGTAATTATTACATGTTGGTGAGAGATCTTAGATTGTGAAGCCCAATTTAAGTTTTCCATCCATATTATTTAGAAAACCTTTCAACATTATTTTCCATTTTTTTATCTCTTTTAGTTTTGCCTTCCTTTTGTGGTTGGATTAAGTGTGGATACTAATTTTCTGTTAGGAATACTTATTTACCTTTTTGTTGGTATAAATAATTCAAGGCTTTAGATTCTTAGCACTCGCCACCCTCTTCCCTAAGATCAAACCCATTTAATACACATGCTGCGTAATCATTGTTACAGGAGTCTGAGTATCATGTTATAAATTTAAATTTTGATTACTCTAGATCGATGGTGATCATGTAGTCACCAGTCAGTACATTATAATCTTAATTTATTATCATTGTCCTCATTTCCACAATAATAATATCTAACTAGGGACTTAGACAAGAATGAATACTCTTATCATACATATCATCTCATCTTCAGATTGTCAACTAAAATTTTCATGTCATTGATTCACACATTCTTAGTATATTATTATATTCATTCATTATATTATCATGAAGTAAACATAATAAATATAATTGCCTTTATTTAAAATCAAATCAATTACATAGTGTGTCATGACAATCATGGTATGACTAGTACTAGGGCATATAACCAGTAGTCATCATGGTACGAGGTGTATCAGGTGATGAATTCAAGATAAGTATTTATAATGAAGTTGGTAGAGGATTATGAACAAGTGAAGAATTGGATGTGGCAGTAGGTGAAAATATCATTTTCTCATGAATGGAAACATCCAGGTATGTGCATGTACATTTGGTAGATGGGAAACAACACTTGTAACCTTTATGGGAGTTGGAATACCCTAAGGATATAATTATTATTATGTAAGTAGAGAATTTGTTTGACATAGAATAAAAATTATGCACACATGTAGTGAATCTAAAAACTTTGAGGTAAAAAGGAAGCAGGTTTTGTGGGGAAGGAGAATGGAGAAGGGAGATCCTCACAAAGAGTGGAGACAGATTGTTGACTAATCAAAATAATTTATAATGAAGGAATTGGACCAAGCATGAGAGGGAATATGAGCATGTAGTATTAAATTGTGATTGATGTCAAGTAAATGTTGGTTTTTGCATTCTGAAGAGCTTTTTCTTGGAACTTGTTCACATTTATGGATCATTTTAACAGTGGTAGAGAAATTTGACATTGCATGTTGTACATAGTCTAAAGAATATTGGTTCATATTGATAATAATATCAAATTAAACATGACAAGATGACGTATTCAATTAAATATAAAACATAGTGATGAGTTTCAACAAAAATAACCATGTTATTTGTGAAATGTCCTTCATAATAAATAAATTATAGTGATGGAAACCAAAATTGGTCTCATTGAAGGGCCCCCAAACATCAATGAGAGCAATATCAAACATAGATACATCTCAAGGTTTAGCTAAAGATGTAAATGAACTACCCAAGCGTTATCTAAGTTGACAAAAGTCACACTAAAGGTGTGTAACATAGGTTGGGCTAGTCTTCAATGGTTTGATTTTTTCTAAGGAGGATGACCATAACTTTGGGGGAGGTGAAGTGGGAACTGCTAAGGAAGGTTGTAGATGGTGAGTTTTTTTTAAAGTAGTATAGGTCACTAATCCGAGAACCCCATTCAATCATCTTAAATTTTTCAGAATCATGTCACACAAGTCAAATACAACCAAAAATAACCAAGCATTTTATACTATCAACCAATATCACAATGCACATAAGGTTAAAAGGGAAGTTAGGAACAAATGCACAAAGGATAGATTGATGGTGAAACAAAGGGGAATTGAATTTGATGAACCTTTTTATATATCCATCAGCTAAGGTGATTATGCTATGAGGAATATTATGATCATAAGAGGTCAGTAAGTTCTTCATTCTTGTTATTCATCTGTAACCCCAAGTTTCACAATCCAATCATTATGAGAGGTGAACATCAAAGCTTTACTATTTGTAGCAACAATATCATATTCCTTAGATGTCTAGGAAACATGACTTTGATGTAATAAGATTGTGATGAGCGCAAAAGATATCCATGATTCTTCAAAGGTAAATAGAAATTTAAAGAACTTCACTTTCTAAATCATGTAAAATATGTGTGGAGCCACGTCCTATATCATTGGGATGATGGGTTTCTTTAACATTGATCTTCAATGTGTCAAAAACTTTACACTTAAGTTTGGTTTGGTGAACCACGTTCATGATCAAGTGTGATAGTTTTGAGAGTTTTACTACTACATTTTTGGCCAGTAACGTTGATGCCCATAGCGTCATTTTTACTAGAATAACCGACCTAATAAACTATTGCATCGGCTTTATCATAAAAACCGACCTTACAGGTTTCTCGAGGCAAAAATTTGTGCAATTTTGGCTTCACGCCTTGATCTATAGGGTTGGTTTTTTCAAATAATCGATGTTATAGGGTCAGCAAAAAATGTGGGCACCGCGTTGGAACTCTAGAGTCAGTTTTTTCAAATAACTGGCCCTATAGACTCTAACCTCTAGGGTTGGTTTTTTCAAATACCCGACCTTATAGATGGTCTCAAAAATTGTAGGAACCACTTAGTCTCTAGGGTTGGTTTTTTCAAATAACCGACTCTATAGACCCTGAAACCGACCCTACAGACCTGACATGTAGCGTCAGTTTTTTGAGATAACCGACCCTAGAGGTCGGGATGATATTAGACCAAAGCCGAGCCGTGTTTCAGTGTGTTTCATTTCATTTTGTTCGTCTCCCCATTCTTGCTCCCGTGCCCAAAGAGAAGCAAATCGCCGCCACTTCCAAGGTCACCTTCCCAACCATCTCTACGCCCGAAGAGAGGCAAATTGGCACCCCTTCTTGGATGACGCCGCCCAACTGCCATTTTCTTCTTTGGACGGTGTCGACGCCTCCGGATCGACCACCATCTCTGGCGTCGTGCACTTTGGACGACGACGCCCAACCGCTTTCTTCCTTGAACGGTGATGACACCTACGGCGTTGCAAGGGTCGCACACCTTCTCTCTCCAGTTCTTCTCCCGCACAAGCTCCCCCCACCGTCCAGTTCTTCTCAAGGTAGCACGGCTGTCTATGCCGCGTCACTCCTCTATTTTCTTCTTACTGTCATGCAACTGACCTGGTAGCACAGTCGTGCTGGGCAGCACAGTCGTACTAGATGAGTTGCAGAAACTTCAAAATTTGTCAATTTTACATTTGTTAATTCTTACTTCTCCTCTAAAATTGATATATACTGACCCCTAATTAATACATTATAACATAATTAAATCATGCATTTGTGTTGTTGCAGGTGCTATTGACTTGTTGTTGACTTGCATATATTTCTTCTTCAGCCTACAAGTGAGGTATAATATTCTCACTCTCCCAATGTGCCATTTTATTTGACTAGAAAATCAACCAATAATAAAAATATGTATTCTTTCATATCTACAGTTTGTTATCAATCACATATGTAATCATTAGATACATTTCAGAAATATGAGGGTAGACATTGTGTAGTCTCAGATTGACACTTTAGGGTTTATAGATGAGATCATCGATGCATGATGTTTAACATAATATATAAATATGACAATAATACATTTATGTATCAACTTAGAAACCCATTCAAAATTTACTCATTAGGAGTAAATTTTGGATAGTCCCCGATTTGGGACTGTTTTTGGATATTTAATCTCACTTAGGATGTAACTGTATAATGTATGTTTAGTTTTGAAGAAAATTTTAGTATCATTTCCTCATTTGTTCTCTGGGTACATATGTGAGTGGTTATTTGCCATTTACATCGGTGTACTTGGAGAACTTAGGGGAAATGTTGTTGAAATTTTCTTCAAAACTAAACATACATTATATAGTTACTAGTGAGATTAAATATTCAAAAATGGGATAGGTGGTACACTTTAGTATAAAAGTAATTAACTTCCTATCAATAAAAACTTACAGCTTATAGTATCAATATTAAATGCTCAGTTTTATATTTAATTTTAATGTGATATAGAAAATGGATCGAGGTTGGATGTCTATCAAGAACCGTTGCAGTCCAGAGTTTGTCGATGGTTTTGATAAATTTATTAGATTTCCTGAGGAACATAGGAAACTACCTACAGATAGGTTATATTGTCCATGTAGAAATTGTGGTAACAATTTGAAAGTTGATACTACTAAGGAAATTAAGAATCATGTCATATGCAATGGGATCATACAAGGTTATAATGAATGGTATTGGTATGGAGAGAAATTTAATTATGGATCAGAAAATGTCGATACTAATAGTTGTGGCATAGAAGATATAGATAATGATGATAATTTCAATGATGAACCGGTTTAGGATGACCCGATTCAGGATGATATGGTTGATGAGATGCTACGTAGTTGTCGCGATAATGTCATTGATCCACCTTCTTTATTTGCAAACATTATCCATGATGCTAAAAAACCATTATATAAGAGTTGTACTAAATTCATGAGGTTGAGTGTTGTGATGTGATTATATACTCTTAAAGCTCAAAACTGGTGGAGCGATAAGAGTTTCTCTTCACTGTTGTCTTTGTTAAAGGAAATTCTTCCTGAAGGCAGCGAGCTTCCAATTTCAACATATCAAGCAAAGCAAATAATGTGCCCAATGGGAATGGAGGCTAAGAAGATTCATGCATGTCCAAATGATTGTGTGTTATTTCAGAAGGACTATAGTAATTTGATAAATTGTCCAAAATGTGGTGCATCAAGGTATAAGATCACAAATTCATCTAAGGCTAAAAATGGCTCTCCTATCAAGGTGATGTGGTATCTACCAATAATACCATGATTTCAACGCTTATTTGCTAATACAGAAGATGCGCAAAATTTGTCTTGGCATGGGGAGTTAAAGGCCGATGATGATGGCATCCTACGACATGCATCTGATTCACCACAATGGAAGAAAATTGATTTATTATACCCTCAATTTTGTAAAGAACCAAGAAACTTAAGACTTGGACTCTGTACAGATGGAATGAATCCCTATGGTACATTAAGCAGCCAACATAGGATGTGGCCTGTTATGATTGTTATATACAATCTTCCTCCGTGGTTGTGTATGAAAAATAAGTATGTGGTGTTGTTAATATTGATATCAAGGCCCAAGCAACCTGGAAATGATATTGATGTTTACCTTCAACCTCTAATTGATGACCTAATGAAACTATGGGAAGAAGGTGTTATGACATATGATGCTTCACGTAAAGAGATCTTTAGTTTGTGTGCTATGTTATTTTGCACGATTAATGACTTTCCATCTTGTGGAAATTTTTTTGGATATAGCATAAAAGGATACAAAGCATGTTCTATTTGTGAGGAAAATATTGATTCAATCTAACTGAAACATGGTGTTAAAATCATATATCTTGGTCATCGGAGATTTTTCCCACAAGTGCATCCTTATCGAAGGCAACGCAAAACCTTTAATGGGTCAATTGAGGAACAAAGTGCTCCTAAACCTATACCAGGAAATGTTGTATATGATTGGGTGAAACATATTGTTAATGAATTTGGAAAGAGTTCAAGTAGTCATACTCTCGCATGTGACAAATCTCTATACAAGAAGAGGTCAATATTCTGAAATCTTCCTTATTGGAGATCTTTGGCAATTAGACACTGCATTGACGTCATGCATGTTGAAAAAAATATTTGTGATAGCATCATTAGTACGCTATTAAGCATACCAGGAAAGACTAAAGATGGCATCAAATCTAGAAAAGATTTAGAATTAATGGGTATAAGAAAAGAATTATCAGTGGAGATCAGGGGTCACCACACATATTTACCACCAACTTGTTACACTTTGTCAAAGCATGAGAAAAAGAGTTTCTGTGAGTGCTTGTATAATATTAAGGTTCCACAAAGATACTCTTCTAATATTCGTAGATTGGTATCAAAGAAGGATCTGAAGTTGATAGGTCTCAAATCTCACGATTTTCACACCTTAATGCAACAAATTTTACCAGTGGCTATTCGATCTATATTGTCGAAGCATGTAAGGTTTGCAATCACAAGACTCTGTTTCTTCTTCAATGAAATATGCAACAAAGTGATACATCCTGATACTCTCGATAAAGGACTATACAAATTTTAGAGTTCCTATCTTTAGGTGTAATTGGGTTGACAACAACAAAGGAGTTTTAGTGGATGAGTTGGGTTTCAAATTGGTGAATTTTGAAAAGATTGGTGAGAAAGATGAGCCATTCATCATGGCAGACCAAGCAAAATAAGTATTCTATATTGATGACTGGGAAAATAAAAATGGGTCTGTCATTCTTCATGGAAAAAGACAATTTACTGTAGATCCTATAAATGAAGAAGAATACTACAAAAAGTATGATGATTCTAGCCCATTCTCAGTTGGTTTGCCAAGTGTAAATGTTGATGATAACACTGATGAATATTATAAACGTCAAGACCATGCTGAAGGAATTTTACTTGACTAACAACTCAACCAATACTAGAGGCATGTATTCTTTGAATTATTTATTTTATTACCATTCAAACACGTAATCTTTTAAATATACATCATATATCATGTATTATCATGTATACTTTTATCACTTGTGCTTTTATTATCACTTATGTTTTTTTATCATGTATACTTGCATGTTCTAAAATGGTGAGTGAAGATGAACATTATGAGCATGAGCACCATGAGGATGGTAGTGGTGATGCTAAGAAAAGTAGAGGTCCCACATTGATGCGTAGGCTGCAGGAGCTCAGGGCCAAAGGGGAGAAATTGGCAGTCCAGTTTGATGTCACATGAGCACCTATTGGGGAACATATCAGTGCTTTCAAGCATTACGTAGGGGCGATCACGCGCAGTAAGGTGCCAATAGATATAGAAAATTGGCATGATGTTTCTAATGCCTTAAAAGACCTCCTATGGAAAGATATATATGTGAGTGGAAGTGATATTATTTTAATATGTTTTTGTTTATTGATTCTAATTTAGTTTTCTTAGAAAGACATATCCTTTTTAAGACAACATTATTGCTTCTTTTGCATGTATAGGGTGTTTTTCATCTAAATGAAAAAGATCACAAGAAAAAAGTGCTACAACATTGTGGTGTACGATGGAGGGCTTTTAAGACATATCTTAAAAGGGAATTTATAGATAATCCTAAACAAAAGAAGAACGCAATAGATATGTATATTTTTATAGATCCTGAGGTGTGGGAAAGATTTGTTGTTGCTACGAACACGGAAGAGTTTCAGGTAATAAAGATTTTGATGTATTGTATGAATCTTTAATTTTATATAATTAAGGAGGTGAATCTTTTTATATATGTTTGCCAAGTCTAAATTGCAATATCTCATTTTAAATGATCAAGCTATTCACGAGGCCCAAAAGGAAAGACGGGTCAAAATGTGCATGACCATTGCTTGGGGCCCGGTGGTTATGCCTTCCGCCACCAACTACAAGAGAAGCAACTCTCTTCTGGAGAAGAGTCTAGTACAACTCAAGCTGAGCGTCCACCCCGACACTTGCAGTGGATTGATGCTAGAAAGAATCGAGCAGGTGAAATTGTCAACCCTGCAACAAAGGAGGTGGCACAAAAGATGGTAGGTTTATCCCAACTAAGTAAAGAGTAACTCCCACAAATTTAGATTTATTTATATCTAATTGATATTGTGATTTAATATTTTTATTAACTATGAATAGATTGATCGTCGTGAGCAAAGGAAGGAAGGAAAGTTCCTCCCAACTGGCCACATGGATGAACTATCAGTTGCTCTTGGTACGAAGGAGCATCCTGGCCGTGTTAGGGGATTAGGAGCTGGCATACGCTTCAAGTCTTATTTTGGCCCTTCACAATCTAAAAGAGGTCGTACAGGAGGTCTTACATAAGAGGAGGTTGAAACATTAGTAGCACAAAAAGTAAAAGAAATAATTTCTTCATTTCATACTACTCAACCTATTCATACTATGCGTCTCTCAAGTGATGCGGTACAAGCCCATGCTCCAGTTGTAGAACGTCATGGGAGCACTCCCAATGACCCACCACAACAATCTACAGTAAGTTTTTGTTCTATATGTTGTGTTATTAGTATGATATATATATATAGTTGTAATAGGTATCTGGTTTACCGCTTTGTATATAACTTATATTATTTCAATTCTAGGTTGGTATGAACTATAAACTTGCAGTGGAGGTTCCAGAATATAATGTTGTGGCAGCGGGCAAGGTATACAACCTTGGTGGTACATTGCATTGCCAACAAATTACTGATGACATTTGTCGTGTGTCCATCCATGTTGTGTATGACGGAATGGGGGACAAACCACTACCCATACCTAATCCTGAATATAGTACAGCTGAAGAAGCTGAGGGTGATATGGTGGGTTGGCCTAGACACTTGGTTATCAATGATAAGTTATACCTTAATTCTACCATATTTTTCATATTTGACTGCATATATGAACTCATGTAATATAAGTATGTAATTTAATTAATAGGTTTGCAAACCAAAAAGTAAAAATTCTACTAGTCATCCTCTTATGCCCAATCCATCTTTTATTCCAGAATCTACATTCGATGAGTTGGGAAGAAAATGTAACTATTTGTGTCGATACTTAGCCAACCAAAGCTCTGGATTACAAATGTTGATCAATTGAACAGAAGATGCAACTGGGAGGGACTTTGACAGTTATATTTTTCTTGATGATATTATAGAGTTGTTCCAGTATGATTGGCTGAATACTTCGATAATTGAAGTATGGATAAGGTAAGGATCTATCAATATAGAAAATTCTAATACATATTTTTAGCTTATTTCTATATATGGAAATAATTACAAATGTTTTACAACCATTTATATACCAAGACTACAAACTTTGACATAAGAAATGTTGGATTCTTAGTTCCTTCAATCACTAGTCAAGTGGAGACACGTATTGAGGATGTGAATGAGTACTTCTCTACTGCATTCAAATATTTTGCTAGTGAGGGGAAGGAAATTATCCTAATTCCTTTTAATGTCCAGTAAGTATTATTAATCAATATAATTTTCATAATGAATAAAATTATTTATTTTAATGTTTGTTTTATTCTTACTCAAAGCTAGACATTGGGAATTAGTAGTTATTGTCCCAAAATTGATGACTCTTTATTATCTTGACCCAATGGGTAAAACAACAAGGAGTGAAAATTGAAATTGCCAACTGTGGAGTAAGCATAAATTTAGTCAATGCTTCAACATGATATTTCTATTCAGAATTTCTATTTTATCAACTATCGTTTAATTGATAGGGGTATAAAGGCTTTTCGTGAAGCTGGAGGACAAATATCCACAAAATTAAAGACATTGACTTTGAAAAATGTCAAGGTAGCTACTTTGAAAACTGCTTAGTCTTATATGTATTAATTTTCAACTCTTATATGTCAACTCTTATAGTCTTATCTCAACTCCTGTTTATAGTGGTTTACTAACATTAAGTATAATTCATTATTTGTAGTGTCCTATACAAAATAATGATTGGGCTTGTGGCTACTGTGTAATGAAATATATGCAAACTATTGTCAAACAAGCATTACATGACATTTAGACTATAGATCAGGCAATAAAGAATAACATCATAAATTTACAAGTGATTGTAGTCATTTTATAAAATATTAGCATGTGCATTTTCTGTTACAGATCTTTACAATTTAGCGTTACACATGTGAGGACTTAAATGAATTCCGAGAAGAGTGGTCAGATGCTTTTCTAAATGAAGTCAATATAGCATTAGATTAAATATGTTAGCTCCATTTATGTATGTGGCTTTAGTACTCTTTGATATTTACTTTTGTATCTAACATTTAATATCATCTCAGACTTGCAATCTATCATTTTTTAAATTATGATATGATTATGTGTAACTCAACTGAATATATGAATCATTTTTATTATGAATGTGTGGTTTGGAATGGTGACGGTTAAGCATCAATGTTCCCCTCTCCCATATCCTGGTTCTTTTTGTTCTTCTGTTTTGTTTCTGCAAATTTAAAAAAAAATGTACCCTATAGGGTCGGTTATCTTAAAACATTGACCTTATAGGTATCTCGGTCGTGTCGCGTAGCACGGCCGTGTTGCGGCGTAGAATGGTCGTTCCACATAGAATGACTGTGTTGGGATATGGTAGAATGGTTGTGCCGCGTAGCACGACCGTGTTGGGATATGGTAGCACGGCTGTGTAGCATAGCACGGTCGTGCTACCATATCCCAACATGGTTGTTCTACGATGCACGGCCGTTCTACCATATCCCAACATGCCTGTAGACTCTATTGAGTCGGTTTTCTTCATATAACTATCCTTATGTAGCATCTTTAGGGTCAGTTATTAAGAAAAATTGACCTTATAGGGTCTGGTTATCAACAAGCTCAATCTATAGACTCTATTGAGTCGGTTTTCTTCATATAACCATCCTTACAGAGCATCTCTAGGGTCAGTTATTAACAAAAACCGACCTTATAGGGTTCAGGTACAGTTTCTTTTCTCGTTTGGGGTTAGTTTTTGACAGCCTCTTGGGTCGGTTTTTACTATATAAGGTTGGTTTTCTTTGGTTAAAAAACTGACCCTATAGAGTAATTTCTCTAGCGACGGCCACTTAGGCTTCGGTTGAAAAGTGACGCTATAGGCTTAAAAAAACTAACACTATAGACCATTATTGTACTAGTGTTTGAAAGGAATCAGGCACTCCAGTAACTACCATAAAGATATCCTACTATCAAAGTATATAATAGGAATTTTCAATGGATCATAATCCATATGCTTCTAGGATAAGTAAACACATGGGAGAAAATTGGGAACATATTCCACTACAAAACTTTGTTTTGATAATTCTTTGTCCTCTTCAATTTTGATCACTAGATGCGATTAATTGAGAAATTCAATCATTCTACAAGAGCTTGAGAACATTCATAATAAGCATTGAGATAAGGGCCACCTTTATTAGAGGATAAGACTTTAGCCAAAGATCATACGTTTGGAGTGTGCTCTTATCTTGAGTAAAATTATGCTTTGAACCATCCTACATATCCTTGGAAAACTTGTGAAATGATTCTTTGCACGTAAGATTTGAATCCATGATATTCCATAACCATCCCTTAGATTGACTATTATCACTGCCCATTCTAGAGTATTGTCATTAAGCTTTCCAATAAACTTGAGCTTATTTGGGCTTCTAATTTCCAATGACATTTGTCAACCAAATTAGTTAATGATAACTATATTGTCTCTATAAAGAGTAGTATGAATGGTGTTTCTAGTCTACTTATATGCATTCATGATAACGTTGTGAATGCATAACCAGAGAGAAGAACAGTAGGCATAAGATAGGCTACCCAAACAAGACATGGTAGTTCAAACAAGAAACACTACCACAAGAATGAGACACTATGGTAGGAACTTAAGAACTCCCATTTCAAATAAGTATTACCATGCATAGTAATCAAATATAATATCTTTTCAATAGAGAGAAAATACTCAACACACACAAGGAATAATTAGTAACAGATGCAACATGAACATCGATGACGTCAAACAAAATAATTGAATTTGTCATAGTTTTGGCATCAAGGTGGTGATGTGTTCTAAGCATGAGATGTGGCTAAGTTATTTCATTGTTGATTATGATTCCTACATATGCATGACTACATGGTAATTGGATAGTGACCTATGTTTGTGGCCTACGATGCGGCATAGGAAGTAGCCGATAGTAAGTCAATGCATTTTAAAGACCATGGTGCACTAATTTTGATAGTGTAACTCACTCCATTCACAATAAGGGGTGTTGGTGATACTACATCTATCAAGTGGAGCATTGATGGCACGGTGCAAGGACATGAAACAAGGGCAGGGATGAAGAAGGTGAGAAAGGGAAAAGAAGAATAAGAATAAGAAATGGGAGAAGAAGAATAATGTGACACCCCAATGTGCCATAAACAAGATTACTCAAAACCAAACTACGGAACTAAAACTAAACTTACAGATTACCATAAAACATAGGAAATTAAAATTGATTTAATATAACCATATAAGTTGCAACATATTGCACATGAGTCCACAAAAGCTACATGTATTGCATATCACCTTCCCAAAACATTATATAAGAAATTGTTCAGTGGCTCTCTAGCCACATCCTGTCACACAAGATAACATGTCCATATACATATATGCCCTTTCTATGCAACAAAGGGCATAAAGCCAAAACCTTATATCGATACATACAACAAAACCTCCTCTAAGGACTTGAGTGTACAAGGATGACACATAGGACTCTACTTCTATACACAAGCAGCATGTCTAACCTTTTCTGCAACTACTGGTCCTCTTGTTGCTCAGCAACAACTGCATGATCTCTATTCCCTCGTGCTTGACCACCTAAAAGATGTGAAAACCCATGAGATGAGACCAAACGTCCCAGCAAGAGATATAACTCTCCTCCAACGTCTATTAAAGGAACAGATAAGTTAAGCAAGTAAAATGGCGTACTAAGAAGGTTGAGAAGATTCAACTAAGTGATATGTAATCAACAGATAAAGTAGATTAAGCAAGACTAGGCAGCTACCTGAACAGTAGATCAATTTATATTCAAAAAAGGAATATGAAGAACATGTACAACATTTGACTTCTCTTGCTGTCTTATAATTTAAGAAATTGTAAAAGGATAAGGCAAGGGCTCAACCAATGTTATTCGTATTTGACCCTAAGCAAGATACACTACACTGATGTGTTACATCTATTATTCTCCTAAGGATTTGAGCCATACCACTCAAATCCAACCAACCACTTCTAAGTCAAAATCGGTGTCATACAAGGTCAAATGGAAGAGTCGTAATCCACAACCTCTCCACACCTCTTCATCAACACAAGAGAAAACACCGCAGAGACATATCATTCAAATGCAAAAGGTGACATATAGTCAGTAGAAGGATCAGCTCATGCATGGCCATCCATATATAAACACCTAGACCACCTTGGTATAGGTAAAGGCGCTAGAAGAACTGACTCATGCATGGTCATTCTTAAAAGGAGTGGATCATGAATGGCCATCCATATCACAAGGAGATCAGCTCACGCAAGGCCGTTTCACATAACCTGTAATTGTGGATGCAAGGAAATACTCAACCTATACCCCAGCATATTTAAAAAAATGCTCTCCGAGTTCTATTCGTTTCACCAATCTAGGAATTAGAGATGACACCGGAAAGGGTCTATGGCACAGGGCACCTACGTGATTAGGGTTCCACTTGATTAGCTAGCCAATTAGGTGACATTGTTCATCAATCAAGTTACAATGTATAAAGACATAACAAACTCTACAAGAATAAGGGTAGAGTACAACTCCAGAAGATATAAAATGTATAAGGTGTGATCTTGTCACACAATCACCACACGGTACTTGTAACAAAGCCATTCTCGAGGCCAATCACCAATGGCACATCACTGTGGAATATAAATCCCTCATTCACATCACTAGAGGCTATCACATCACAATAGGCATTAATCCATCACTAGATCATAGAATCCAAACACATAAACCTTGCATGTACATCACCACACTATGCCTCATTAATATGCATAAGCACCACCCTATATCATGTAATCGTCACCACAAGCCATTGTATTCATCTCACCTGCAAGGTTAGGGGTTTATAAATAGAAAAGAGAAATATCATATCATCATACCCCTTCCAAGAGAGCACAGCAACACATCAATTATCCTTAGATTAGGGTTAAGGCTCTAGACTTAACCGATTTGGGTCTTATAGTTATATTCCATCACTAAAACCCAGGTATGACATCTCCCATATCCTTGGAACATTGTAGGGTTAAGGATCATCATTAGGGTTGATTATGCATCCAACCAAACAGCACCATACATAGTCCATTACTTAGTGTTCATGCTTAGGTGTCATTCATATGATTATGTATATGTATCAACCACTCACCATATAGAACTGTCGTGATCATGAACACACGTGGTGTCGCAACCACCAACCAGGTAGTTGTCGTGCCCGTGACCCAAAGCAAGGCGTTCAGCCATGAACAAGCATGTATCAACCACACATGATACTAGGGTTTCGACCACCAAGACTAGCATGCCACGGTCTCAAGAAGGAAGGGAACGGCTCAACCAGAACTAAGGGTATGTATCGACCCACTAGGGGGTAGGTGTCATGATTACCAAGGAGTAGGATGTTGCGACCTCCACAAGGTTAGTTGTCTCGACCCAAAACAAACATATCAAAGTGTCGGGACCCAAGACAAAACAAGGTATAGAAACCATTAATGAACAAACTACCTCCAAGGAAAGGAACCATCATCAAACCAAGGTTAACCAAAAATCAAATAGAAACATTGCATTGTCAAACCAAAGAGAATAGGAAGGAAAGCCACTATCTTCAAGGGAGAAAACATCACCCAAAATTGGCCATCAACACCCTAACACGTATCATGGCATCACCATGAAAATGCCTCATGCAAGAGAGAGGAAAAACATGTTTAAGGAACTTAATACAAAAACTAAACTCCGCATAACATCTAGGTACATAAACATTATTCATGTGATCAAACCCAAGGTCAAAAGATAGGAGACAACTAGCATTACATAACAATCACCCAAGTTGGGTGCATTCAATTAGGGTTTCGGATTATAAGAAAACCAAGCATGGTATCATCTACTAGCACATTAGGGATACATTTAAAGAGAGAGAACAACTACATGCAAGCAAAGAAAGTTCCATAATAAAAATGGTTAAGGGTTATATCACCCGCCATAATTGAAGAGGAAATAAGCTCCAAGCTCAAGCTCCAAAAGAGAGAAGGAATCTCCAACAAGGATCACCACTTCAGCCACAAAATCACCTTAAAAAAAGAAGAACACCTTGGTAAAAGGTAGCTCAAGAAAAAGGGAAAATAAAGCCTTAGGATGAACCCAAGAAGAAGAGGGGAAAGAGGAGAAAACATCCTCTCACTAGTTACCATCATGGATAGTCCATAGTTTAAGGCCTTTGTGAAGAGGAGTTTCTCACAAGGTGACCACTAGGGTAGAACACTAGTCTACGGCCAAGGAAAGAGGAAGAAGAAGGTGGAGGTTCCAAAGGAAAACATTGTAAAAGAAAGGCACATACTTACCAAGGTATAAGTTGAGCAAAAATCACCACAAGCACCACATGCAAGGGGAGTCCGGCCACCAAGAGCTCCAAATAGTTCCTCTTGCTCCTCAAGACTCCAAGGACGACCAAGCAATAAGGGGGGAAGAAGATGGATGAAAAGGATCACTTGCATGGAGATGTAAGGGGTTATATAGTAAAAGAGGAGAGAAGTAGGGTGGAGGATGAGGTGTCAACAAGATAGGGCTCCAAAGGGACACTTGTCCACCCAAGAAACCAACATGCAACCACTTAACGGACACATGCATGAGATGGTGATACACTCTATGTTGGGTCTCGACCTACTTGGGTCACCCACATGGTCGCATTCATGACCCACATTAAGAACACCATCCATGGTCGCGACAAGGCACTAGACATCACTAGGTCGAGACACACCAACCCCTAGAAAACCCTAATCACCACTAAGGGTGTCACCACTCAACCAAGCCTCAACCAAGGCTCAAACAAGGCACTTGCTTCTTTCTCTCTCCTCTAGGTGATGTTAAGAAGGAGAATGGACACTCTATAGGTGGAAATTGCAAGATAACCCTCACAAATGGGTAATTTGCACAAAAAGCACAAACATCATCCAAACAAGCTCAAACTGGAAACTTAAGCTCTCCACAAGCTCTAAGATCATCTCAACGATTAGATAAAGGTTCTTAAGCACTTACGTCAGCAAAACAAATAGGGTTAACCTCAAATACAGGTCAGGGGTCTTACAAATAAGATGGGGATGAAGAGGAGGAAGAGGGAGGGGAAGAACTAGGTGGGTGGAGAAGGGAAGCAAATACGATCCTAGGGATGGAAGAGGAGACTAATCTTGATGTTGTGATACCATGTGGAAAATATTGATGTTGTATTTAAAAAAGGAGCACATGGTTTTCCTATGTAGGAGAGAATGTGGTTGTGGTGTGCTAAAAGAATAGGATAAGTAAGGAGAGCACATGGGCATACATGGAAGATGGGTCAATCCCATGTAGAAAAACAAAAGGCCTACATTAATATCTAGCATGATATATGATTTTTAATGAATTGATTGTTGATATAAGTACCCTATATTCATACCAAACATATTATTATAGAGTTCAACATGGCACAACTTGAGCTTGAAACATGAAAATTGTAGCTGCAACGTCAAAATAACATCAGCCAAACCACATAAAGTTGAACATGCTAACCAAGTGAACGTCATGTATGACAAACATAAACAAGCATGAACTAGCTAAAATTGTATCAAACATATAACTAATTAAAAATGATTTCTTATCATAGCAGTCACATCATTATCTCTTAATTTTTCATTTAAGATAAAATGTAATTTGTTATGCTTGAAGTATCAACTTTGTAAGATATAAAAATAATTCCATATGAATCTCATTATAGATTTTCTTAAACTTAACATTTATCACCTATAATTTGTATTTTAAAAGCATTTGAATGTCAACTCTAAGTAGGTTTTACTTCCTAATAAAGAAATATTGTGTTACAATCTTGGTATGAACTTGCTTTTGGAGCTTTCTGTGTGTAACTAGATTCCTAAACCTTCAACGCTAAAATAGAAGAACAAAATGTTACTCAAATTAATGTCCACTATATCACATAAAATTTACCATTTTATTATTATATGCCCACTAACTTTAGTTGCTCATGTCTACAAGATTTCAATGGTTGTTCAAGTAGTTACTTCATATAGGTAGACTCAAAGTTTTAGGCATTATGATCCATACCATTATAACCTAGTAGTCAGAGTTTGTCTATCAAATTTCATGCATTATGATGTTACCATTGGATAATACTTAAATGTACCTCAAGTAATATCTATGAGGGAAACATATAGTTTCCCTTGTTTAAATACAAACGATTTAAATACCACCCTCCATCTCGATTAAGTTTGAAGGGGCCAAAAAGGTTACACTTGAACAAATTCTAGTGTGAATTTCTAAAGCTTCGATTCTTTCTGTTATCAATGGCAGTTATACTGACCTTGCAAGTAATTCGTTAGCCTCTTCATAATCTAGATGATTGGTTTCAAACATAATATGTAGAACCAAATATCATCCTTACAGATCTTCAACACTTTCCCTATGGATTTATCAATCAAGGTTCACATATTTTACAACAATTTGTCGTTGAAACAATTTCTATGATATTATTCATTTATATACTTTATAGATGGATCTTGGAGGTTTCACCAATAGATTTTTTTTATGGTGGGGTCCTTATCTAAGAACTTGTCATTTTGGATCAAATGATGCATCCTTTATCTACAAGTCCATGGTGGTGTATCCAAGAGCTTCATGGTTGGTTATGATCACCTCTTACCTCATTAGTTTGGGTTAAACTAACTCTTTGATGTTGATTTATAATATTATAAAGATTAACGTGGATATATAATTTCATTGTTGGTAAGGAAACTTCTTTGAAACCTATGTTTATCCTATTAAACGGTCAAGCCGCCAATCTATTTACCTCTCACATAACTCTGTGATCACCCTTCTTTGCAACTCAACACGCCCATTCACCCATATTTGAGTGAAGATCCATATTTTTGTGTTTATTCGTTGATGTTTCTCATGCTCTAGATTTGTGCATGGGTATCCTATGCCATCTTAAATGTTGTTCCATTTCTTCACTACTATCCCCTTGTAACAGATGTTGTAATGCCACCTACGAGCTAGATTACCTACATCCTCAGTCTATTGTCATACCAAGGTTGAACATCAGCAATGCATTATACATACATACAATTGTTGATGTTCTACTAGAAGGCCAACTTCAATTGCAATTCTAGCAAATTTGTCTTTTGGATGCCTCTTGTATTCCTGACTGACCTCCCTCATTGTACCAGCCTATCCTCTCTTTTGCTACTTGAGGAAAGACAAAAAGCCAATATTGTGTTTTATTCAATTTGAAAATTGGGGACTCGGGAATCAAAATTGCCCATTCTCATTCATTTTGTGGTCTTGCTTTGTTGTTGCCAAGGCTTCCGCTCTTCCGTGAAGGAATAGGGTAATTGGTATACCAATTAAGAGCCAACATTGTGTTCCGTGTACATGTGTTTTCGTAGGCCATAATTGCAGCATAACCCATTTGAGTTATGCCATTCCTTTATCCCATCTCACTTGTGGCCATGACGGCATGACATCACTTTGTCGAGGCGGGCCTCCAAAAGTTGATCATCCAAAGTTACGGTAAGAAAACTCCTGTCGTTGGCGATGGAGGACTTCATTTTGAAAAACTCGGTAGATTCCATTATCCAAGGTGGTGAGCATCCGTACACTCAACGCCGTGTGTTATAATAGACATAGGGAGCCTCCTCAGTGCCTAAGGTCATCAGGTTCAATTTCCCGTGGCATTCATACTTCGTCAACGCCATCATTGCAATTTATACCACATTGAACTACTATCATGTTTCCTTTCATGAAGAAAAGCTAGCAGAGACGGTTTAAAAAATCAACATAAAGTAAAGGACTTGGCTGTAACTATGTTGGGGGTGGGGGTGGGGGTGGGACTGGGGTGGTTAACCACTGACTAGCACCACGTCAGGATAAGCATCAAGTGCATCTGTACATCCTGGCAAGTTATACACGATCCCCTACTTTTAACACTACTACACCATGATGTTGTCAGTAGCAACAATAAGAAGGAACTATGGACGGAAAATTATTTGTGAGGTATAGCAATGGCAATCACAAGACACGACAGCCTTACTAACGGCCATTTTGTTTAATTCTGGAACCGTGACTGCTGATCGATCATACAGTGTTAAAACGCTGGGGCAATTTTTTTTAAGTCAGCACGTTGGTGCACAGAATTTGTCGTCCATAAATCCCAGGATTTGTTCCCAAAATTTCGTCTAATTTACTTTAGTTTTCAATCCCCAATAACCTAATAAAACCCAAACGTGGACAATATAAATATTTGATAACCCCCTACGGCGCTAATTAACTAGCAAGACAAGAACATCAAAATAGATGGAAAAAATCATTTCAGACCCTAGATATAGCTAAATAGAGCAGATTGCACAAAACTACAGCCAGTTTGATAAGGAGTATAAAAAGAAGGCCTACCCCATCACTCAGGTATCTTTATTTCAGTTCGTACACAAGAACCCCCCATCCTGATGTGTCTTTTGACGATACCAACATTTGAGTTTGGGACCGCCACAGCCCAGTAATCTATTTAAATCCAAATGCAGACCATATAAAAACTTGATAACCTCTGCGACACTAGTTAACTAACAACGACAAGAACTTCACAATAGATAAAATGAGAACACCTCAGACCCTAGAATTAGCTAAAATAGAACAGATTGCACGAAGCAATGGCCAATTGGATGGGGGTGTTTACAGAATCCGCCTATCCCGTGACCAGGTTTATTTATTTCAATTCGTACACAAGAACTCCCCATCCTGATGTACAAGGTCAAATTCTGATGATACCAAAATTTGAGTTTGGAACCGCCATAAAGCTTGATGGGTTTCAAACTTCTACATCAGCTATAACTTATAGGTTGTTACGATTACCAGAAAGAGGTGCACAGTTTGTCATAGGATATTTAAGCTGTGACCAAAGGAACTCTGTAAGAATGGATATATTGACTCAAGTAATGAATACTACCATTGTTTAGAATGGTGATTCAAGGCTAGCTAATACACACCAAGATGCAAATGCCCATAAAAATTTAAAAAAAAACAATGAGGTAAACATAATTTAGCCTATATAGCTCCACATTAACCAATCTCTGAATAGGTACAGATAACCAACTATTAAATAGAAAACAACAAATGATAGCCTCTTCTCTAAAATAATTTCCTTCCCGGAGAAGTTTCTTAACTCAAAACCTCAGAACTAAGTTTAAACTAGCTACTCATGATTAACATTCCATGGTTCCACTATATGAGCAGCATTTACGGTTCGCATTGTTGCAGCTCCTTTTTTTAAAACCAGAGGTGAACAAAAGAAAGGTAGAGAAAAGAATAAGTGTTGGAGAGGAGCTGCTAGCGCATGTTGTATGTGGTATTTCACCAATTTGTTGTTACAGAAAGCTGGGCTCTGGTTACAAACTTGCTCATGATGCAACTAGGTCAGGCGTCTCTGCCTCCACGGATAGCAAGGCTGTGTGGACTTTTCCCAACCAGTTGTCTAGCCTGTCACGCAATGATTTGATCTGTGGTATACCCAACACTCTGGGCTGGACCCACGAAACATGAATGGTTCCATCTACTTGATCAATAATGCCTTCAATTAAGTGAACCTGAAATAGTTTCCGCAGCATTCAGAACACAATAAGCTTAAAGAGGTGCCCCACATAATGAAAGGATACATCAGTAATGTATCAAATACAAGTGACTACTATAATCTCAACTAGTGAATCACTGCATGATGATGTTGTCATACTAGAAAACAGTAATTGTTACTCCAACAGTCAGCCAAATCTGACAGGCAAAATAGTTCAATCTGCCATTAAAACCTCCTACTGAAATAAATTCGTAGAAACCTTTCAACAGTTTTCCAACAGAAATAGCTGCGGAAACTGTCAATTAGTGAATAACTGATTGGCAAACGACAAAAGGTTGTTGCATATTATTAATTGTGCTTCATTACTTATTTTGGACAATTTTATTTCAGGAATTACAAACTAGAGCATGAAAAGGCTCATACATATCTAATTCTCAACAATATCTTCAGACGGGAAACAGCACCATATTTGGTGGTGTGTTATGTATATAACTATCATCAATTGAAAGTGTAAATTTTAAAATCCTCATTGTAATAAGCATTTTAGTAGATCTTTCTCTCCCCCAGCCCATCTACAATGCATCCACAATTCTCACGCCCACTGTCACCAAGTTTTTCTATCCACGTACATTTCTAACTGCACTTCATCACTCACGTCTTCCATTTCTTTTTATTCAAACTTTTCTCCAAATGGCACTCCCACTAAAGCACGTTCTTCATAGTTTTTCATAACTGTTCACATCTCAATTCCCACGTCTCTGAACTTTTCAAATTGGCATTTTCGTCGCATCACTCATCACGGTTGTGATCATTCATGATAACTTCCCCCAACATCTTTCTCTCTCAATAGGAACTGATTATCTATTCAAAAGAGCGTGGGACGTGTCCTTTTCCCTTCATATCTCCTAATATACTAGTTTTTTTAAAATTTTCTCCTGTATCTACCAATGGTATCCAATAATCAGTATCTGTTGTTTATTATCCAAATTAGGCTGTAAATGCATGCACTTGCTTTTTCAACATCTTTCTGTCAGCCTGCGGTCCCGATATGCCAACTCTGTTTGCTCCAGTTAACTCCACTTTTGAAACAACACCCTATTTTTGGCCTCTCAAAATTGTCTCTCCCCCTTTTCTCTTTAATTTTCCATCCAATTCATGCATTATCACAAATTATATGATAATCTAAAGGTAATTTATGTTTTAAATATTTTCTCAAAAGGCATGTACTCCTCCAACTAATTTAATATAACTTGTTTTTATGTAATTAAGGTACAACAGACCACATTATTGCCAATGTTTTATCTTATAATAAGTACTAATATAGTGTCATATACTTGAAGATTATTTTTTATAAAAGCCACTTTTTTAGAAAACTAAATCCAAATTTTTTAACAAATACAAAAATACTCTAGGAAAAAATATATATAAAAGCTCAAATTTTGATTTCATGTGCGTGGCACCTATGCTGAATATTTCTTAAAAACAATTCTCTGTCTCCTCATCGGCTCATCTATTGATAAAATTTATTAATTTGTATATACTGTTGAAACAAAACATCACATTTACAGATGCCAAATCTATACATGCTATAAAATATTTTTTCATTAGATTGAGTTCATGCTACACTAATCTCACATCAACTTCGCAAAACAAAATGATATAATAATGAAATGGAAATCTGTTACTTAAAACTTTTTTTCAACTTATATCTAATGCTCCATATAAAAAGGGCTTCAAAAGATACAAAGGGTCTATTGTTAATCATTGTTAATGAATAAATAAAATCCTTAAGAGTTTCTTATTAGTAAATCTAATGTAAATTCCAACCTGTGTAATATGATATGTGCATGTGCACGTGTGTTCACTAGTACATGTACATATGTATATATTATTCAGTTGTGAACGCCTCAAAAATATTTGAGGCTTACGCCTACGCCTTGAGACTCACAGCTCACCTCGTTGAGAGAAAAACAACTTGTTACACCTAGTGCACTTTACAGCCTTGATGTTTGCTGATTCAAATTTTTGAAATTGTGATCTCTTACTATTTTCACTCACAATTAACAATCAATTAGTGTAAATATTATTTCATTGTTCCCTCTTATACCTCCTTCATCCATCCATGGAAGGTAGTTTGTATATCACTATTCTTTTTCCTGAGCTGAATTTTGAAGTGTACATCGTGTTGCTGCAATTTACTTACATTTAAAAAAATTCTACATGTGTTCCGTTTCATTTTATTCTATAGTTTAATGTTGGTGTTTCGGATGTAAAAGAATTGGATTCAATCTTTGTTTCATGGTGATCTCTGTTTGTGCTTGTTGTCTAAGTTTAGGAATTGAATCCGGTAGATTTGGATGTCTAGTACTCTAATCAGCATTGTCATCATCATCATCATCATCTAACCCTCAATCCCAATCATGTTGGGGTTGGCTACATGGATCCTTCTTTCCAATCAGCTCTGTTAATGGGTCAAACTCTAACCAAGATGTCTAGACTATTATCTCAATAAATTCCATAATCCATGTTTACATCCGTGCTTCCTAGATCATAACCCATGGCACATACCACTTCATGCACAATGCCTCCCTCTTCCCTTTGTCACCCAATCCCAGCATATTTCACAAGAGGCGAGACCGCCCATGGGGGACGCTGAATATTGGGGGTAACAAAGCCAAAGCCACGGTCAATCAACCATCAAAACCAAAAGCATACATAATATCTCTCAACAAGAGGAAAGCCAAAGCCACGGTAAATCAACCATCAAAACAAAAAGCATACAGAATCTCTCTGAACAAGAGGACAGTGAGAATTATTTTCAATTCACACCTTCTTCCAAAGTTCCTACTTGAACCATAATTTATCTAGAGGGGATACTGCTAACAGTACATGTGTCAACTTTATGCTGCTGAACATTAATGAATCCGGTCATGCAAGATTTAAGAAAAAAATCTGGTAATTTATCATTCCAATCATTGCCATTATGCTTGTAGTCTAGTACATTCTAAGATAAAAAAATAATAATTTGATATAACCATATTAATAAGTGAATGAATCTCCTCTTGAAATTCACATCAATATATAAGAAGTTGGTTCCAGCTTAGTTATCAAGGCGCCCGCCCAGGCACTAAGCAAGACGCCTCAAACTAGGTGCCCAGTCTATTGAGGGTATCAAGTAAATATTTAAGGCCTTTTAGACTGAAATTAAGCCATTTCGAGGCTAAATTAGCATGAACTGGGTCTGGATTTGGTCAAAGTAGATCACCTTGAATGATTTTATGGTCGAGATAGGTCTGATTTTAGCCAAATCAAGACAAATTTGGCCAAATTAGGTCAGATTTGGGGGAAATAAGGTCTGATTTGGCCAAATTGGGTCTTATCTAAGTCAGTATAGGGTAAATTAGGGGAAGTAAGGTCTAACTAGGTCATCTTATGCACAATTAGGTTAAATTTGGGGGAAATAGGTCTGATTTTGGGAAAACGGGTCTGAATTGAGGGAAATACATATGATTTGGGAAAATTAGGTCTAATATAAGTCAGTATAAGGTAAATTAGGGGAAGTGAGGTCTAATTGGGTCTTCTTATACTAAATTAGGTCAGATTTAGGCCAAATCAGGTCAAATTTGGGAAAATTGGGCCGCAATCGGGGATAACATGTCTGATTTGGGGAAAATAGGTCTGCTTTGGGGAAATTTGGTTTGATTTGGTCTAACTCGGCATCATTTAGGTAAAAGTATGGTAAATTAGGGAAAGTTAAGGTCTAAGGGTTTATGTTATACAGAGTAAGGTTAGATTTAGGTCAAATTAGGTCAGATCAAGTCCAATTTAGATCAACATATGATTTTGGGAAATTAGATCTGCTTTGGGGAAATTTGATTTGATTTGGTCAAATTTGGTCTCATTTAGGTAAGTAAAGGGTAAATTAGGGAAAGTTAAGGTCTAAGAGTTTATGCTATGCAAAATTAGGTTAGATTTAGGTCAAATTAGGTCAGATTAGGTGCAATTTAGATCAACATAGGTCAAGATTAGGACCAATCAGGTTTAGTTCAGGTCATGTTAGGTAATTTTATTGTTACAACTTTGGTGTAACCATTAAAGAGATACATAGTAATGTATCTATTTGACTATAACTAAACATATATGTAAATGTTTCTGTATATACATGTAAAAAAAATGAAAAAAGAATTAGCAAAATGCATGTAACTGCCGAGGCTCCAGCCTCCCTTAGAAAAAGGTATCAAGATATTTGTCTAGCGGCCTAGACAAATATGGTTTCTGGTCATGCTTGCCGAACTGCCTATTAAGCTGCCCCAGGCAGATATGATATTGCTTCGCAAGATATATTAATGGTTCCTAAACTAGAATTGAACCAAACATGGAGACAAACTTCCATCAAGATATTGAGATTTACCTTACAAATCAATTTGTAGAAGAGAAATTAAATGGATGATGTATTGATAGTGTGTTGACAACGTGATAGCTACAAGAGCACCCTTTGCCTTTATATAGGAGAACTCTAGAGACTTCCAGACCTGACTAGTCTCTATATGGGCCTATAGACTCCGGCCCATATATCATACGATATGATAGGACTTTATACTTCTAGCACTCCATGCAAGATGGATCAAGGGAGAATCGCATGCCTAGCTTGGGCGACAAACAGAAATAAGATGTAGAAAAAAATGACTAAAACATGATAACCCCTGATTTAGCATGACATTTACTCTCTCCCGATCTATGGCATCTTTGACTTAAAACCTCCCCTGAGATTGATGAACACTGAAACTTTAAGACATATAGACTTTGATTAGGTTGGAGCTTATATCTTGAAGTATATTGAAGGAACATGCAAAGATCATTTGAGTGACCAACTCAATTACTATTGTTGTTGAAGTAGTTTCCAGAAGAAGGCTTGAGAGAATCTATGCTAGGAAGACTAGGTTGTAGCGCATACAGTCAACATGCGCAACAGGGCACAAACAAACAAGGATGAAACATTACTGACAAAGTCGAGTGAATGATCTTCTACAAAAGGTGTGTCGGACGGCCCAAACCGGCACACAACCAGATGTGCAGACAATCCAAGATGCTCCAATGATAGAAGACTAAAGTGTTGCCAGAGTAAATGATCAAGACATGGTCGATGAAGAAACATATTCACCTAATGTAGAGAGTCGATGACATCCAATTGATCTAAGGAATCATCTTCTTCAGCAGATGCCAGTGCGAGAAGATGAATTCAAAATGAAAGATCAATGGTTGACAACTTGGAATCTGAATGGTGAGGATGAACATTGTCCTTGAACTGGACAGTGAAATCTGGACAACACATTATGTACACAAAACCTCCATATGTAAACAATGCTCTTCCTCTTTCCTTTTATGAGCTCTGAACTCTACACCTCATCTCTTTCCCTCATCCTTTTCTATCTCTCCCCTACATAGCAACCACGAAGAAATCATGAAGGTGTTTTAGGTGGACAAAAACAAAGAGAAACTCCAATGTGACAAGACCATAGAAGTTGGGGACATGGGTTGGAGAGGGAAGAAAGGACTAGAGAAGGATTTGCTTGACAAGGTCTGGAAAAGATGTGCGTTTTGGCTGCTGATAGAGTTGAGAGAACTCAAACTCAGGCTTAAGAAAGCTTGACTTTGTTCTTGAAAAGGATGAATCCTTGCACATAATAGAGGTTGATCTTGTGCCTAAGAGTGAACTGCATCACACATGTGAGTATAAGACTTCATAGTGCTTTAGAGAGGTTGACTTGGCAAGGAAGCTATAGTAGAAGAATTGATAACCAGATTCGATGTCGTATGTGATCGATTACAAGATCCGGAGAAAAAAATAAATGGATCGTTGTGCGACCCGAAAAAGAGATTTGTTAGCCCTTAGGCCGACAAATTTAGGGGTGCAGGGGCAGAGCCCCACGTATGGACTAGGTCAAACAATAGATCTGATTGAAGACCAATAAAGATCTATCTTATTTTGTTGGTGAACTTTTGACCTTTGACACCTATGTGGATTCATGACATGGCCTGGAGAACTAATCTAGGACACTCCGCTGCAAGATTGGAAACCTGAGCGGTGAGGCGTCGTGTTGACTAGATGACAAGCCCTATTGGTTGTCGCCACCGATTGAACTGAAAACCCTAATGGTGACACGCCATGATGGAAGTGACATGTGGATTGATAGACACGACGTGTTTGAAGATGCTTGGAGAACTGATCTAGGACACACTGCTAGAAGATTGGAAACCCAAGCGGTGACACGTCGTGTTGACTAGATGCCATGTTGTATCATTCGTCGTTGCTAATCGAATTATAAACCCTAATGGTGACACGCCATGTTGGACACCTACACAACTTGTTGATTGTCGAAGATGACGAACAGAATGTTGCTGACACGTCGTGCTGGACACTGACACAACATGTTGTCGGGAGCAAATTTCAGGTGACACGTGTGTTGAACACTGGCACGTTGCATTAACGGAGAACTCCGCTGCGAATGATACACACTGTGTAGGTGACTTACACGCCGTGTAACCTGCTGCCAAGGAAGTTTTGACCCGTACATCGGGCCAAGACCAATGTGGAAATGCCAGAGGAGTTCCGCCCTATCTCCATGGATGAATTTCAGAGGTAGAGGCAAACCTTAGATGAATGGTCTTTGGAGCGTAAATATGTGGCACTTAAAATGAACGGTTGTATCTATTGTCAGTAACCTTTGTAAAATCAATGAACTTGCATCTACTGTATCGAATCCCCATCATGTCAACTACCTTTTGTCATGATTTATTCCATACGTAGTGGTGTGAAGATACAAAAAAAATCCTATGGTGGATTAAGTGATTTGTTATTTTTTTTCATTTTTAAACTAGAATCGAACTACCCAATCCCTCTCTGCCAACATTCATTTTCATACATATCCAACTTATGAAGACAAATACAGACTAACAAACTTCAAATGTGAAATGTAAGTGACATTATTAAAAGCCATGATGTGCTTGTAAAACGCACAATTTGCATAAGCTATTATACTCATGACATCTTCAAGATATGAAATATAATGCGAAAAATATCAATTAAAAAGTTCTATTTCACATCAAAAGGGATTTGATTGGAAAAAAGAATAGTATCTTAGCTTACTTAGAAACAGATAAATGAATAAATATATAATATATATGATACCAACTAAATTTACTAGATGCAGATCAACCATAACTACGGCTATTTTCTATATTTATAATGTTTTGTCATTTACAATTTCTTCGTTAAGTTCCTAATAAAACTACATTAATTTGTTTTGCACTTACAGAGCTGCGAAAAAGATAGAAAATTATAGGAAAGTAATCAACTATGTTGAGGGAACCATGGCATTTTCCGAAATTCTTTATTTGATTCTGAATTATTTATTAGCTGCAAGCTAACTAGTTACAGATTGTGTTGCACAAATGTAAGCCAAAAGAACTGTGTGCTAGGGTGAGCCTGATGCAGCTATACCCAATTCACATGCACAAGATATGAAAGACTAGTACATCGTCTAGTCACTTATATTTGAACTTTTAAGTTTACCATTTAGATTGGTTGTGTTTCGTAATGACACTAATTTGACATCTACAGATCATTCATAATAGATTGTGTATTTGTGAATCAATTGTAGAGATTGCATAAAATATGGCAACGAGTAGATGAGTTTCATTAACATTACATGGTTGGCACGCTTTATTTTAACATTTTAAGCACTTGTAATCCAAATTATATGATACCATCAATAGAGCTGGATTTTCCGAATGACTCATGAAAATCACAAAATGAGATATGGTACAGCCCAAGTTGTCATGACCGGACCAATGAGTGAACTGGTCAGACTGCAGGTTCTTAGTTAACATGTTCCTCCATGACTCCAGCCAGTTCAACCAGTGGCATCATATCATCAATGACAATATTGATATTTTATTAGTTGGAAATAAGAAAAAATAGCAAAAGTAAGATTTAAACATAGACATCCGTTATATCAACTAATTAACAACAAACTACTAAATTTCTAAAGATAGAAACAAGGTGGTATCTACATTTCGTATGCCCAATTGTGGTGGAAGAGCAAAGGGGGATGACGGCATGATGGGGTCTGCAAATCAAGGTATATGCATGGCAAGAACCGACTGGTTGAAGAAAACTGGAACGGCAGGTCTGATTTAACTGGGACGGCTGGGCTGGTTCAATCCGTTCGTTGACCAATTTGGGCAGGTCTGAAGTAATTTCTGGGTTTAAGAGTGAACTGAGTCGTTCTAACTACGATTTCCCGATTCAATGAGTTCAACAGGCTGGTGCGATTTAGTTCTGACACCCTAGGATACAAATAATCTACACATTTACCAAATCAAAACTATAACGGTGGTTGATATCATGGAACAAAAATTTGATCAAAACTGCAAAATTTCGATCAAAATTTCATTTTTTTTGGGGGCAATTGGACATCGAAATGTGCAACCGGACATCAAAACACAAATGGAGGGAATGGGACGTAATTTCACCAAAAAAAAAAAATCGACCCTAGGTGAAAATTTTCGCAAAATAAGGTGAAATTTTGCAGCAATAAGCCTTGTTTGGGCTGTAATTTCACGAAATGCCACAGAAACACAACTTAAATTTTATGAAATTTGTTCATAGGGCTGCTAATACTACATCTTGGGTATTTTGGCATTTTTTTAAGTCTCTAGCTTCTAAAGGCTATTTTTCTTGATTCTAAAGCATGTTTAGACCAACTATAGATTATCTTCATCGGTTTATATACTCTTCTATGGAGATCTAGACAAATACTCCGAAAGTAACAAAGTTCTTTCTTGGATCTATGTGTAAATATCCCATGTCACCCTAACACTAGACTAATACAAGGTGTAGTTCGTAAGTTTGTAACTTGTAACTATGTTTTAAATTCTAAGTTATAACTTGAAGTATTTAACAGTGTAACTGTCTAGCAGACTTGACATTTCAGTTCATTTGTGCACTCACTCGTAGAGACATGGATCGCACATTGACCTCCAAATATATAAATTTATTAGTCTAGTGTGTTTATGTCTACAAATTGTGTTTGCAAAATTCCATAACTTAATTTTTTTCATTTTGCCATCTAAATTGTTCAGCTTCCTTCACATACAAATGTGGGAGACCCCCCCCCCAACATATCAATATGATATATTATTGCATATTTGAGTAGATCTTGGGGTTGATACCATCTTAATAGATTTTCATAATTTAATTCGCTTATTTGGTCGTCTGGGAGGTAAATTTCAAAATTTCGGTCAAAATTCTTGTAAATTTCTGTTTCTGGTCCATTGAATGCCGCATGAAAACGGACGTTTAATTCTATGGTTGATATAGCAAGATTTTTCTCTATCAAACATTGAAATTCAAGATTATGCCTAACTGAAATCCTGACTACACTAGTTCGACTGACCAGTGTAAGGTTGTCTAGAGTAGACAGCCAGACATCGCAGGGGGTAGCAACCTAGGCGGAGGCCTAGACATTTTTTTCATTTTTATAAAATATATATAGACGTACATATGTATAACCTATGAGCACTTTATGAATAAATAGGAATCAGGAAGAGGAAAGAAAAGAAAAAAGAAAGAACATTGGTTGATTTGAGGAAGAACAAATTTCAAAAAGAACTTGACAATGAGGTTGAGGGAAGATGAAGAACGAATAAAAACCAAAACAAGATAAGAAAAAGTGGAGCATCATGCAGCAGGAACCTTATTAATGGTGAAACCATGGAGAAAAAAAAACAGAAGAAGATTGATAGAGGAAGAAGAACAAATAACAAAACGAAAGTAGAAAGGAGGCAGAAAAGATGAGAAATAATCGTGTTCCTAAATGTACAGATATGAATATTAAATATAATACAGGAGTGCTTAAGAAAACTGAAAAAGCAAGCAAGAAATTAGCATTGGTTAATGTGAGTACATATATACAAGAGATCTATAAACAGGTTCAAGAAATAGAAGAATGAAGAAGAAATAAAACCATGGAGAATGTAGTAAATCGATAAATGGAGCAGCAGTAAATGGATAGTAATAAAGCAGCATTAACTAAAATAGCAGCAATTCACTGCTTGGTACAACAAAAATAAGAAACATAAATAGAGAGGAATGCAATAACATTACAGCAACTGTGTTGCTTCGTGGAGCTTTAAAGGAAAAGATTAAGGAGGAAGATTATATATCAAAAGAAAAGAAAAAGAAGAAAAAAAATGCCCAGATTTTAGGCCCAATTAGGCCCAGAAGGCGGCCGCCCAACAGCCTAATTAGGCTGAGGCATCAAGGTTTTGGAGGATAGATAGCTGCCTAGGGCACCTATGTGAGCCTAGGATGGGGCCCATATAACTACGGTTCGGTGGTTCTAGCTAGGTTTCAAGAAAATCAGGAACGGGGATGACCCAGACCAGTTTCCCCACCAATTCTTAGTGTAACTGATTCTGACAATATCTGGTAGAGCTAATTGTCAATTAACACCACTATATACCCTGTTTTCATGTATGTATTCCTTGACATGTTCGAATCGAAGGCATTAGTGAATTGTTTGCCAGAAACAATTTAATTGAATTTTCCAGTATTCTTTAGCCATTCAAATCTATAGAAGTTTTCTTGAGTTTTGTATTTTCAATATTCCTGGCTGAGCCAGCTGGCAAAGTCACCATGAAGTTGATGCTCAGGACTATGGACCACAAGGGTTGTTTTTTAACACTGATATGTTCATGGCTCGTTTGACAGTTACTTGAATAATTCTTATTCGCTAGATTTTACAAAACGAATAGATTGTTAACGTAGTTTTCAGGTTATATTTTTATCTGTTGATAATTTCATAGAAGCAATTTGTGGAGACCATTTTGTAGCAAACAAAATTTGATCAATACAAATTTACAATCATGGAGTTAAATGAGAAAACTGCAGCAGATAGTACTTTTTTATAGTACAGAATGCTAATTGTCTAGCAGACAAACAAGAAATAAGAATCTTTCTAAACAGCATAGCAAAATCAATTGTAATACAGATACTTACAGAGAGACTTTTCATGAGCAAATATTCCACGTCTTCAACAGAGAGTTTGGTACGTTCAGCTATTACACTCAGAGGAATTGTTCTATCTTCGGCTGGTCGACTGGAAGGAAATACAAAAAATAATCACAGGCATACAAATTTGAAGTGGAAGTCAAACTACAAATTACTAAAAAAATATACCAGAGAATTTTGAAGAATTATATTTAATAGAAGATGGAAATGGAAAGGTTTTAAATTCAATAGATAAGGTATGCTTGACCTGAAGATGATCTCCATCAGACAAAGAATGTTGATTTTCTCAAGAAGCTTCTTCTCATTTTGTACTAATGCAGGCTGAGAATTGAGAGCACCATTATGAACACGGCATAATTCTTGGTATCGAGCTAAATTCCCAGCATTAAATGCTTGGAGGATATGGTATATCCATTCTACTTTTGACCCAAGAAGACTGTTTATCTGGGAAAGCAAAATAGCATCACATAATGCAGTCAGAAAAGAAAAAAACCAATGGAGATGTAATATCTACAACTATTGCCTTGTACTGGAATATAGTAAACCTTAGAACTTTCATATAAAAAATAACAGAACCAGCTGCTAAGAGGCTTTCAAAACTTTCAAATGAACTGCCTGATGAAGAATTTTCCTTGCAAAATACATGTACCATCCTCCATACAGTGAAAAAACAAATACTTGAGTGGTAGCGCCCATATAATGAGGTATAAAAGCAGGACAAACACAAATAAATACAACATCTATCCAATCAAATCTCAAACACCAGGGATACAGAGATGAAAGGTGCCTAAACATACCAGCCTGAAAAGAAATATGCTGACAAATGGGTGCACAATATAATTCACAATGTCAGTTATGTTACCATGAAGAATCATGAGAAACTAAGTCTCATATTATTTGATTTTTTTGTCTTCTTTCCATGTAACAGCCTTCGAAAAGACTCAAATTCCTTGCCTATACAGCTTCGGATACAAGAGGGACGTATGACAAGAGCTACCAGCATGCTGATGGGTTTCTTTTATAGTTCATCAGCAGTCAAAACATGTGGAACCAGTGATCTGTTGCTAGCTGGGATCTCAAAAAAATCATCCATTTTAATGGAAATTTGAACATGCCAAAAACGTTAGTATAGAGGGAATAGGAATTGTGTATTTGATGGTTAAACAGGTGTACAATACAGTCTCTTATATAACAAAAGAGAGGAGAGATTAAAGCAGAGATGAGCAATATGAGACTAAACTACTTAAGTAAAAACATAAGTGAGGCACATGCTAGGCACATGACACTCAATAAAACACAACATATCTCTATACTCCCCCTCAAGCTGGAGCGTAGATGTCGAACATGCCCAGCTTGTCCACTAGAGTCTGAAAACGAGCTTTTGGAAGAATTTTGGTGAAGATGTGTGCTACTTGCTTTTCAGTGCTGAGATATGGAGTGCAAATCCGGCCAGAAAAGAAAGTCTCACGAACAAAATGACAGTCGACCTCAATATGTTTTGTCCTCTCATGAAAAGTGGGGTTGCTCGCAATAAAAACGGAGGTTTTGTTGTCACAAAACATTGGTATAGGGCTGGAATAAGATATGTCAAAATCCTGGAGGAGACTCTGGACCCACAAAATTTCACATACAATATGAGCCATGGATCGGTATTCTGCCTCTGCATTGGACTTGGCTACGACAGTCTGGTTTTTGCTTCGTCAGGTAACACGATTTCCGCCCACAAATGTACAATAGCCCGATGTTGACTTATGATCAGATCGACTTCCTGCATAGTCAGAGTCTGAAAAACCAGAGAGATTACAGTGGTCGTGCTTCTTGTATAACAAGCATTTGCCTAGAGAGCTTTTGAGATAGCACAGAATGTGACATATAGCATCCCAATGACACTGGTGAAGTTGGCTCTTGTGACCGTCTTGTCTACCAGCCTTCTGAAACTGGTGGTGATCATTGCTGAAGTTGCCTGTGACATATAGCATCCCAATGACACTGTCGAGGTTTATCAAGGTACCTGCTGATGAATCCTACAGCGGCAGTGAAGTTGGCTCTTGTGACCGTCTTGCCTACCAGCCTTCTGAAACTGGTGCTGATCAGCATAAGGAGGAGAGTTTTCATCGTCCCAATCCATATTTGGGTCAAGAGGAGTGTTGGTTGGTTTACAGCTAAGCATACTAGTTTCCTGCAAGAGATCAAGTACATAATTTCGTTGAGAAAGACAGCCCTACAGATGATCTGGATACCTCAATGCCTAAGAAATATCTCAGCTTCCCGAGATCTTTAGTGACAAAGTGTTTTTCTAAATAGGTTTAGTTGCCTATATGCCCAAGGTATCACTGCCAGATAAAATAATATCGTCAACATAGACAATAAGAATGACTAGCCCAGCCATTGTTTTGCGGATAAAGACTGAATGAACTGAGTGGGAACGACGGAAGCCAAAACTAACTAAGATCTGACTGAGTTTGTCGAACCAAGCACGCGGGCTCTATTTGAGACCGTAGATGGACTTTTTTAGCTTACAGATTTTTGAGGCAGACTCCCCCTGAGCAACAAAGTCCGATGGTTGCTTCATGTAAACCTCCTCCTGTAGATCTCCATAAAGAAATGCATTTTTAACATCCAACTCAAATAGGGGCCAGTTTTTGTTGACAACAACAAAAATCAGAATTCGAAGAGAATTTAACTGTGCTACGGGAGAAAAGGTTTCAAAATAGTCGACACCATACGTTTGTGTGTACCCTTTTGCCACAAGCCGAGCTTTCAGACGTTCAATTGTTCCATCAGGTTGATACTTAATGGTGAAGACCCATCGACATCCAACAGTAGGGCAGGAAGGAGGGCGATCCACAAGTTCCCACTTCTTGCGATCACACAGTGCCTGCATTTCATGAATCATTGCATGTTTCCATGCAGGAATAAGGAGAGCTTCTGCAACAGTCTTTGGAATAGTGACGGCAGAAATCGTAGAAGTGAAGCATGCAAAACTGTTATACATGTTAGCAGAAGAGTAGAGATGACTGATAGGATGTTTGGTGCAGGAACGAACACCTTTGCGCTGACTGATAGGGAGATGCATGTCAGTTGTTACCTCAGTGGTTGTATGATCATCCGCAGACGGAGGAATTGATTGTGGAGGGGCCATGGAAGGAGTGCTTGTCTTGGTCTGTCGTTTGTACACTTGCAAAGGGCGGCCTGCAAGCTGGTCCGAAGAAGGGAAAACCTCAGCAACATCTGGTAGAGGTGTCGGTGCCAACATATCACTGGAGAGTGTTGCCCCATCATCAGAGAAATAGGGCATATACTCAAAAAAGATCACATCCCCACTGACAAACCATGCTTTAGAACAGGATCAAAGCAGCGATAACCTTTCTGGGTTCTAGAATATCCCCAAAAGATGCATTTAGTGGAGCAAGGATCAAGCTTTGTCATACCTGGGTGTAGATTTTTGACAAAACAGGTACACCCAAAAATACGAGGAACAGAGAATAGTTGTGCATCAGGAAACAGAATGATGTAAGGTATGCGATTGTGTAAAACAGAGGATGGCATGCGGTTTATAAGATAGCATGCCGTAGAAACTGCTTCAGGCCAGAACCGGTGAGGTACTTTATAATGAAGAAGTAGAGTGCGAGCAACCTCTAACAAGTGGCAATTTTTACGTTCAGCAACGCCATTCTGTTGTGGAGTATAGGGGCAAGTAGTTTGATGGGTGGTGCCACGAACAGAACAAAAAGATGTGACAGATTTTTGCATAAACTCTAGAGCATTATCGGTACGGAAAATCTTAATGGGTTTGTTGAACTGGGTCTGTATTTCAAAAAAGAAGATATTGATATTGTCCAAAACAGTGATGCGATCTTTGAGTAAAAAAAGCCAAGTAACACAGGAATAATCATCAATAAAAGTCAGTAAGTATTTAACACCAGAGTGACTAGGAACTATACATGGTCCCCAGATGTCTGCATGAACAATATCAAAAAGTGCTTTAGAACCAATTTCTTTTTTAGTGGGAAATACAGACCGCATTTGTTTACCCAAAAGACAAGACGCACAAGAAAAAGTTTTTCAGATAATGCTGAAAATAAATGTTTCAGCTTTGTTGCAGAAGGATGACCAAGTCGGTAGTGCCACAGGAGTCATGTGACTGATGTAGACAGAAGAGCAGATGTTGCAGGTGGTCCATCCAAATAGTAGAGTCTGTCTGGTCCTTCATGGCCCGAACCAATCCTCGTCTTTGTGCGGAGATCCTTCAAAACACAACCAGAAGGATCAAATTTAATGGAGCATTAAAGTTGTTTTACAGTTTTACTGACAGATAGTAAATTAACAGGAAATTGTGGTATGTATAAAACAGATTGGAGGTGCAACTTTCGAGACAGGGGAATAGTGTCGATGCCATAACAGGAGTCTTAGAGCCATTTGCAACAGTGACAGACAAAATATTGGTGGTTTTAGTCAGAACAGAAAATAAGTGGATGTCGCCAGCCATATGGACAGACGCACCAGAGTCAATACACTATTTATTGTTACCAACAGAAGGAGAGGCAAGCATGGCTAAGGAACCAACAGTAGATGTCGAAGGTAGCTGAGTCATGCGCTCCTGGAAGAACTTCTCGAACTCCGAGCAAAGCTATTCAGTAGACGGCGGAGCAGATGGTTGGTCGGATGTAGTATCAGTGGAGGCTTCTGTAGTAGCTTGGTTTGCCCAGGCTAGTTTACCGTGCTTGATCCAGCACCTATCTTCGTTGTGATTATCTCAACCACACAAGTTGTAGAACGAGGGCCAGTAGCTTGGCCTCGACCAGGAGCAGTAGAGGAACCGCGTCGACCAGTAGGAGGTAGACGTCCGTCACGACCATGGTCTCGACCACGGCCATGTCCAAAGTCAGTAGTGTGACCAGCCATAGCATGATGCTAAATAGCAGGAGTGGAGGTCATCGCCGGAAGTCGTTGAACTCGTTTAAGGACGTCGCGAAGAGTAGGCAGAGGGTCACTAGACAGAATCCGATCGACCACGCCAGAGAAGGAAGCAGGAAGAGCAGCCAGAAATTGGACCAGTTGGAGTTCATTGTGCTGCTTCTGGGCTTCTTTGATGTCGATCGTCAAGGGATGGTTGATTTCGTACTCATTCCAGAGAGCAGAGCACTAGTTGTAGAAGTCCTCGATAGAAGTGTCAGAAGAAAACTCTTTTTTAGCCAAGCTTTTTAAAATTTCAAAAAGACGTTTAGGATTCTACTGATGGGAATAGACATGGGATAGTTGGTCCCACATAGCCTTAACATCATGAAGGCATAACAAAGATTGACCGGTCCGCAGCTCGGTGCTATTAAGAAGCCAGGACATAACACCAGAGTCGTCTTTGGACCATTGTGCATAGGTTTGCTTACTCTTTTCATCTGTAGTACAGCAGGTGCGGCAGGAGGATCAGTAGTGAGGTGTGAGTACCAGCCTTATGCCTTGACATATAGGACAAAGGACGCCGACCAAAGATGGTGGTTAGAGCAATCGAGTTTGACGGTGGTAACACAGAGAACGAGGCGGCTCAACGAGGGGCTGTGCAGTGGAGGGGGGGGTTGTGCGACGGGGGTGATGTGCGGCAATGGGGAGGGGGGCGCTGCGGCGGCGGGCTCGGGGGGTTGTGGCGGTGGGGCAGGGGAATCTAGGGCATAGGGGCAGGGTGGGAATTTGGAAAGAGGGGGACCAAACCTGCTCTTGATACCATATAGAGGGAATAGGAATTGTGTATTCGATGATTAAACAAGTGTACAATACAGTCTCTTATGTAACAAAAGAGAGGAGAGACTAAAGCAGATATGAGCAATATGGGACTAAACTACTGAAGTAAAAAAATAAGTGAGGCACATGCTAAGCACATGACACTCAATAAAACACAACATATCTCTATAGTTAGTAAACAACTTGTCAGAATGTCAAAAAGAGTAGGATATTTTCACCAACAGACGACAGAGAGTCTAGACAGCATTGATGTTGAAAAGGCATGCAAAATATTTTTTTTTTCAATTCTAAGTTGTAGATCACTAAATCTGGTTTCTCTATGTTCATATCCTAAACAACAAGATCTAATATCAAAACAAGGTAGATAGAACTAAGCTGAATAAGCCCAGAATTTGGGTTTTTCACTAAGTTTTACCTATTTTTAAGTTTCTTTCAGAAAGCAAGCATGTTTAACGTATGGTGGCATGCATTTTTTTAGAAAGCAAGCATGTTTAACGTATGGTGGCATGCATTTTTTTAGAAAGCAAGCATGTTTAATTTCCGTACAAAATGAATTTCCCTACAGGTGTTCCGGAATATGTTTAATTTTAAACTGTTTGGTGTAATACTAGAAAGCTAACCATGTTTCACGCATAGCAACACTCAAACTTACCTGAATGTATGCTAGCGAGCTCATCCATGACCAATATGAACTTTGCTCGAGCTTTTTCTTGATTTTCAGAAAAATGTTTATTTCATTTTTTCCGAACAGTTCCACCAGCATACCTTGACCAATATGCTCATCCAAGACCAATATGAACTTTGATCAAGCATTTTGCTGATTTTCAGAAAAATATTTATTTTAATTTTTCATTGATAATAATTACATCTCAATCATGTGTCATGCAGGGTTGTCGAAGCCGAACCTAAATGAACCAGCCGGTTGGACCCGGTGGCTAGCACGGTCTGTTTCACTCACAAACCCGGAAATGACTTCCAACAGACCAGAACCGGTCCTGGTTTCACCAACCGAACGGTTCCATGAGCATACCTTGACCCTAGACCCAGTTTTATGTTTATTCCTACATGTTCTTTCCATATTCTTATCCCCCTTTGCTCTTCCATCATAAATTGGTATAGGAAATGCAGTGTTTGTCGTTTTCTATGCTATTTCCTAATATTCTCCTTGATACTTTACTTTTCCTTAATTATTAAGATTTTTAAAAATAAATTAAGATCACCAATTAACTGGTTGAGTCACTGGTTAAACCAGTAAACAGAGAATCAGAAGCCTTATCGGTTCACTCATCAGTGTAGTTCTGAAATCCTTAGTCTCGTGTATAATAATGCCTAGGTCTACTTAATGCTACATAGACCTATACTTAGCTCATTGATGATCAAAATGAATCCAAAGTTGCACAAGCTACAGACTTAATAAACTCATGAATCATGCTACACATCTTTAAGAAAGGATTGTGATTACGAATTAGGCACTGCAGAGCATTATATCAAACAACCAATTCTACGATATCTAGGAAATCTACTGTCAATTTCTGAAATCCTTGGTCTCGTGTATAATAATGCCTAGGTCTACTTAATGTTACATAGACCTATACTTAGCTCATTGATGATCAAAATGAATCCAAAGTTGCACAAGCTACAGACTTAATAAGCTCATGAATCATGCTACACATCTTTAAGAAAGGATTGTGATTACGAATTAGGCACTGCAGAGCATTATATCGAACAACCAATTCTACGATATCTAGGAAATCTACTGTCAATGCCATTGTTTCTCATACAGAGGTTTATGGATTTTAATCCAACATGTTGCCTTAATTGAAAACATGACTACTACTGCAGGGATTACAGGGAGGGAGATGCCAAGACCTCATATAAAAGTTGGGTTACATCAATACTTAGATCTTTAGTTCATTTTCTCTCGTATAGTTCTGGATCAGCAAGCAAAACATATTAACGGTGTTTGTTGATTTGTAGGTGGTGTTGTGTTGATTGATAAAACCAAAGACATGGTAAATAAAAAACTAGTAATATGGGGAAATGTTCTTTCAATAAAAAGGTTTTGCTTATATATGGAACAAAGTATACAGATTACAATTTTAGCAAATATAGTACAGAAGAGCATGGAGTCAAGTTGGATTATGTGGTTGTCCCTAGATGTGACTTGGCACCTAGGTGCTTTATAACTTTATGAAAAAAATCAAGTTATTTTCCTTATAGACACAAGAACTTTATGGATACAAGGAGTATCCTCGTTGTTTACGTTAAGTTTATGGTTATATACATAGAAATGTGGACATTTATGGCTATAATTAGAAATTTTCTCTTACATGCAATCCCCAAATAAACATTAATGAATGTCTAAAACATTGGCAAATACTATTAATTAATTATTACTACGAGTATTCAGGTTGCATATTATATTTAACTAAAGAAATTAATATTGAAATAATGCCTTAATATGGAATTTAGAACAAATGTACTCCTTTCATAATATAGGCAACCAAATAAATGATCTTTGATTATTTCAACCTCTGAAGCGTATTCATTTTGTTAGTAGTAAAAAGAAGTTCATACGTCATAGGTAATATGGGCATTTGTCGATAAGCCCAATCAATTTAGAGTCCAATAAATCAGTAGGTCCAACAGGTAACAGAGTTTGGTCAAGTCCAGGGTTGCATCATCTCCAAAATATAGGAGAAGGTTTCCCTTGTATCAAACACATCATAAATGCATTGTTCATGTTGTTTTTACATTACTTTCCAATAACGTGGTATCAAAGAAATCTTCACATGACCCTAACCCTTGAGAGAAAGCAAGATCATATATGCCTTGGTTCGTGGCCCGCAGGCATCTAACTTTGTCTCCTTTGTCATTCACGATATAACCACATCTTCTTCGTAATCTATGTCTTTGTCTATAAGTAGTTGTCGTGGCTACATTGTCTTCTCCAATGCAACTTCTAATAACTTTAGTGTAGTGTTTGTCCAAGTGGTCCAAGTCTTCCCCCATGTTGTGTTCCTCCACATGGGCAAATCCTGTCATGACATCCTCGACAAGTCAGTTAGTCAAGGCTAAGAGTCTCGACTTTCTTTTCGGTTTCCTCGACACCAGAAAACCAATCGATGGTCACTGGCACCAAGAAAAAGTCTGTCCACGACATCCCCTATAGACAGAGAAATCAAGGTTGAAGATTTCTCTCTACTTTGCGATTCCAAAGCACAATTTTTTGTAGTTGTTACTATGCAATAGTCGACTATGCAGCTGCCATCAACCAACAGATGCAATCGCTAGATTTGTGATTTATGCAGCATGCGTCACACACCAAAAATCGGCGACAAACCATATCATTCAATTGGCTCGGTGTGTTGAGCTCCAGAAATTCAGTCGTGCTCCAGCAATAGAAGACACGACATGTCGATTCATCCACATGATGTGTCAACGGTAGGGTTCTACCATGACAAGGTGGACACATCATGTCATTCATCCAACAATATGTGTTACTACTAGGGTTTTTCCCTCGAAATGACACGGTGTAATCCAAGTCACACATCGTGTCGATTATCAATGACTCCAGAAAGAGTTCCACACGTCGTATCATCTTATCCACACATCGTGTCTATGATCAGGAACTCCAGATGGCTTCCCACACGACGTGCCCACCAAGTCACATGTCATATCTTTAGTCAGAAACTCATCTTGTCTCTATGCACCCGCTGCTGCAAGGTACCTCTTCTCTATGATTCAAAATTAGGGGGCTCTCCCCGAACCCACGTGCACAAGGGTGTTGCACCCCTATAACCTCCAGCCAACTCATAGTTAAATTTGATTCGTTGATCGGGGGGCTTAGATTCAACTTCCAAATGTCTTCTCTTCAAGCATGATGTCATTCTCTCTCAAGTGTACAGTCAAGCTCTCTGGTGTGAGGTCTATCTCTCACAAATGTGAGGTTCAACCCTTCAAGCACAATGAGCTTTCAATTTTTTTGCGATTCTTGAGCAATAAAGCACATAACTCCTCCCATCATGTCAAGCAACTCTTTCTCATCTCATTCATGTTCCCCCAACCTTACCTCTACATCCATTAATGTCTTCTTATGGAGGATCTTATCATTGTCTTTGTCCACCCAACATCTTCATGGTCTCCTCATGGTTAGTGTGTGGGGGATATAGAGATGAGAAGATAAAAATTAAAGGAGAAATGAAACAAAGAGTTCATAATAGAGAAGAAGAAATGAAAGAACAAGTCGAGTTCTATCTTTCGCAAGTTGTCGTTATCTTGGAGCTTTAAGTACCTTATGTGTCATCAAGATGGTTGATGTCAAGCCTCGTCGTTTAGCTTCTGAGTTGCTATCCAATTTTCAACTACTCTTGTCATCATTAAAGGGAGAAGATAATTTCCTACATTGTTTCCTTCAGCTTTTCTGATTGCTACACGTGTGTCTATCATCCATGGCTACATTCTAGTCATCCCAATCAAGAAGCGCATCAAGTCATCTAGTATTGGAAGCATCTTGGGGTCTTGTACCGATCCAGCACACATGCCCTCTACAGAAGATCATTGATCCAGCTTCAACATAAAAGTTTCAAGGTTGTCTTTATGTGGTCTGTTAAGCACGTTGATTGTTTGTTGCAACATGATCTTCTTGTGACAAAGATCTAGTATAGACTATCGTGTATCATTCTGGTAGTAGTCCTTCATTTGGAAACTACTTCAATGATGATAGTGACTAGTTGGTGACTCAGAGCCTCAGATTAGTCAACATGTTTCTTCCATACAACTTCTACTCTAAGATACAATCTCATAATTGGTCAAAGCTCGAATTTTCGAAAGTGCACCAAATTGATCCAGCTACTATCAACTTCAAGGGGAACGTCAAGATCAAAAATATCAAAGTTCGAGGGAGTTCCCATGTCGTGCTAATTGAGGGTGCAATCGTCGTGCAAAGTTGACCTTTTTGTCTATTAGTCTCAAGTCATTTATGTCTTGCATGCAAGTTGGTCATGTGATTCTTCCAGGCTCCATCTTAAGGCAAGTGTTAGAAGTAAAAGGAGTTAATAAGTTATATGTAATATGGTTTGTGTCTACAAGCTTATTCAAGTCAGAGCCTTCTCTAAAGAAGAAGAAAAAGTCGGGAGTCCAATAAGCTAGTAAATCCAATAGAGTTTAATAAAGCCTAGGCCGGTCTCTTCATCTCCTATATATAATAGAGACTTTCTAATATAGGATGAATGTCGCTTATTCAAATTTATTTTAGTTTATATTGATATGTAGGGACCTAAGTGCAATTTATCTAGTTATTGTACTTACTCGGATTTCTAGTACTTTATTTTATTATAAGTTTTGTTCAAAGTTTTAAATGGCAATATTATTAATTGCCTTAGGAATAGGGCTTCACGTTTTGTTATGAATGCCAGCCTTAAGGGCTTTCCCATGCAGTTGAATATGATTTGAAAAATAGAATTGTTATTTACCTCTTTTGTCTCCTCAATGTGTTCTGCATCAATTGGTGTTGGTGGCAAACCCTAAACTATTTAGGGAATGTCTCTTCCGTCTACCTATCCACGTCATCATCCATCTTTTCATGTCACCTCTTTCTGCCTGCTCATCAACTAGGAGTACAACACAAAGCCATCACCCTTGCTTCAACGGGGACATCCCATGACGTCAACCGCAACTTCTCAACTTCCCTTTGATCCTTGCAATAATTTTCCCTCATCCCGTACCATTTTTCTTTTTCCCTAATGCCCCTCTCCTCTCCCATCCTTGGGTCGTTGCCCGAGCAGCGATTATCGCTAGCCATCATCACCCCATTGTCCCCTGCTAAGCAACTCTCCTACAGTCCTACCCATGTACGCCTACATCAACAACCCCTCCCCTAACTCACGCATGCCTACATCCATGACCTTTTGCTCCCACTCTACCTCTCTCTCTCCATCTCCATGTGACAATCGCACGAAGCCGCATAGTAAGACCCCTTGCATCCTCTCTTTGTCTCATCGATCTTCCGCCCCAAGCCATGGTCCGCACCTACTACACACAAAACATGTACACGCTCATATATGATTTTGTAAATATATACAATGATTTATTGTCGGAGAGGTTTTGGGGGAGTCTAAGGGTTGTGGGCCTCCACAAAAAGAGACTTGGTGGTGGAATGATGAAGTACATAAGGCTATTAAACTGAAAAGGAAGATCTATAGGAGCTTGCCCTAATCACGAGATGATGCAACGTTCCAGAGATACAAGCAAGCAAAGAAAGAAGTGAAAAAGGTTGTTCAGGAGTCAAGGCCTAGATACTTTGATGATATTTATAAGAAGTTGAACACTAGAAAAGGGGAAAAAGATATATATAAAATGGCTCGTATAAGAGAAAGGAAAGGAAGAGACTTGAGTCAAGTAAAATGCATCAGAATGAAGATGGTAGAGTGTTGGTAAAGGACGATGATATCAAGAACCAATGGAGAAATTACTTCCATAAGCTTTTCAATGGAGATACTGTAAATAATGTTAGAGACTCGTGTGACAGGGATACAAGAGATATCATTTACACACGACGATTTTCACATTTTGAGGTCAAGAATGCCTTGAAAAGGATGAAAATGAGAAAGGCATGCAGACCAGACAGTATTCTCATCGATGTATGGAAGAGTATGGGGGATGAAGGAGTTATGTAGTTAACAAATTTATTTAACAAGATCATGAAGACAAAGATGTCGGATGAGTGGAGAAATAGTACTATAGTCCCCATCTACAAGAACAAAGGCGATGTTCAAAGCTGCACAAACTACAGAGGTATCAAGTTGATGAGTCACACAATGAAGCTTTGGGAGAGGATTATTGAGCAGAGGCTAAGATCTATAATGCAGATATCAAACAACCAATTTGGTTTCATGACTGGTAGATCAACAACAGATGCTATTTTTCTGATAAGGAGGCTTATGGAGAAGTATAGGGAAAGAAAAAGAGATCTTCACATGGTTTTTATCGATTTGGAAAAGGCTTATGATCGAGTACCCTATGAAGTATTGTAGATGATTTTGAGGAAAAAGGGTGTGCCAATCTAATACATTGACTTGATTAAAGACATGTATGGTAACTCTACAGCAAGTGTGAAGACTCCTGGAGGAGAGACACCAACATTTCCCATAACAGTTGGGGTACACCCAGGATCCACACAGTCCATATCTATTCGTTCTTGTTATGGATGAGTTGACAAAGAATGTTCAGGATGATGTTCCTTGGTGTATGTTATTTGTTGATGATATTGTATTGATTGATGAAACTAAAGATGGTTTGAATGATAAAGTTGAACTTTGGAGAAAGGCATTGGAATCAAATGGATTGATGATTAGTAGGAGCAAAACTGAGTATATGCATTGCAATTTCAGCCAATCTCGCAGTGTGAATGGTGGAGCCAAGTTGGACGGAGTAGATATACCAAAATGTGATAAATTTTGTTACTAGGGCTCTATCATTCAAACAGACGGGGATGTCCAAAATGACGTTTGTCATAGAATTACTGCAGGATGGTTGAAATCGAGGAGTGCAACTAGAGTATTATGTGATCGGAAAATCCCTCTCAGACTAAAAAGCAAGTTTTATAAAATTGCTATACGGCCAACCATGCTCTATGGGAGTGAATGTTGGGCGGTGAAGAAACAAGGACTCAACAAGATGAACGTGGCTGAAATGCGTATGTTGAGATGGATGTGTGGGAAGACAAGAAGAGATCGTTTGAGAAATTACTATATCAGGAAGAAAGTGGGGGTGGCGAGCATTAGGGACAAGTTGTGTGAGGGCCAACTCAGATCATATGGACATGTGCAATGCAGACCGACTAATGCGCCTATACGAAGCAATACTATTGAGGCAAATACAATTAGTAGAAGAAGAGGAAGGCCTAAATTAACATGGGAAGAGCTTATTAAGAGAGATTTTGAATCTCTACATCTCAACCAGAATATGACCCATAATAGAGTTGAATGGAAAAGAAGGATCCATGTAGCTGACCCCAACATAGTTGGGATTGAGGCTTAGTTGATGATGATGATACAATGATTTATTGGGAAAAAACAAAATAGTATATACTCATGCATATTGCATATACTCTGTGTTACCCTCTCCACCAACACACCACGTCTGCTTTTCTGAACAATGTCAGGAACCCCCTAAAAGACCGGACAGCCATTTAGGTGCACTCCCTTACAGTGCCTTGACAAGCATGATCAACTACCTACTTTCATCATTGTAACAACTAAGTACAATTCAAAGAACCAGAAGAATAGATTGGGAGAAGCATGTCAAGCTCAACACAAGTCATGACAGTATTTTCTATAAAAGAAGCACTAGGATCCCTTATGGAGCAATGTCCCAAGTCATATAGGACTCGTTAGCCGAGGCATGCTTCTGCACCACATCTCCTCTATGTGATTGTTTCTTCCGCAATAATACTGACAAGAACCAGAACTAGTAGAGGGCCTCTCTGTTGGTTACCCTTATAAAAAATAGCAGTGCAAGTGATGCAAACAAAGTTTGTGAAACTAAATTCATTCATCTCACTTAAATGTCAGACAATACCCAACAATACCCCCCAAGTTGCGACACACACACACACACATATAATTGTGTACCCGAGTACATGTAGCTTACATGTACTCATCTTTATTTATGATAGTTGTAAAATTATACTACATAATTCAACCTTATAGATGTAAAGTATATCCCTTAGATAAGATGCGTACAAAAAATTGCCATAATCTTATAATTTTCTGGTAATTTTTTGTACAAATCCCTTATGCAGGTACACATAAGTTACATGTACCGGCCGGTACACACTTCCCAACCTATATATATATATATATATATATATATATATAGAGAGAGAGAGAGAGAGAGAGAGAGAGAGACGAGAAGCCCTAATTGACTTCTCTTCATTAATGACCCAATTAAAATAAGAAATAAATTTTAATTGAGAACTTCAAAATCATAGCCTCAATTGTTGCATATAACTCCCAAATTATATGCTGTTATATAGATATATATTTTAAAAAATCCAAAACTACATATAATCCACATTTGCGCCCACATTCCGCACATACTCTATGCAGCACTTTGGTCAAATGCATACTGCATACCACTTTTCAGAACATTGCTTGCAAGTAATAACTTCTATGTCTCATTATACATTCTGCTATCATCACTTTTAACATGGAATTTAGAAGGTTGATGTTCAATAGTGCTATTTATATGTTAGATTTAAATGACATAGTCAAGAGACTAGTATACATTACCAACACTTGTTATATGCATATGCAAGAAAATAAAGTACACATTTATGGCTTATAATAATGGGAAAAAGTAAAATAGTCCTTACTTCCATTTTGCACTTAATTTTTAATGCAATCTGGGATTAGAAAGACTTGAAAGTTTCAATTGAAACATCGCCATTGTTAAATTATGAGAGTTATGAGTATATTCAAGAACATAAGTGAGAAAAGAAACCCTGATGCTTCATAATAGAAACTACACATTTCTTTTAAATTGGAAACTAGTGCACTTGACAGCACCGTCTCAGCATCTATCTGGAGGTTATTACACAAGTGCGAAAAGAAACTTTGATGCTTCATAACAGAAACTATACATTGCTTCTAAATTGGGAATTTGTGCACTGTGCAGCTGGAGGTTATTCAAGAAAAAAGTATACGTACATTCATAAATGTACAGGTATCTTCCTAGAGAGCATGCATGTGAAGGTTATCCAAGGAATCACCGCACAATGGGAGCATACATTTGTGTTATGAGTTTAATCATTTACTTCAGAAAACTCAGTTCCTAGCAGCACATACATAATTTCTACAATGAAGATAATGAATCTAGGATACGAGCTCTGTCGTATTGGCTTAGATGATGATAGACAGAACAGTATCCCAAATTCGAAGATCTAATCAAAACAATTGAACATAACAAATTACAAAATATGCTTCTTAATAAGTTAAATTGTGGGAGAACATATTGCAAAAAGCATATAATTGATTCCAAGTGATTGTATGTATACTTGATTATTGTTACTAAGAAAAATAGCTTTAAAGTCGAGAAGTAATTAAAATCAGATGAGAAAAAGCTTCCATACTATAGGATGACCAAGAAGTTCTCCGAAGTTATATATGCCATCTCCAAGCAGAGCTGACAAGGACAAATCAAATGCCAAATCCTGCCAAATAACAAATAAAAAACAATTATGAGTCGTATGCTTGAAATAACAAGATGCATAGATGATTATCAGTTATATCAAAATGCAAAAAATAAAGAAGTTTATATCAACGACAACACTAACACAACAAGTGAAAGGCATTGATAGTGTTGGGGAACAAAAAAGGTTACAAGGTGGACAATGAAATAGTAAGGATACATTAGGAACCATTTCTATGACTCAGAAAATAAAGAAAACAAGCAATTTTTTAAAAAGAATGATGCAAAGAACAGTCCCTTTTTTTGGGACAGCCCTAATATCTTCTTTGTGAAATTTTGATAAAAGGGATGAATCTGTAGAAGCTAATCCATGCACAAAAGAACTCTGAGGATGGCTTGGAGATTTCAAAACTCATCATCATCATCATCATCATCATCTAAGCCTAAACCGAACAATATTGGTATCGGATACATGGATGACGGATCCTTCTTTGCCGTGCAGCTCTATTATGGGTCATATTATCATCAAGACGTAATGATTCTAGATCTGTCCTTATAAACTCTCCCTAAGCGAAAGTTGGCCTACCTCTTCTCCTTTTAGTTGTTCCCAACTCAGTAGCATGGAGAATCAATACCATGAAAACAATCAGTTTCAGAAAGAACTCTAAGTATGGCTGACAAATGCAATGATTGGGTGGGTAATCATGATTCACAACTTAAATTTTACATTAACTTTGGCGCTCAGATACTGGGGATTTCATAAATTCAAAATTTCAGTAAAACCATGAGAAAAATCTAGAGAAAGTGCCAAGATCGCATAGTTCTTAGTTCTTACATTAGAGATTTGTTAGGATAGCCTCACACCGTTGAGTCAGTGGATTGCCCTTGGGCTTATAAAATGTTTCACTCACAGCCAATTGGTTTTGGGTTGAATACCCACACTTACATATGTATCAAATTAGGGCCCACAAACCCAGTGTGAGGACATCCACACCCTGCCAAAAATCACAAGTGCAAGCACATAGTTTTTTTTAGTTTATATAGACGATCCATGACTCAAAGCTTCTGACCTATAGAAGCACCTTAGGCACTTCAAATCTAAGGAAATGCAATTCAAGATCCTAGACCTAATCACCATACTCCATCTAAAAAGGAATATTGCTAACAAAACATTCTTAACTAAAACCTTCAAATTTGCAATAACCTGACATTATATATCACACTCCCGTCATTCTGGACTCTAATAGAAGAACCAAAGACCTTTGGAACCAACATTCTTCGTCCTAACCTCTTTGTTGTCAACGATGCCAGCAGAAGTCGTCAGAGCAACATAACCAAACTGTCGCAAAGCAGCAGCCTAAAAGTTCAAGGTTCAATGTCCTTAACTGATGACACCACATTTGTTCAACCTTCCACTCAGCTCAAAAACAATCTTTCCAGCACGGTGGTCATCAACAGATCCAAATTTGCCGAAGTAGCCGTGCTTTTGCATGACAAGCAAAAACTTGATAATGACTTTTGAAGAGGGTTTGATCATCACTCATGGCTTTCCATGCTTCTCAAATTACATCCTTTTTAAGAGCAATATTCAGCTCACTGATTCTACCCATTGTGATCTAACCTACAGGATGAAGCAGGTCCCGCCAACACCTCAGACACAGCAGATTATCTCCATGATCATGCATGCACCGCTGCTGAAAGAGATAGAACCGCATCATTAGCTTGGAATCTGACTTGGAAGCATTTAGTCATAATCCAGTGCACGGCAGTCACTGGCTTTTCAACCAAGCACAATGACTAAATATGTGAATCAACAGTTCCTCTTCTACTAGGTTGAGCTAATATCATAGCACAATCATAAGTAAAGTAAAATTAACATTTTTGTGAGGAAGCTAACATCTTTGTGAGAATAGTCCCACACAGCTAAGTTTATGGATTATCCTTGGGTTTATAAGGTGTGTGGTCCCTCCATTTATATACAATGGGTTTGGAGCTGCATACCAAAAATTACACATGGTATCAGAGAGAGCCCGACAAACCAAGTCTGAAGACATCCCCTCCCTACCAAATATTAAATGTGCAAGCCCACACGAGAAATGGTTTCACATAGGGGGATGTGACATTAGTCCCACACTGTTGATTTGTAGACTGGGTTTGGAGTTGCATACACAATTACACATGGTTTCAAAGAGGGACCCACAAACCAAGCGTGAAAACATCCACTCCCTACCAAATATTACAAGTGCAGGCACACGCGAAAAGCGGTTGCACATAGGGGGATGTGACATTAGTCCCACACGGTTGATTTGTGGATTGTCCTAGGGCTTATAAGGTGTATAGTCCCTTCACACATCGCCAATTGGTTTCGAGTTGAATAGCTACACTTACACAAGTATTGTTATCATTCTATCACCACCATATCAGTCTTATTTGTGTTCATCACCTTCCACCATTCTCTTCCCTACCACCCTCTACTAGTAATGATGCTTCTTTATAGCACGAGCTTTCACACTACACTACAAGCAACCAAGGTTCCATTATACACTACAAGCAACCAAGGTTTCATTGTCTTTGACCACTCCCACTTCCACCCTCCTTTCTTTTCACCTTGTAACCACATACTCATTCTTCCCGCTGCTAATTACATGCTTACTGCCACAAAAGTTGCATTTCTATTACACTATCATTAATGTCATTGTTGTCATTTTTTTGTTGTTGTTCTATTGTGTACACCAAGCAACATGGGAGGGGGGAAGAGATGGTTGGGGAAAAGAAAAGGGACCAAGGTTCCATTATACACTACAATAAAAAAAAATACAATAATGTTTTTTTCTAAACCTACTACTAGTCATTACAATTACATTCTCTTCCCCCTCTTCACATATTTGGTTTTCTCCCCATGTTTTCTCAATAAATATATATTTTAATGTTAATTGAATTGATTCTTACTGAATTTTTTCTTATTGTTGATGTTGCCTTCTTCAATGTTTCTAATTACTTATTTACTGCATATTAGTCTATGACTAATTGTTATTGTTAGCTGCTCCATAATAAATATTGATTTAGATGCAGTCTTTATATTGATTACTTATGTATAGGTCATTTTGTTTGTATATATGCTTAGTTACAATCCAAATGAAGTTTAACTCCCTACTTTCAGGGCATGATTAATCTCGTATTAGAATAAGATTCTTCTCAAATTTTAGGTAGAATTTTAATACATGACTAATACAAAAATTGTATATGGTCAACATAATATATATACTTAATATTAAAAATGATTAACACGATTATGCTCCCGCTTATACTCCCGCCATACCGTATATACTTTATTCGGTACCTTGTCCACCAGTACACGGAATATTGCTTTTCATAGCACTGTCGGGATGGGTCCACAGCGTTGTTGTATTGGACACGTGTTGAACACTAGCCTCTTCAAAGTGTTTGTGGTTCCTACATTTTGAGGCTCTCTTATACTTTTGTTTTGTAGGATCCTCTGAACCCTACAACCATCGTCGTCATTTCCTTCCACATGTAATGATCACACATATCTATACTTCCATGCGCCTAAAACCCTACCAAAGAATTTGCAGCCTTCTTATTACCAACACTAGGAGAAGTAATGAAGCGATAGTGATCTTTACCCTATTTCCCTTTGTTGTTTTATCACTCTAAAGAAACTATCATCATTACTCTTAGTTGTCTTTTCATTGTTCCCCATAACCTCCAAAAGAGAAGCTAACTCAAACAAGTAAAATAATTGGTCGCTAATCCGCACCCAGGCACACCATACTTGTTGAGTCGTCCGACTAGTCGACGACTGGTGAGCTGGTCATTTTGGAGGACAACGACTGGCATGTCGCCTAGGTTTCCGTCCCGCATAGCGTCCGCCTAGACCGATTGGTCGGTTAGTCGGTCAACTAGTCCGACTAGTCGGCTTGTGTCCCTGCAAGTCAGCCACTTATGTGTTGAGCCCGCCAGTTTTTTTATAAAAAAAATTGGAATGCAATCTTATTGTCGAGTGAAGTGTTCGTTTTGTCTTGTGCTAATGGAAATGGAAATATATGATTACGACATATAGTCTCATTCACATTAGTAATGTACGCTACATCTCTTCAGCAGTTTAGCATATAACTTTTATTTTAGTTGCAGCAATTCAATAAGTACTGAAAGTCTAAATTCAAAAATGGTATGTCACTCAGTCACTCTTCTTGTTCATGTTATACTTGTTAATTTCATTAATCACTCTCCACTCTTGATCAAAAATTGTTTGTTGTGTTTATGACAATATTAAAGAAATATAGAATACTACTTCCTTAGGTACATATCTACATTAGTTTCTTTTATATAATGTGTTGTATATAAGTATATAACTATATCTATATTACTATATATAACTAATTATATATGCACACAAAAAAACCTACGCTTGGGCGGCCGACTAGTCTAGGGTTGTCAATGGGGAGGTTATTACCCATTTACCATTTATCCATAACCTATAAGGTAAGGGTAAGGGTAAGGGTAAGGGTAAGGATAAAGGTTTTTGTTACCCGTTCCCCATTTACCCATTCCCCGTTTCCCCGCCACATTAAAAAGGGAGGGTAAGGTATGGACATTATCCATACCCTTTTACCCGCATTTATTTAACAAAGATAATAACTATATATAAGCTTCTAGTTCAATTTCCATCCTATTTTTAGCAACAGGAAAGCTTACGGGTTGCGACTTGCTTCCCACCTCCACTCACACTCAAATTCTTGTAGTATATTATTATTCAATGTTGAACTAGCTGATAGGGTTGCTAAACAATAGGAAAAGGATGACTGCACCACCTTAAAATAAGTTTTTCTTGGACCAATGTTTAAACATGTTATGCAAGTATAACATTGTCTTACTTGTATTCACATGTGTGAAAATTGCAAGTCAAGAAAGATGTGACTTAATCTTTATCAACCTACACAACACCTAAGTTACCTTTTTATAAAATTCGTTTTATATCAAAATTATATGTTTACCCTTTACCCTCCCCATTTACCCTGTAGGGAAGAGGGTAAGGGTAAGGGGATTGTTGAGAAGGGTAATTACCCTTACCCGCTACCCTCTAGAGGGTAAGGGTAAGGGTAGAGCCTCACCCTTCCCGTACCCTCCCCATTGACAGCCCTAGACTAGTCGGCCTAGTCGCTCAAGGATCCAGGGTGACCAACTGGCCGCCTTGACAAGTATGGGTTGCACCATCAAATGTCACTACATGTTGATACTCCGTTGCATATCATGTCAATCAAGTATGCGATGTGACCATGTAGCTTTAATTACAATTGTGAGGATACGCCCATTCCAACACTGTGCAACCAAAATGCATTTGTCATTGTGCATTAGAATCATTGCACCTTTCGTGCCTTTTGTTGATCAAAGAACATGAGGTGCCATGCCATATGCAAACCACTTTCAGCCTAAACTTTTAGCATGTATATACACTCTAACGAGGTTCATTTCATTTTGAACATATTAATGAAGTTGTGTGTTCAAGTCCAATTAGGTTATATTACTCTACTAAAACAATATCACATCACTTTTATGCCTAAAGCTTCGATCCATATAGTCCATGACGTGTAACTCGTGTTCATTGAAATCAAGAGTAAAGTACACATTTGATGTCTTCCTCATCTCAACTCCACTGAATACAAATCTTAGTCCTTAAACAATAGAAAAGCCAAAAAGTCATATGATCATCAACTTGCCTCTTCCATCCTGCAAATTTTTCTCTTACACTAGCGCTAAACTTTTAGATTAAAGGAAACTTTTTGTAGTCCTACTCAATTTCATTTAGAAGTTGGCCACTTGGCCCAAGGGGAAATATATGAAAGGATAAGAGAGGTAGAATGGAGAAGAAGAGAAAGACAAAATGAGAGGAGGAGAAAGATTCTCTTGGAAACCCATTCTTTTCTTTGCATGTCATATTGTATGGACTTTTTTATCAATATTTTTTTCCATATGGGCATCTATTTTGAGATTGTATCTTTAATTGAGCAATCTCCTTTAAGGTTATCATATAGGAAGCCCAAACACGGACAAAGGATATCTCATGGACGTGAACACGGGACAACAAATTGATTTATATCACATCGAACCAATACAAATAGCATTCATCCATCCAAAGCTATAAATAAAACAGCATGAGATTTAAGAAAACAAACACAAAAGAAGGATAAATCAAACCCAAACTTCTTTTACAATATAGATGCAAACTTTACAAAAATGATTAAACCGTCAGTTTATTTGCATAAAGGAAACTAAACATCATTTATAAAAATAATTATTCCATGATATATTTGCAACATGAAATCAAATAAGTGTAAATGGTGAGTGTTGACTTGCATTAAATCAGCATGTCAAATTTGAAGAACAAGCTTTATTAGAATGAAGATTTATATCTACAATTTTGGTAGTATAACAGATCATTGTCAATGGGTAATAGCAGTAGGAGGGGGAGACATCGGCAGTGTGCTAGAGAAGAGGGAGGAAATATTGTTTATATCTTGTAAGTTTACATCAATCAGTCAAAATTGTTATTACATCTCAGTTAGCCACTTTGAAGACTAAGTCTGATTAACAAGTATTAGCACTTTTAAGTTTTAACAAAGGAGAAAAACTGGAATAAAAAGATCTACTCTTTTTTTTTTTTTTTTTGTGTGGGGGGGGGGGTACTTTTTACGGGGAAAAATACAAAAATTGTCACTCTCACGTGATGCAAAATAAATACAGCAAGGGAAAGAACCTCATAAGTATATCTGTCACTGAGAAGGTTATTATTTTCAACAATGTAAGAAACATACTATAAAGAACAGAAAACTACCAGCTTGAATGCGTCAGAAAGAGATTCCACAGTTGTGTATGCCAAGTAAAGAAGGGCATTCTTGTAAAATTCTGCAAACTCTTGACGAGTTTTGTGATACTGAGAAGATATCCAATAATAACTAGCATGGACAGAGGGATCGACATCAGTCATGCTATCCAATGTACTTTTCCCTTCATCAAGGAGCTTTTTGCATTCTTTCTCATTGCCCTTTTCAAGATTGAGTGCAGCAATTTGCATCTTGACATATAAAACAGGCTCCTCTATTCGTGTACTCCGAGTAGCATTAAGTTTCTCAATGACCCCATCAAGATAGCCAATGGCTGCATCTCTTTCAGGATATTGACGAGACACAATGACAGCAAAATGAGCAAGCTTTAAAAGATTGATTTTTGTCTCAAAATCTGATATGAAATTGTGATAGAGTTGAATAAGTGCATCTCCCGCCTAGCCAGAAAAACAACAATTAGAGAATCGTCAGAGAGAAGTTGGTTAACATTTTTTAAATAGCAGCATAATCTATACAACTCACAGCCAATAAGTCTGCCTTCCATTCAAGAGAGAACCAAATTTCATTCAAAATGTTATAATGTGACAAAACTGATGCCCAATGTCACTGATGGCATAATAAGTTGTGAGGATAAGGAAGAACAATACAGAAGAACAGTCACGAAAATCTTTATAACAAACCTTCCGAAAAATAGGCTGAAATGATTATATCTAATTCCTAAGAGAGCTGTATTGAAAAAGATTATACCATGAACAAGTAAATAAATCAGCAGCTTAACTGACGTATTAAGAGGATTAAAAAGAGCGTGTACCATGTCATTCCATCTAGAAACAATAGGTCAATACAGTTGAACTCCTCCAAGTTCTTTAGAAGTTTCGAGAAATATATTAGGAGTTTTGTCTAAGATATATGGCGGTTTGTTTCAAACAGATCCCTGACAAACAAACAACAAGAGATCCGGACCATGACAAACATGTTTAAATCAGGTAATATATGACGGCAACATTTCATAAAGCGCACACACAAGTGCAAGACTGCTTGCCTAGTTTTTAGATTTAAGCAGGTAGGGACTACAACTGCTCGGTTTTTTATTTATGATTTTTAATTCTCGTGTCAAATGATAGATTTATAAGTAAGCATGTCTAAATTCAGCCTTTTAAATCATATTGACCAAGTTGGACCACGTGTGCGAAAAAAATTGGTCAATATACCTAAAAGCCTGCAGGTACACATGCTCATTGTATTTGGATACTAGGGTTTGTTATTACTAAGCAGTTATGCTGCTAGGAGGCAGAGTCCTGCACATTTTATGATACGACATAAGAAGATGTCAAAAACTAAGACTTGACGGTTAGGAGATGAATATGTAGTGTGTGCTATGGGTACATCAATCCCCAGAAGAAGAAGAAAGCCTAAAATGGGTCGCATTATTTGAGCCACCAACGAAGTTTGTCACAAATCCAAACTTAGTACTCACTATTGCCTAACATATTTTACATGGAATTGCCAATAAATTTTACTCTAGATTCAGTTTTTTATTTGCTTAAAACTCAGTTAGAGATGATGGTTGCTGATAGTTTTATTATTCAACAATCATCATTTTAATCTACCTCCAATTGTGTAATTCATATGTTCAACTTTGTAATTGCTAAAGATTCACAATTAGAGCTTGGTGATTCATTTATAATACAGTGATTTCACTATTAACCCTATGGTTGTTTACACTTTTATTGTCAACATTCCTGATTTTGATCTACCTCCAAATATGCTAAGCTATTTATATTTTATTTTTTTATATGTTATCATATCTTTAAGATATAATTCAAAACAAAAGGCAACAAGTAAAGTGTCTCGTGCATAGTAAACAAATTAAAAAAAAAAGTACATGCACAAGTGTAAAGAAAAAGTCTTAAGGTTACAAGCGTGCAACCTAAGTGATAAACATAGAAATATGCTGCTTAAATTGTTTGTGGTTCTTAATTGTGCAAGTCAAGCTCTGATTCACAGAGAAATATAGAGTCATAGATGATGTAAAACTGCACGAGGAAGTTGCCAGCAAACAGGGGCATAAGTCAGTTTTACTGTTTTTTGGATATTTGTGCTAAATGTATTGGCATTTTTTTAAGGTTTTAAGAAAATGAAACGAGAACAAGGCAAAAGGAGACATATATAAGAAAAAGCAGACAAAAGAGCGTACTTGCCATAGGAAGGGGGAAGTACAATCATTCCTTTTTTGCTGTCCCAGATTGGCTGATGCTGCTAGTACAATAGTCTCACACTTCTGTGATTTTTAATGATATTGTGGATTTAATGATTGAGGAGGTTCGCAGTTATTGGGGATTTTAAGTTGGATATTGCATAGACTAGATCCCGACATGCTTGGCATTGAGGCTTAGATGATGGGGATAATGGCAGCAGCAGTGGTTCTGGTGGTTGTTGTGATATGACGAGTGTATGATCAAGAAACCTACACTTACACGCTTATGTCATATCCTATGAAGCACCAATATGGACACGGTTATGGATACATATACGACAATTTTTTAAAATTTAGGATGCAAGTACGGCAGTGGATGATATATTTTAAACTTACCTATTTTTGTTCATATATACACAAGCCGAAACCATTTCATCTCATTCAAAGATAAATATAAATGAAAAGGGGTCTTCTTGAACATGATATATTTCGATCTTTGTTTAACCTCATGACCAACATGTTGCAATTCACTTAGGTGTTCTATAGTGACTTTAGGGGAAATTTTGATCCCATTGCATGAAATCTTTAGAAAGTGCAATTTTTCCCTAGTATATGATCTCATGCACTCTTTGTTAACATAGTAACAATAACATTCAACATTGCCACCATTTCATGCTTACAATCATAGTCACAAATTCGGTATTCGGGATACATTTGGTTGAGTTGAAAAGTTCGGAATTCAGTAATTATGCCGAAAAATCGGGTAAAAAGTGGTCAACGTACCGTAAAAGTACGGTCAACTACACGTGAAGAAGTCGGGAAAAAATCGGAAGATATATACATATATTGGATATAGATGTATGTATATATATATGCTTTGCACATATATATTGCATACATATATCTATAAGACTATAACTATTACTTACATATACATATACATATATTACATACATACACACACATATATGCATGTATATACACACAGGCACATAAATACACTCAAACTAAGTTAAGAGTCTCAATCAGTATAATACGGGAAAAGAACATATAAATGGGGAAAGAACATTAAACGTGATTAATTTGCGAAAAATACGGAAATAATATGTAATATTTGGGAATTGGGATTTATGTGTGAGTTTTATACGTCCAGGGAAAGTTCGCGTTTTAAACGCGACTTTTTCAAAAGTCAAAGTATATTGTGACTATGCTTCCAATATTATAACCACAAATTTATGTATAGGTGCCTGATCATTACACTCAGTTGCAAGACATGTGTCTTTTAATAAGAGAAGTAAAGATTGGATAACAATAGGTTACTAACAACAAGTGAAAATAAATTACTTTTAGTGACAAAGTAACAATAGTTTTATTAAAATGTCAACTTGGTTTATAAAGCACTGGTGTCTAGATCCATAATTACCATACACACTGATTTTTGTGGCATTCCCAAAACTCTCTATGTTTTATTTAAGAACCAAGAAATATAAATTATAATTAATATAGAACTAACATTAACAATAAGCACATATTGACAAATTAATCAGATTTATGTATGCATCTTTATATAAATGGATCTAGACATATCCAAGATGTATCCACGAAGTATCCACTCTTTAAAAAGTGGAAAAAAAAATGGATACACATGGAGAAGTACCCAATACGTATCCAAGGAAAACTAGTATCCAATATGTATTGGGTACAAGTACGGCACCTATTTTGGAGTATATGTGTGCTTCCTAGGTCATGTCATAATGCTGAACAGTAGCTATTGTTATTTCTCCCATGATTATTGTTTATTATACCACAGCATACTCTATACGATACGGAGAACAGGGACAGATACTATTATACCAAGCACACAACTAGTTTGACAAGAGTACAAACAGGTACCCAGTAGACGGGCTGGCATGCTGACTGAGCCTCTTGAATCTTCACTCTTTAGGAAGAGTTGCAAGCTTGGCATCCCAACAGAACACTACACAATCCCTGAGTTACACATCCCACCCATGGCCAGCTTTTGAAAAACGCAGATTAGTCGTTACATACCTGATTAATGCATTAATGCCCGGCCTTTACGGGTTAGTGAGGCCTGACAGATTTTTCTCATTGCTGGAATAGAAGGATTAGTCTGCAATCACTAAAGCTCAATGTTGGTATCTCTGAATCCATTCTATGGTAAACGTTGTATGTTCTGTTTATGTATGCTTATATACTTCGTTCACAATATTGTGTTCTATTGCTGTCAGTGTGTAATGTGCTGTGTGCACCCAATATGTCCTGAGTTGTTTTCGTATATTCCTGTGAATTCATGACTTTTATGCCAAGTAAGTTGAACTTTCCCTTTTAAAACTGAAAAAGGGATGAAACATGTGATCTGCCTGACAATTTTATTTTAGTACCAGTACTCAAATACGTATCTAGCCAACTGTGTGATGACTCCAGTAAGTCCAAAATTATCGATCATTGTCCATTTTCGCCTTCACCAATGCACACTGCACAGCCTTTACTCCAGTCTCGCAGTAGGTCTCCTGCCAGTATGGTCGTAAGTGATGTTTGATTTATGGAGAAACTGGGGTGAGCTGCGATGGCTTGCTCTAACCTTGTAGATTTCACAGGTCTTAGTTAAAATGATTTGTTTGAGCTTCATGTCGCGAGACTAAGATGGTACATCGATCTGAGTTGTTAGCATCCAAACTCCTACTGGTGATCAGTTGCTACTGATACAGTGACGACTCAATTTTTCATTGGTCGGTTAAAGAATTCAAACCATCCAGAGAAATGTAAACCATCAACAATACATTAGTACAGTTGCACAAAACGAGCTAATTGCAAATATACACCAAGCGTTGTCGCTTCAGATATTGGAGCACACCAGTTAATGATACTCCGAAACCATAACTGAGTGAACACGGTTCTTAATAAATCTATTCAATCACTTTGGGACCGTAATTTCCCATGTTCTACAACTAAACCAAAAAGTGTGTTAGACGATCACCCTCAAAGCAACTAAACAGAATACATGGCGCTGACCTCTAGGCAGAGAAGTGTTAATGAGAAAGTTTTGAGAGGACTTGCACAACTGCTAATGGGATGTTGGATTTAAAGCGTGAGGAGACTCCCACGGTTAGTTGTGGTTTTAACTTGGTTGGCACACAATCTAGACCCAACATGGTCTGTATTCAGGCTTAGATCATGAGGATGGTGGTGGTGGTGGTGATGGTGGTGACGATTATGATATGATGCATGTATGATCAAGATACCAATACTTAGACGCTTGTGTCACATCAAAATGTGAAACGGTAGATAATGTCATTAGTTCCTTGATCATTGTATAGTATAGCACGAAATATTCTATAGTCCCGGGCACACAACTACTTTGATTAGATTGTAAACTGGTAGCTCAGCCGATCGGCATGTTGATTGAGCCTCTTGAGCCTTCACTCTTAAGGAAGAAGTTGCATGTTTACCTCCCAACAGAGCACTACTCAACAACTGGGTTACACATCCTACCCATGGGCAAGTTGATTGAGCCTCATGAGTCTTCATTCTTCAGGAAGATGTTGCATGTTTACCTCCCAAGTCCCAACAGAGCACAACTCAACCGCTGGGTTACAGATCCCAACCATGGGGCAGCCTTCGCAAAATGCATAGCACTGGTTACTGGTTACATGCCCAACCTTGATAAGTTATTGAAAGGCCCAACAGATTCTTATCGTCTATAATAGAACAGGTAGTGTGCAATCACCATCCGCTCAACGCCAGTCCAGTCAATCATTCTACAGTTAACATTGTATTTTCTGTTTTATAAGCTTACATATTGTGTTCACAATGTTGTGCTATACTGTTGCCAGTGTGTAATGTGATGTGTGCACCCTATAAGTCCCGAGTTGTCCTCCTATGTTACTGTGATCATGATTTTTATCCTAATTCCTTTACACGTCTTTTAAAACTGAAACAGGGATGATATACATGATCCGCCTCACAATCTTACTCAAGTCATCCAAGTATCCAACATACCTAGCCAACTGTGTGATGACTCCATTTAGTTCAAAAGAATTAATCTTTGTCCCTTATCCCTTCACCCATGGACCCATCACGGCCTTTGCTCTAGTCTGGCGGTACGTCTCCTGCCAATATAACCGTAAGTGACGTTTGATTGTAGATCTCCTGCCAATATATAACCGTAAGTGACGTTTGGTTGTAGAGAAACTGTGGTTAGCTGCGATGAGCCGGCTACATTGACACCAAGTCCAACTCTTGTCCATAAGACCTCTTTGAGATGACCAATGCCGAGCAGCAAAAGATAGATTTGTGGGTCTTGGCTAAAACGATTGGTTTTAGCTCCATGACGGTGAGACCAAGGGGGTACATAGATCTAAGTTGTTAACTATCAAACTCCTAGTAGAGATTGGTTGCAACTGATTCAGAGACGTTTACTTCAATTTGTCATTGGTGGGTCAAAGAATTTGAAGCACCGAGAGAAATGCAAACCATCAACGATACCGTTGCACAAAACGAGTTAATTGCAAAAATATACCACGCCCTGTTACTACAGACATCGGAATCTACCAGTTAATGCAAGAATTCGGTACTCGGTAAATACTTTCAGCAACTTTAGAACCGTAGTTCCCCATGGTGCACAGCTAAACCAAAAAAGTACTCGAAACAATCGCCCTCAAAAGCAACTAAACACAGTACATGGCGCAGACCTCTGGGCAGAAAAATGCTAATGAGATAGTTTCGAGAGGAACCTGCACAACTGCTAGGGCGACGAACTGTTCTAGCTTGAGGGTGAGCTGGTGCCAGAGTTTCCGCTGGTACAGGTCGGCAAGGTCATTGTACCAATCGGCAAGCTCCGGCCGGGCGTCACGCTGAGATTCTAGATACTGCAGGGCTCCTCCCGTCATCGCCGGTGGATTTCGAAGAAGGTCCCGAGATCGGAGTGGATTCCAAACCCAACCAGAGAGAAAACCTAGAAAGCGAGAAGAGTAGCAGCAGAGAGAAAAGAGGACTGGAATTACCAACCTTCGGGGCTTAAATATCGATTTTACACGGTGGCCCAAACCTTCTCGCTATTTGCTTTGATAGTCGCCTTGTTGGTATTTCTTTTTTAATTTAAGTTGGGTTAAAACGTATTCACCGCGCACCCAAAGGCAGGCCATCCAACACGGTCACAGCATGAGAGGTCCATCTAAGAAAGAGAACCAAAACCCCATCCCCAAAGATGCCGACATCAAAGTCAAGACTCCCCTCGTAAAATTGAAAAGAAAAGCCATCTACCAAAGTTTCAACCTTATTATGTGTAAACAAACAACAGAAAGAAAGGGAGTAGCTTCACAACTACCGGTCCTCCAAAATGTTAGAAAGTCATCCTTTGATCCTCATGATATCCTAGCCAACGCAACTGCAACAAAATCCATCATAGAGTATCAACTAGTTAGCATATTCAGCAAATGATCCATCCCATGAGCAACAAGCATGAAAAGTCATTGGCATTCCTCCTCGACCTTCTACAAACTACTTAGAAGATGTGTTTTTTCATCTTTGGTACTCTACTTAAACCCAACACCTTTTCAACCAATCCTTGTAATCATGTTCGTCTTCAGAAAAGCAACAAACTCTCATGGAACTCCCTTTGCTCCTACATAAGTGTGCCCTATCGACATCATCCCAACTATCTCTCAAATAGCATGTGCGCGATCCACGGCTACGGTAGCATGGTGGGGGTTGGTCCAACATGACCTCGTCGGAATAAAGTCCTCCAAGCGACGATGAGGTAAGATTTTTCGCCTCTCATTTTGGTCCACCATGTGATTCCTATAGGGGGGATGAGTTCACTTCATGGGATGAAGTCGAGGCATCGCCCATCCAAGGGTTCCTAGTATGAAAGAAATGTGGTGGATTGTAGAATTTTGAAGGAGGTTGCAAAGATAGTCATAAGCTAGAGAAGACAGGGTACTCTCTATGAATGATGATTGTCCTCACAGATCATCGCTAGCCATAACTACGCGTTTTATCCTCACTCATGCGCAAGCCAGTATAAACTTCTCGACTGGCCACACATCCTAGTACTACTCTGGGTTGAGCACGCTTAACCATAGTGTTCTTTAGTGATAGGTTCCCTGAAAAGGAGGTGCACCTTGGTGATATGGGTAGCTGAATCATTCCTTTTAAGATTGTCTTATCTGAGGCCTCAAACCCTGAGACGTTACAATCTCCTCCACTTAGACTCTTGAGTTCCTCGTCAAGGCTAAACTATATGGCCTCATAATCGGACCATATTTCAGTGCAGCCCCACGATGGCCATGGACATCCATCTCTCGTTCACAAAGTACCATCGCAAGGGTGGCTACATCACCGTGGACAGCCCTTTCCAACATGCCTGAACTGCATGGCTCAAGACTTTCATGTCACATGCCCATGTGGGCCTCACCTACTAGAGGGGTAATGGCTCTTATACCATTTATAACGATCAGCCCCATCGCCCAAGACTCTAGTAGAGCCTCAAGAATGATGATCGGTCCCACAGATCACCACTAGCCTTAACCGTGCGTTTTTTCCTCACTCACGTGCAAGTCAGTATAAACTTCCGGGTCGGTCAACCATCTTAGTACTACTTTAGGTTGAGCACGCTTAACTGTAGAGTTCTTTAGTGATTTGGTTCCCTGAAAAGGAGGTGCACATTGGTGATATGTGTAGTTCAATCATTCCTTTTAATATCATCTTATCTGAGATTTCAAATCATGGGACATTACACACATCTGATCTCTTCCCATGCCTAGATCAGAAAGACATGTGGGCTTCAATTTCAACCTCCTCACCACGTGGACGAGGAGATTTTGTCAAGATCATTGGTTGCATCATCATCCCTCGGGAAGAAAACTACGGTAAGGCAAACTGAAAGACATTATATTTCCTTAGATATGGGCCAATCAGTCAATAAAAGTCTCCTAGATTACTTTTGAGGAGCCACTCCCTTCAGCCTACAACTGCAGCCTTGTTGGTATTTGCATCCCACGTAATGTATTGTCATTTGATAGCATGTTATAGGCTTTTGGTAATGGGCTCTAAAAAGAAATACTTTCAGGAAAATATTTGTTCCGTTCATTTTTGGAAAGATATAGAATTTTGCTTTTTTACAACATTACTTCCCCAAGCGTCCGACTATTTCCATGATATGTTGACAGCATAAATACTTCATTATATAATGTATTCTTTCCTTCTATATGTTAAGGGAAGCATGTTTTAATGTGTTTATTTCTATTCCACTTGAAGAGAGAGGGTCTAAAGTCTATTCTATTGTGTGCAACAAGACATGGTTGTTACTTTTGAACCTCCTATTTTGGTGTCAAGTAGGATAGGAACCTAGAAATTGAGTTACAACCAACAACAAGCTTTACCAATTGAAGTAGTTGTTTAGATTCCAAAGATTTTTATGAAGCATATTATATTGAAATACTAAAGGCGGATGTCACAAATGCAATAACAATTACCAAAAAATTTATCCATGGGTATTAGAAATAACCTCTCTTTATATTAAGAGGAAGAAACAAAGTGTATGATTGGTACTTGTTTCTAACTATGAGAGGTCCAAAATAGGGGTTAGCACATCAAGCACCCCAAGTAACAGAGAGGCATCCCACAGTCATCTCACAAGATCATAGAAGAAAGAATAAAAGGTATGCATGAAAAATGAGAGCAACAAAATCACGACATCTTCAGTAGAGGCGTTACGACCCCCTCCTCCTATTATCCCCTAAAAAGGAGGACCGAGAGGGCAAGGGTCATAGTCATAATTTTGGGATGAGGATTAGCAAGTAACCAATAATAATCATTAAATTCCATTATATGGAAAAGAGGTTTGTAACGAGATAATCTATCCTCAAGGGAGTTTACATGGGATGTAAATTTAATATATGCAATAGAAATAAATTATATCTATCCATATCCTCTGGAAATACATTAAATATTTTCTTTTGGTTCCTTCTTTCCAAATGTCCATCTTTTATTATTAATTGTAGGTTACTAGCAGTTTAGCCTAAAATGTCATGAAACAAAAGCACAGTCAATATAACAAGTTATACTGGTATGGGCGGGAAACAAAGCATACACAAGTATGAGTAACAACATAATCAACCATATTTTCAACTAACAAAATAATCAAAATGCCTTTTGATTTCTTTGACTTCTCAACCCTTAATCTTTGTGGCATACCCACTCATTAGGGTGCCCAATCTTACCATACTCACTCTTTGGGAGATTTATTTGATCTACCCACTCAATGGGGTGCTTTCCATCTATAACCACTCAATGGGGGTATTCATGATATCATACTCACTCGTTACGAGTATTTATTCTCCAACCCACTCTCTGGGGGTGTTTTTCATAACTATCATGCATGTTAATTTAGAGATATTATTGCAGGATTGAGCAAGGTACTTCTATATATTGTGATATTGGTATGGGCTTTATAGATTGGAGGAAGTAAATAAACATGCAGTAGTTAATTTTGCAATCCATTCGGTAAAGCTTTGAGTAAATCACGAAAATCAATTAAGTTGGGCAGTCATAGGCATAAACACATACCTTTTATTTCATGTAGAGTCATGCAAAATACTTTAAGCATACATAATCCAAGAAAAATGCAATAAAGCAACCAATCAAGCAACTACCCTAAAAATATTGCATAACACCCAAGTATCACTATTTGTTCATAAACTCATATTATGACTGACTTGGGGTCTAAGTTAGGGTTTTAGGTCAAATTCGGGTTACATTAGGGTGTTAGATTCCCAAACCTTAATCACCAAATTTTATTACCTTTTACTTTAAGAAACCCTAACTTTACCATTATATGCATTTTTACTCAAGAAATTAGCCACTTATGAATAATTAATATCAAATTAGATTCAAGATACCCTTTTATCTAAAAATATCAGTCCTTGACTATAAGATCAATTAAGTACATTAAGATCATTGAAACCTAGAAATTAGGATTTTTATTCATTAAACACATTAAAGTTGGTAATTTTATGTACTTTTAAAATTAGAGACTGGACTAGGTCTTGAAACAAATTTTATTGAATTCCTTGTATTTTTCTAATAAATTTTCATATGTTACTTGTCTTAATCCGAGATACCGACTAATTACTACATTATTTCCAAATTAATTGCATTTTCATCCAATCATAGGGTGACACGTCAGTGAGAACCAAATATCTTGAATTATCGTTTAGACGACCCTTTATGTAGTATGAAAATATGACACTTCCCCCTATGCCTGATGTGTATGATTGAGGCATCCGAGTATTTTGACCCTAACTTGTCTCTGTCCTTGTGGAAGGTTCGACGTCCATCTGCGGCGATACGTCTGTGGGCTACCTCCCGCTAGGTTTCGGGCGACGAAGCCTCAAGGACAAGTTGGAGGAGCTTCACCTATCTCGATGGACCTGGGGAAGGACACTTTGGTTCGACTGGAGAAGAGCGGGGAACGACTGAGGATGGATCTTACCTATTAGGGTTTACAGAAAGTTAACACGGGGAACATTGAGTAGGAGTGCTTACCTCAACGCCCTACATGAAAATTTAGTAGTTAGGGAGTCTCTCAGAAGCCTTCTACCCTTGGTCCATGTTGTGGAGCCAGTATAGGGCACGCTCATGCTTGCTTCCTTGAGAGGATGATAAAACAAACTTTTGGGATGTCTCTGGCTGGTCTGAGCCACACCGAAGAGTCTGCTCTATGCAGTTCTTATTTCCGAATGCAACCCCCTTGTTCTTATATAAACATTGGGTAGTACGAGAGGGGAGATATATTGGTAGGGTTATATTCCTCGATGGGTTGAAGGAAAAGGAAAGATGTTCCCAAAAAAAGTACTTTTTTACTTTTTAATGAAAAACCCAATTTTGGAAAATATTTATATCCCCCTCTCCATAACTCACTTTCCTCTTAAAATTTACAAAAACCTTCGAATTTATTTTACCTTTTCTGGCCAAAATATTACATCCATGCTAAATGATTAATTAGTCCAAACTTTCCTCTTTAGCAATTTATTAATAATTAAATAATGAATTCCCTAGATCACAAGACATTACGAAATGTTCTACTTTTCTTCCATAGTCTTATATGAGATCATTTACCATTTGAAATTGTATTGGATATTTAACATGGGCGCGAAAAACCCCGTATTCCTATTTTGTTTCGCAAGGACTTATATGTGAACTTTAAATTATGGGAATTTGAATAAATCACATCTCTCTCTCATCTTTACTCCAATTAGCCCCAAATTTTTAAAGGAATACTTTTAATAACTATATCTTGGTTTAGGAATGATTTGGTGTCAAAATACAAGGATCAAACACCCTTTTCTTGCCCCTGAAGCAATTACTTTATTTGATCCATTTAAATCACATAATAACTCCTTTTCCCATTCCAACATGGCAAACAATCCTATTTTGTCACATCTTTTCTTTGCGGGCCAAAATTAATCTTATTAGTTGCCTACAATCCTTTATAGAAGACTCCTCATAATTCCATATTTAAAGTGCCCTTTGTTGTTTATTTTTCATAATTCCTTTATTATTGGATTTTACTTTCTTCCATTATCCAATATTTATCAAAGGATTATTAAAACTAGTAAAACTATTAAATCCATTACAAGGAGAAATTGCATTTTAAAAATTATACTTTTAAAACAAAGCACACCAAACTTTCTAATATGTCCATTTCAATTCATTATTTGCATTCAAATACATATATAATTTTATGAAAAAATTTAGGTTATAACAAGAGGTGTCACCCAATAACATACATTGATGATCTACTTGGAAATAAAATGGCCAAGTCTCAAGTCGTGCCCTTATTAGAGGATTCTTGCAAGGACTCGAGAAAGAACCCCTTTAGAAACTAAGTATCCACCTTCCTCTGTGACATAAATTGCCTTATAAAGTCCTTTCTCCTTTAGTGCAGAAGCAACCTCTTGTTTAACAACTAGCAAGTCATAAAGAGATGGTGTAGGAGGATAGAATTGTGTAATGAGTTTAACTTGTTGTGTATTATTATAGAAAAATATCACACCAAAATTTCTAGAGAACACTAACAATAAGAGTAGGGTGCTCAAAAATTGATCGTAAATTAATATTATAATGAACATAAAAAAATCAAGTGATAAGTTGATATGTGTTGCTTACACACTAATTCACCAGGGGATTGATTCCTAGAGGTTAACCTTTTTAAACAATTCAAAACAATCAAATAAGGTTAATTTGTTAGTATAGAAATGGTCGGTCCAACATGACAACGTATTTAAGATTTGAATTGTGTTAGCTTGCTTTGAAAGGTTTTTTTAACAATTTTTAGTTGAATGCAGAATTGAAAGTTTGTTTGGTTAGTGTTTGATTACACTAGAACAATAAAGAAAGATTACACTAAGAACAAGAATGAAATGTTACAATAAGAATAAGCAAGAAATTTTAACTATGGAAAGAAAAGAATTACTCTAAGAACATGTAAAGAGAAATTAACTATGAGCATAATTAAAGTGTAAGAAAAAGGCGATCGGAAAGCGATTGAAGACGATTGGAAAATTGAGACTGATTTGATGATAAAGGATGTCGATTTATGGGTTTCACAACCATAGTCTGTGTAAATTAGATCGATTAAATATACGAATAGAAAACATAGTTAGATGAAGTCATCTGAAAATGTTTTCTAAATGCATTTACAAAAGTTGAACTTCTCGCAAACCCATTAATCGTGGTGTTTGCGGATCTTTTCTCAATCATCCCAATAAAGCTCCTTCGGAGATCTTATCTGGAGATTTATGCATTTATTTGGATGTTTTGAGCCTTGGAGTTCGAAATCTCATCATCCAAGACTAACATGCAGTAAAATCAAGAGATCAAGTTAATTAAATCGGCGATAGATCAAATAAAATTCCATTTAAAGTGTTTTGTCATAAACTACATTGATCTAATTAACAATGCCCATGGGGCTACTCCCCCTTCCCCGATATAAATAACTACTCATGGTCCATGGAGATTAAAGAAGGAATAAAGGAAGAAAGAAGACGAGCCATAGACTAGTTGAGAATAAGAATCCATAGGGACTCTGATCTTGCCAATTAAATGGTTGCTCTTCTTAATTCCATGTTCAATGCACAAGAAGACCAAAAGCAAATTGAAAAACTAGAATTCTTATTGAAGAAGAATGCAACCATACAAGAATTCCAATGTGAGAAGTAAATAACTTAAGACTAAACAAGATACAAAATTTAGAATGCTTTTTTTTGTGGAGTCCCCCTCCTTTTATAGGGATAAGGAGGGGTGGAATCCCTAATGAGGAGAATGGATTTTACTGGAGGTTGTAGCAGATGTATGTTTCGTGGATCGGTTAATAGTATGAGTCACTTGATTCACATTTGCGAGTGTGCATGACTAGGGAAGCAGGACAAAACCCTAAGGGAAGGGTGGCAGTGTCGTTTGGCCAAGACATGGTCTCTAAGGAACTGAGTCGGTCGCTTAGAGCTTGAAACACCCAGTTTTGACTTTTGAGTTGATCGGTTCATGGTGTGAGTCGCCTGATTCGGATGTGGAATTAATCATTTCAGATGATGAGTTGAATGTTGAGTCGATGGATTGTCGCCATGAAACAACCGATTGAGGTTTCTGGAGTGGAGCACTTCAGTGAGTGATTCGATCAACTCACTAATTGAGTTGCTCAGTCCAAGTACTAAAGTGCTTGGAGAGATATACAATTCAAGTCTTCAGTCTTTTATTTTCCAAGTATTGAAGTAGGATCTTGTTTCAGAGGTTGAAAAGTGTGAATGGGGGGGACCTGCAAAATACGAGCGATAGTGATAAGAATTCAAATAAATGGATAACAAGCAAGCAAATTGCAATTATTTATAGAAATTTGGCAAAAGTGAGATAAAATCCTAGTCGGGGTGAATATGGATTCATCAAAATACCCCAGACTTGAATGTTTTCTCGTACTCAAACAACAAATAATCACAAATTATTTCAATTTGTACTAACAACATGTCTTTTCTCACCCTCATAGCATTACTTTGTTCCTTACCTCCTTTTTTGGCCGAGCGACCCAATCTCCTAGAATCACGAAATACAAAATCCACATTCCCTACTAAAACATGTTTCGTAGCTTATTTCAATCTCAAGACTGTGTAAAGAAGCAAATTTATCTCCCTTTTACTTTGACAATCCCACATTTTATTGTAAGTTTTACATAGGAACATGGATGAATGATGTATAGAAGAAGATGATCCCTCCCCTATTCGACTTGGGATCTTTTTGCTTATGTACTGTAGTTACATTGACCACATTTTTTTGATGGCACGCCCCTATTAAATTTACAAGGGGTATGGAATAAATGGTGAGAGGGTGATGATCATGCCACCCCAAACTTAGGGTTTAGCATAAAGTGATTTTTTTTCTTTTGCGAGGTGAGGGGGATGAAGATGGTGGAAGAAGGTTGGTCATGTGCTCTCACATATTTTTTTCAGGGAGTGTCATTGTATTGGTTCGACACTTCCTATCACCACATTATAAAAGAGATATGAAAAGCCACTCTACAGTCTAAAATAGATAAAATTTGTGTTAGATTCTTATCAATGCAATAAGGCTTGCAAACATTTCCAAGGGGTAATGCTAGTTTGGGATCCTAGGTGACATGGTGAGTTATAGTCATGGTAATTTGTAAAAATGATTTGCAAAGAAGGTTTACTGCCTTCAAAGGGGTACATTGATATAAAAAGTTTGTTCATTTGGCTGACTAGATAAGGGCCAACTTTCACAATTAAGGAACAAAAGCAAACTAATTTTAGAAAGCAAACTACATGCGAGAAAACACAAATGACAAAACAAGTATGCTCGAAAGGCAAGATAGGGGTGGAATTGGTATGTACCACCCACCTCCACCCCAAACTTAGAATTTGTGCTCCTTCCAAACAAATCAAAACTCAAGATGGAGGGAGGAGAATCATTGCTTTGGTGGAGATCGATGTGGTGGAGGAGCGGATGGGGAAGGAGGCTCATAGTAGTAATGGCCCCAATATTGGGAATTGGAGTGAGAATATGATTTGTGGGTCCCATACTATGCATAGGATGGTTTGGAAGGGGTGTCGTGATGATAGTCGACGTGTCACGACTCCAGAGAATGCTTCATAAGATATGGCTAAGCTGATGTCCCTGGCATTGCTGCTCATGTTAAATCTGGTCTAGCTGCTCCTGAACCTCATAGAAGCCATAAGGCCCGTCATCTCATGTATCATCTAAAGTGTACCGCCTATGTGATGTCAAGATTGAGGGGGAGGATGTGCACAATTTATATAGACTTTAATCCACTTTTGCACACAAATTCAGTCTATTTTTACTCTCTTTTTTTCCTCTAATCATACTTATTTTGTCACCATTTTAGTTGTTTTACTTGTTGCATAATTCTAATCACATGTACAGGGTAAAAATGATGAAATTGAGGTAATCCAATCCAAATCCGACCTTATTTGGATTTCCCGATGATTTAAAATTGAGAAGAGTTCTTGAAGTTTCAGAGTAAGACATGTGTAACACCCTCCCTAAGTGCACACATACACATAGCGGAAGGAACACTGAGTTATCCAAAACTCGTGTACTCAAGGTGGCATTACATAAAACTGGCATTCATAACAACAATGTAATCAATCACACAAACCGAAGTATTAAAACATTCTCATGATTGTTCTTACAAAAGGACCATAAATGTTATTACATGGAAAACTAAGTTGACATCTTAAGTCCCTACCCTAAAGTTCTAAACATTAAAACATATAACTGAGTCTATGAACCTGAGTGTAACATCCCTGACCTGGGTTATGAATTAACCCTAGGTGTTTTGCCTAAATATGTAATTAAATCCTTGTGATTATCTTTTGGCATGTAATTAAGTTCATAAGGAACATACATTTTCATTTCTGTCCTTTTAAAACAATGTTGTAGAATTATTTGGTAATGCAGGGGCCTATGTGCAAATTACCCAGTTAAGGGGTGTAACTTGCAAATTTCACAATTTAAGATGTTCCTCTGATGATGAGACATCATATGAGTAAATATGATGAGGTAAGATGGATTTCCCAAGCTTGGGCATCAAGATATAGCTTGTGGAATGATCCTTGTGCTTAAAAACCCTAATTTGGATTAAAGTGCAATTTACCCAAATGTGGGGTGCAACTTATAAAATACACCATCTTGAACATCTTTTATGACTTTTGACATCATTTAAACTAATAATGATGAAGGGGGCACTTCCTTTGAATAATCATATAATAAGGAACACCTTTGTAATTAAATCATCAAGATGTAAGTAAGGAGACCCTTATGTACATATGTACCTTAGTGATAAGTTGACCTTCCTTGCCTTTAGTTCTTGGTTTTAGAAGGAGTTTTACCTTAGAAAGAAGAGGAGGGACGTGCCAAAAATAAAGGAAGGACCTAGTTGTGAAAAGGAGGAGTAAGTTGTCCTTATGATGAAAATAACCCCAAAGGTACTTATACCCTTTCCTTTGTAATCAAAGGCAACGTTTCCCTTTCACTCTTCACTTATCTCTTGCTGTGGCTGACTAAGGAAGGAGCTCAGGAGCTCAAGGAAATGACCAACCTGTTCTAAGGTAAGAGAACACCACCTTCTAGCTTGGATTCATGGAGGAAATCGTATTACAAGGTTGAATTGCTAGTTTTCTTACTTAGGTTCCTTGTTCTAGCCGACATCCCCATCTTTTTCTTGAAGAATTGACCTTGTCCGACCTGTGGATCTCAAGACGCCATTAAAGGCTTGAAGCTTGGAAGCTCTAGGAACCACGTTTGAGGCGGGTTTTATAACTCTAACCCTTAGCTTTGTTATGCATATCTTTGTTCTTGTTTCCTATGATTAGTTCTTCTTCTACCTCCCTTCTTCCTTGCTCGTTTGCAAGCAAAACAGTGGAGGAACCGACCTGAACAGAGGTTGAGGATGATGGGCGTGGATTCCTAGGTCACTTTATGAAACGACCTTGAACCCTTTTGGTCCAAATGGGTGCAACTCGTTTAAGGTCAAACGGGTTCAACCCGTTTGATCTCAAACGATCCTGCAAGATCGTTTGGATCAAAACGACCCCAAGACCGTTTCATAGGGTTGACCAAAGTACGAATATTTGAGGGTATGTTCATAATGTATTGAATTTCATTCCTAAAAAGAATTGTAATCTAATTCCTAACCAATTAAGAGTTGAAGACACTTCAATAACCTAACCCTAATCGGGTGAAAGTTGTTGATTTCAATATAGATCTTGTTGAGTTTTGGGTTGAAGGACCCAAACGGGTTCCAAACCGTTTGGGGGTTCATCCAAATGATCTCACACTCGTTTAGTGACACCCCAAGATCGTTTGGAGGTCTAGGGTTAAAGAAATTTGATGGTTTGAGGGTCCAATTACAAGATGTTGATAATTGATGAAAAGTGCTGATTTTTAATTTAATTAGGGCTCAACCCCTATCAAATCATTTTGGTTTTTGGTCAAACTTTGGGCAAACGGTCTCAATATCGTTTGGAGGTCATCCAAACGACCTCAAGACCGTTTGATCCAAGTTTGGGCCCATTTGGAGTTCAATTGAAGGGTTCAATTACACTTTGTTTCACATTATTGAAAATTGATGATTAGCCGATTGGAAACCCTAATTGAGTTAGACTTAACCCTAATTGGATTTCAATTGAGGGTCACATTGGAGTCCAATTGATTGAGGCTCATCCTAATTGACTCAATTTGTAAGTGGTTAACATGGCTTTGGCCAATTAAAGGCTTCAACATAGGAAACCCTATTCAAATATAACCTATGTGTCACCTTTATGTTCATGCGGTTTGAACCCAAGATGGTCCACACTCGTTTGAGTCCAAACGAGTCCACACTCGTTTGAGTCCAAACGAGTCCACACTCATTTAAGCCCAAATGAGTCCACACTCGTTTGATCTCAAATGGGTCCACACTCGTTTGATCTCAAACGGGTTCACACTCGTTTGATCTCAAACGGGTTCACACTCGTTTGAACTCAAATGGGTGCACACCTATTTAGACTCAAGTGGGTCCACACCCGTTTAAGGTCAAGATGGTCCACACTCGTTTAAGGCTCAAATGGGTCCAAGGTCATTTGAGGTTAAACGAGTTCAAGGTCGTTTAAGAATCAAATGGGTTGAAGGTTAAACCCTAAACCAATTGGAGACCTTCAAGGTTGATTATACTTAATCACTTGAAAGTGTAAAAGGTTCAATGATGATCTAATCTAAACCCTAATGGTAACCTAATATGTTACGGGACTAAGTGGCTAATGAATTGACCCATGATGATGGTCAATGGGTAAATTACCAAAATGCCCCTGAAAGGTTCAATTGAGTGATACCTTGTTTTAATCAAACCCTAATCACATGATAGTGATGAGTTGACTTGTGTTAATCAATGAGGACTTAACCCAACCTAATCTAGAGTGGTGTAATCACTAACTACTAGTTAGAGGAGAGAGAAAGTACCAATTATAATGGAAACTTAAGTAAAATACCTTTAATATACATGAATGTGCAAGTTTAGGTATGATCCACTTATGTGAGATCATGGAAACCCTAATTATGATAATTGATGAATCTTAATCTTATCTGAGGTCTTTAATGATGATGTTTCTCATACATGAGGATGTTATGAGATCATTTCACCATGAGGTGAATAGTAAACCCTAATTCTAGGGTGATGACATGTAATGTGAATAGTAAACCCTAATTGATGAAAACCAGGGAAACCTAGCTCTTGTATGAGTAGGGAGATATAACTTCTTTAAATAAGTTATTTAGTGTTATCAATTGATTTAACCATGCAGGTTCCTTTATGAGGATGATCATATCCAGGTATGGATGATGATACTATATTCATTGAAAGCATGTTGTTAGCTTTATGAATAGTGATATATCCTGATGCCTTGTTAATAGCATCTTATGAGATTGATAGGCTGTGAGAGACATGAATACCATCAAGGTCATGCTTTAAGAGATGACTTGTGATGAGAATATTGAGATATGACAATTGATGAGAGTTAGGCTTGCTACATTTAGTATTCTTCCTTCATAGCTGCTATGCTAATGATTAATGTTTGAAAACATGTTTGATGATAAAAGAATACTGAAATGTACCTAACTAATCAAGTATAATCATACCATGTAGAGCCCTGATCATAGATCCATCATTGTCAGGAGTTAAATGATGGTGAAACAGGTTTTCCTAAGGGAATTCCTGGAGCACATACTTTTGAATATGTGGGGTAATATGGATGTGAATTTCCTTACATCCTAGTGTAGGAATTGATGTAGATGTATCTTAATCTATCAATCCTTCACTATGTTTTATGCCGGGGTGATGTAACACTAATCTCCCGAGGAAATCTTTTATACTGCATCGATGAGAGATAAACAAGAAATCTTTCGGTAGTGAAGAGAGTACAGAATGCCAATGTGACTCTAATAGCGAAGTACCAGAATACCCTGGTAAGCTATAGTAGTAGAGACACTAGATGTCCTGCATGTTGATCCTCTTACTGACTGAGGAAGATGAGGTCATAAGAATCCGGCTCTTTTGATGACCTATGTATGATACCGATGCGACTTAATAGTGATCGGTTGGAGTATGAGCGGTATACCTCATCTCCGCAGGGCATAATGATGTTTGTAAAACATAATCAATCGCGTAGCATGTCTGCTTAGGTTGAACCACAAAATACATTAGTCGATGATACAGTACTTAGTATACATGTTTTTCATATTCCTTAAATGTTGTTGTTCTAATTGATAACAATCTGTTGCTGATTACCTTAGAGCTTTTATTGCCTATGTTATTCTTGGTTGCTATAATAAAGCTTCTGGCGGAGAATTATAACTCTCGTTGGGACAATTATTTAAAATTGTCTCACCCCATAGATTTCAACTTTTTAGGTGGTCGTCGAGGACGAAGGAACCAATATGTAGGTGATCAGAATCAGCAGCAGCAGCACCAGGAGCAGCAATGAATCTCAGGTGGAGATACTGACTGCTGAGTCATGTAGTTAGATGGTCTTATGTCGTCTCTGTACTCTCAGGTCCTTGGAGTCTTTTGGTATGAGATTTTGGGTTTTAAATCTTGAGATTTTGTATCTGGCTGTATATAATCACTCATGAAGTGATCTAACAGAGATGTAATCTGTTTACCTTGTTTCTTATAAAAGGAGTTTCATGATTTCAAGATCTTGTCTCAAAAAGTTTTAATTTCCGGTGATTTTCATATTCCGCTGTTAATCGAATCGCTTCCGCTGAGTTTAATCGTGTTTATCTCTGGTTTTGGAGATCAGAGCCCACAATTAAGTGGTATCAGAGCTCTAGGTTCGCTGAGTCTACAGAGACATAGGACTTAGAGTGTCAAGTCTATCCTTAGTACTTCTTTCTTATCTAATAGAGTCTTCTGCTCCTCAGGAGAAGAAGATAATTAAGGATGTCTGGACCACAGGAGGAGTACGAGGCCGAAAGTAGTGTTGCTGCGCCTCGAGAAGGTGCAAGGAACCTAGAAATAGAACAACCTGTACCTGAGCCTCCCAGAGAGCCACCTCAGTTTGACCCACCTGACATGGGAAACCCAGCTATTCAAACTATGTTCGGGCAGTTTATGACTGCTATGACACACATCACCGACAGGATGCCCATGCCTGCACCTAGGGCACCTGCCCAGTCTGAAGGACAAGGTATCAGTAAGACGTTCGAGCGACTTCGTCGTGCCGGAGCAACCGAATACTTTGGAATAGCTGATCCTGCAGATGCCGATCTATGGTTAACAGAGTTGGAGAAAGCTTTTAGAATCCTCAGCATCCCAGAAGCTCAAAAGGTTAGACATGTTGTCTATCTTCTCAAGGGAAGTGCTGGTCATTGGTGGACCATGGAAGAGCAGAAGAGGCCTGGAGTGGAGATCTCGTGGGAAGATTTTCGTCGGGAATTTATCAATAGATATTTTCCAAAGACCTTCCTAGATGAGAAGATCTCTCAGTTTGAGAGATTGAGGCAAGGCATGATGAACATTAGCGAGTATGAAGCTAAGTTTATGGAGTTATTGCGGTTTTGTCCGCACATGGCTGCCACAGAAGAAGAAAGAATCAGAAGGTTCGAGAAGGGTTTAAACGCCGACTTGACTACTCCCGTGTCTGCCCTAGAGAATCGCGAGAGGTTTGCTACCTGCGTTGAGTCAGTCCGAAGGATAGAGAAATCCGTAGTCGAGAAGAGACAAACCCATAAAAGATATCTGCAGTTCCAGGGTTCTTCATCTAGAGACTTTAAGAAGCCTAGATTCTCTGCACCTACACCTCCACCACCCAGAACTAGTGCTCAGACACAGTGGACACCGAGTAGAGGTAGGGGACAAAGCCTACCACTACAAGAGACTCACAGTTCAACATCAATGTCAGTTACAGGACCACCCAGACCACAACAACTAGAGAAGAGCTGTTACAACTGTGGGAAGGTGGGACATTTGATGAAGGACTGCCGATCTAGGCCTGTCAGTGTGACACAGCCTCCGAGACAGAGTCAACAGGGATCACAGAGAAGGCAATCTCAAGGAGCAGCTCGAGGACGTGGACAAGCGTCTCAAGCTGGATCATCAGCACCACCTCAACACCAGGCGACAGCGAGGTTCTATGCTATGAACCCACCAGATGCAGTGGTCAATCCACGGGTAGTGGCAGGCCAGATGGAACTTTTATATTCTGATATGTTTAAATCCTGTGTTGTATCTGTTCTGATTGACCCGGGTGCTACGCACTCCTTTGTCACTCGGAGAGTGATTCGTAACTGCAATATGACAATTAGTCATAGGGCAGATAGCTTGTTTTTGGAGACTCCGTTGAGTGGGTCTGCCGTTTTGCAGGAGGTATGCTCTCCCTACATCCTCTTCTTTTCTGATCATCGCATTCAAGTGGACCTTATACCACTTGATATGCAAGGATTTGATATAATTCTTGGGATGGATACCTTGGAAAGGTATAGGGTTGTCTTGGATTGTGAATCCAAGCAGGCTGTGTTTGCCGATGAAAGCAACACATGGATCTTTCAAGGAGAGAGAAAGATTCTACCCACCTGTCTTGTGTCAGCGATGGTTGCTGATAAGTTGATGAGACAAGGATGTTATGCATTCTTGGCCAATGTGGTAGATACTACCATGGAGAGTCCTAACCCTGCTGAAGTTTCTGTAGTCAGGGAATTTGAAGATGTATTTCCTGAAGAACTTCCAGGTGTGCCACCGCCTCGGGAAATTGATTTTGAAATCAATTTGATCCCAGATACACAACCTATAGCCCAGACACCGTATAGGATGGCGCCTGCTGAGATGGCAGAACTCAAGAAGCAGCTTCAAGAGTTGCTTGAGAAGGGTTTCATCCGACCGAGCACTTCACCCTGGGGTGCTCCAGTTTTGTTTGTTAAAAAGAAAGACGGGTCAATGCGGTTGTGCATTGATTACAGACAACTAAATAAAGTAACGATAAAGAATAAGTACCCGTTGCCGAGGATTGATGATCTTTTTGACCAGTTGCGTGGTGCAACAGTCTTCTCAAAGATAGACTTGAGGTATGGATATCATCAACTCCGTATTAAGGATAGTGACATATCCAAGTCTACCTTTAGGACACGATATGGTCACTATGAGTTCACGGTTATGTCGTTTGGACTAACCAATGCACCGGTTGCATTCATGGAACTCATGAATAGAGTTTTTCGACCTTTCCTTGATCAGTGTGTTGTCGTCTTCATAGATGACATTCTGATTTATAGTAAGGATTCTCAGTAGCATGAACATCATCTCCGACAGGCTCTAACTCTGCTAAGAAAACATAAGCTATATGCTAAGTTTAGCAAGTGTGAGTTCTGTTTGCCGGAAGTATCTTTTCTTGGACATGTGATATCTGCCACGGGTATTCGTGTTGACCCTACAAAGGTAGAATCTGTTCTACAGTGGGAACAACCGAAGACACCAACGGAGATTCGAAGTTTCTTGGGATTAGCTGGCTATTATCGAAGGTTTATTAAGAATTTCAGTTCTATAGCCTTACCCTTAACCAAGTTAACCCGGAAAGATGTTCCTTTTACCTGGAGTGATAAGTGTCAACAGTCTTTTCAGCTGTTAAAGGAGAGGTTGACAAGTGCACCTGTGCTTGTGTTACCTGAGCAAGGAAAAGGATACATAATTTTCTGTGATGCCTCCAAGAATGGACTCGAATGCGTGTTGATGCAGGATAAGCAAGTGATTTCTTTTGCTTCACGACAGCTTAAGAAACACGAAGAGAATTATCCGACACATGATCTGGAGTTAGCTGCTGTGGTTCATGCCCTGAAAATCTGGAGACATTATCTCTACGGAGAGACATTCCATATTTTCACAGATCACAAAAATCTTAAGTATATCTTCTCTCAGCATGAGCTTAACATGAGGCAACGTCGCTGGATGGAGTTAATCAAGGATTATAATTGTACAATAGATTACCATCCAGGAAAGGCCAATGTAGTTGCAGATGCCTTGAGTAGGAAATCAGCAACATCATCCTCTAATAGGGCACAATGAAACTCTTTAGTATGCCCTATGAGAGATATGCTTATCTCCTTAAGGCAAGACAATGTACAAATGAAGGTGTCATGGATTGCCGGGTTGTTGGCTGAGATGCATATCAAACCCACCCTAAGAGAGCAGATTAAGGAGGCACAGCAAGTTGATGTTGCAGTTCAACAGATCAGATCTGAGTATGGTGATGAGAAGCGAGAAGGTTTTCATGAATCATATGATCAAGTGGCATGCTATCATGGGAGGATGATAGTACCAGATGTAGATAACCTGAGGAAGTTAGTCCTGGAAGAAGCTCATTCTTCAATGTATGCTATGCATCCAGGAAGCACCAAGATGTATCGAAACTTGAAAGATATGTATTGGTGGCCTGGGATGAAGAAGGACATAGCTGAGTTTGTTCTGAGGTGTCCAATGTGTCAGTAAGTTAAAGATAAACACTAGAAGCCTGCAGGAACAATGCAACCTTTACCCATACCACAGTGGAAGTGGGATCATGTAACCATGGACTTTGTTTTTGGTCTACCTAGAACAAACAAAGGACATGATTCCATTTGGGTAATTGTTGATAGGTTGACTAAGACAGTGCATTTCTTACATGTGAAAACAACCTATTCTGCTGAAAGGTTATCCCAGTTATATGTTCAAGAGATAGTGCGTTTGCACGGAGTTCCTGTCATCATAGTTTTTGACAGAGGTCCTCAGTTCACAAGTCGTTTTTGGGAACAGCTACATAGGGCACTAGGCACCCAGTTAAGGTTCAGTACAACCTTTCATCCACAGACGGATGGACAGTCAGAACGGACTATACAGACCTTAGAAGATCTGTTGAGAGCATGTGTTCTCCAGTTCACAGGAAGTTGGGATCTGCACCTAAGCTTGATAGAGTTTGCCTATAACAATAACTATCAACATAGTATTGATATGGCACCTTATGAAGCCTTTTATGGAAGACGTTGTAGATCACCCTTATGCTGGTATGAGATTGGTGAACATCAATTGTTAGGTCCTGATCTTGTGCAGCAGACTACAGAAAAGATTAAAGTAATACAACAACAAATTAAGACTGTACAAGATAGGCAAAAATCTTATGCTGACAAGCGTCGTAGATCGTTAGAGTTCCAGGTTGGAGACAAAGTGTATCTCAAGGTCTCGCCTTGGAAAGGAGTCCTTCGCTTTGGAAGGAAAGGGAAGTTAGCTCCTAGATTTATGGGACCTTATCCAATCATTGAACGGGTTGGAAAGGTAGCCTATAGACTAGAGTTACCACCAGAGTTGCAGAGGCTACACCCTGTGTTTCACATTTCTATGTTAAAGAAATGTCACCTCGACACTGAGTCAGTTCTACAACCTATGGAGGTAGAATTGAATGATGATATAACTTATGAGGAAGAACCAGTGTCAATCCTTGACAACAGAATTAAAAAGTTAAAGAAGAAAGATATAAACCTTGTGAAAGTCCTCTGGAACCACCGTGGTGTTGAAGAAGCCACTTGGGAACTAGAGGATGAGATGAGAAGGAAGTACCCTGCTCTTTTCTCCTAATACGTTTTTTCGATTTCGGGGACGAAATCCTTGTAAGGGGAGGATAATTTGTAACATCCCTGACCTGGGTTATGAATTAACCCTAGGTGTTTTTCCTAAATATGTAATTAAATCCTTGTGATTATCTTTTGGCATGTAATTAAGTTCCTAAGGAACATACATTTTCATTTCTGTCCTTTTAAAACAATGTTGTAGAATTATTTGGTAATGTAGGGGCCTATGTGCAAATTACCCAGTTAAGGGGTGTAACTTGCAAATTTCACAAGTTAAGATGTTCCTATGATGATGAGACATCATATGAGTAAATATGATGAGGTAAGATGGATTCCCCAAGCTTGGGCATCAAGATACATCTTGTGGAATGATCCTTGTGCTTAAAAACCCTAATTTGGATTAAAGTGCAATTTACCCAAATGTGGAGTGCAACTTATAAAATACACCATCTTGAACATCTTTTATGACTTTTGAAATCATTTAAACTAATAATGATGAAGGGGGAACTTCCTTTGAATAATCATATAATAAGGAACACCTTTGTAATTAAATCATCAAGATGTAAGTAAGGAGACCCTTATGTACATACGTACCTTAGTGATAAGTTGACCTTCCTTGCCTTTAGTTCTTGGATTTAGAAGGATTTTTACCTTAGAAAGAAGAGGAGGGACGTGCCAAAAAGAAAGGAAGGACCTAGTTGTGAAAAGGAGGAGTAAGTTGTCCTTATGATGAAAATAACCCCAAAGGTACTTATACCCTTTCCTTTACAATCAAAGACAACGTTTCCCTTTCACTCTTCACTTATCTCTTGCTGTGTCCGACTATGGAAGGAGCTCAGGAGCTCAAGGAAATGACCAACCTATTCTAAGGTAAGAGAACACCACCTTCTAGCTTGGATTCATGGAGGAAATCGTATTACAAGGTTGAATTGCTAGTTTTCTTACTTAGGTTCCTTGTTCTAGCCGACATCCCCATCTTTTTCTTGAAGAATTGACCTTGGCCGACCTGTGGAGCTCAAGACGCCATTAAAGGCTTGAATCTTGGAAGCTTGGAAGCTCTAGGAACCACGTTTGAGGCGGGTTTTATAACTCTAACCCTTAGCTTTGTTATGCATATCTTTGTTCTTGTTTCCTATGATTAGTTCTTCTTCTACCTCCCTTCTTCCTTGCTCTTTTGCAAGCAAAACGGTGGAGGAACCGACCTGAACAGAGGTTGAGGATGATGGGCGTGGATTCCTAGGTCACTTTATGAAACGACCTTGAACCCTTTTGGTCCAAATGGGTGCAACTCGTTTAAGGTCAAACGGGTTCAACCCGTTTGATCTCAAACGATCCTGCAAGATTGTTTGGATCAAAACGACCCCAAGACCATTTCATAGGGTTGACCAAAGTACGATCATTTGAGGGTCTGTTCATAATGTATTGAATTTCATTCCTACAAAGAATTGTAATCTAATTCCTAACCAATTAAGAGTTGAAGACACTTCAATAACCTATCCCTAATCGGGTGAAAGTTGTTGATTTCAATATAGATCTTGTTGAGTTTTGGGTTGAAGGACCCAAACGGGTTCCAACCCATTTGGGGGTTCATCCAAACGATCTCACACTCGTTTAGTGACACCCCAAGATCGTTTGGAGGTCTAGGGTTAAAGAAATTTGATGGTTTGAGGGTCCAATTACAAGATGTTGATAATTGATGAAAAGTGCTGATTTTTAATTTAATTAGGGCTCAACCCTTATCAAATCATTTTGGTTTTTGGTCAAACTTTGGGCAAACAGTCTCAAGATCGTTTGGAGGTCATCCAAACGACCTCAAGACCTTTTGAGCCAAGTTTGGGCCCATTTGTAGTTCAATTGAAGGGTTCAATTACACTTTGTTTCACATTATTGAAAATTGATGATTAGCCGATTGGAAACCCTAATTGAGTTAGACTTAACCCTAATTGGCTTTCAATTGAGGGTCACATTGGAGTCCAATTGATTGAGGCTCATCCTAATTGACTCAATTTGTAAGTGGTTAACATGGATTTGGCCAATTAAAGGCTTCAACATAGGAAACCCTATTCAAATATAACCTATGTGTCACCTTTATGTTCATGCAGTTTGAACCCAAGATGGTCCACACTCGTTTGAGTCCAAACGAGTCCACACTCATTTCAGCCCAAACGAGTCCACACTCGTTTGATCTCAAACGGGTTCACACTCGTTTGATCTCAAACGGGTTCACACTCGTTTGAACTCAAATGGGTTCACACCCGTTTAGACTCAAGTGGGTCCACATCCGTTTAAGGTCAAGATGGTCCACACTCGTTTAAGGCTCAAATGGGTCCAAGGTCGTTTGAGGTTAAATGAGTTCAAGGTCGTTTAAGAATCAAATGGGTTGAAGGTTGAAGGTTAAACCCTAAACCAATTGGAGACCTTCAAGGTTGATTATACTTAATCACTTGAAAGTGTAAAAGGTTCAATGATGATCTAATCTAAACCCTAATGGTAACCTAAGATGTTAAGGGACTAAGTGGCTAATGAATTGACCCATGATGATGGTCAATGGGTAAATTACCAAAATGCCCCTGAAAGGTTCAATTGAGTGATACGTTGTTTTAATCAAACCCTAATCACATGATAGTGATGAGTTGACTTGTGTTAATCAATGAGGACTTAACCCAACCTAATCTAGAGTGGTGTAATCACTAACTACTAGTTAGAGGAGAGAGAAAGTACCAATTATAATGGAAACTCAAGTAAAATACCTTCAATATACATGAATGTGCAAGTTTAGGTATGATCCACTTATGTGAGATCATGGAAACCCTAATTATAATAATTGATGAATCTTAATCTTATCTGAGGTCTTTAATGATGATGTTTCTCATACATGAGGATGTTATGAGATCATTTCACCATGAGGTGAATAGTAAACCCTAATTATATGGTGATGACATGTAATGTGAATAGTAAACCCTAATTGATGAAAACTAGGGAAACCTAGCTCTTGTATGAGTAGGGAGATATAACTTCTTTAAATAAGTTATTTACTGTTATCAGTTGATTTAACCATGCAGGTTCCTTTATGAGGATGATCATATCCAGGTATGGATGATGATACTATATTCATTGAAAGCATGTTGTTAGCTTTATGAATAGTGATATATCATGATGCCTTGTTAATAGCATCTTATGAGATTGATAGGCTGTGAGAGCCATGAATACCATCAAGGTCATGCTTTAAGAGATGACTTGTGATGAGAATATTGAGATATGACAATTGATGAGAGTTAGGCTTGCTACATTTAGTATTCTTCCTTCATAGCTGCTATGCTAATGATTAATGTTTGAAAACATGTTTGATGATAAAAGAATACTGAAATGTACCTAACTAATCAAGTATAATCATACCATGTAGAGCCCTGATCATAGATCCATCATTGTCAGGAGTTAAATGATGGTGAAACAGGTTTTCCTAAGGGAATTCCTGGAGCACATACTTTTGAATATGTGGGGTAATATGGATGTGAATTTCCTTACATCCTAGTGTAGGAATTGATGTAGATGTATCTTAATCTATCAATCCTTCACTATGTTTTATGCCGGGGTGATGTAACACTAATCTCCCAAGGAAATCTTTTATACCGCATCTATGAGAGATAAACAAGAAATCTTTCGGTAGCGAAGACAGTACAGAATGCCACTGTGACTCTAATAGCGAAGTACCAGAATACCACGGTAAGCTATAGTAGTAGAGACACTAGATGTCCAGCATGTTGATCCTCTTACTGACTGAGGAAGATGAGGTCATAAGAATCTGGCTCTTTTGATGACCTATGTATGATACCGATGTGACTTAATAGTGGTCGGTTGGAGTATGAGCGGTATACCTCATCTCCGCAGGGCATAATGATGTTTGTAAAACATAATCAATCGCGTAGCATGTCTACTTAGGTTGAACCACGAAATACATTGGTTGATGATACAGTACTTAGTATACATGTTTTTCATATTCCTTAAATGTTGTTGTTCTAATTGATAACAATCTGCTGCTGATTACCTTAGAGCTTTTATTGCCTATGTTATTCTTGGTTGCTATAATAAAGCTTCTGGCGGAGAATTATAACTCTCGCTGGGATAATTATTTAAAATTGTCTCACCCCGTAGATTTCAACTTTTTAGGTGGTCGTCGAGGACGAAGGAACCAATCTGCAGGTGATCAGAATCAGCATCAGCAGCACCAGGAGCAGCAGTGAATCTCAGGTGGAGATACTGACTGCTGAGTCATGTAGTTAGATGGTCTTATGTCGTCTCTGTACTCTCAGGTCCTTGGAGTCTTTTGGTCTGAGATTTTGGGTTTTAAATCTTGAGATTTTGTATCTGGCTGTATATAATCACTCATGAAGTGATCTAACAGAGATGTAATCTGTTTACCTTGTTTCTTATAAAAGGAGTTTCATGATTTCAAGATCTTGTCTCAAAAAGTTCTAATTTCTGGTGATTTTTGTATTCCGCTGTTAATCAAATCACTTCCGCTGAGTTTAATCGTGTTTATCTCGGGTTTTGGAGATCAGAGCCCACACTGAGGATCATCTTATAGTTGGCACCCCACCAGATTGAATCATGTTCTATCCTTATGCTTGATTCTCTAGAATCTACTCTGCTCTTGCTCTCACCTGCGGACATCTCATCCCCAGCCATGTATTGGAAAAACAGTTGTCAGCGTAAGTAGCATGAGTATTCTAACCTATACATTACTTGATGAAATAAGATACTGCAAAATATTATTAAACATTACATACTGAGAACTATCATTAAAAGCTTTACAAAATTTGAAACATAAATATCTCTTCTTACTTTAACTCAGTTCTTATCTTTTTACTTATCTTTCTCTAAAGACCTATACTCTGGTATCTGGGTCTCATGACCTGCATTAAGGTTCCTAGGTCACATAACCTGCACTCTGGGCCTGGGCTATGTCTTTGAATTTGGCGTGCACTCTGGTTCTTGGGCCACATGACTTGCACAAAGGGCCTGAGTCATGTCTCTCTTATCTTAATTTCTTTCATTATACTTATAAATGAGATTATGTACATACTCTTAACTAAGACATCTTTCATTTACAACTTTTATATGATTGTGGCCACCATTATATAATAAGTCCTCCTATGTTGACATTGAAGCATCCTCTATGGTGCAACACACCCATTGTTGACACTGAAGTGTCCTCTATGGTGCAACACACCCTCTATTGGCACAATGTACCCTCTGGAATGGAGTAAACACTCATCTGAATTGGCAACAGATGCCTTTAAATCCTCCCGGGACTCTCTGAATGAGGACTTATCATATAATGTATTACGTGAAGGTTCTAAATTAATTATCTTAAGTCTAAGCTTACTAAATTTTGAATCTGGACTTATATGAAAATGAATACTGAGTACAGAACATGTAGTGAACTCTAAATCTAAATCTCTGGTCATAAATTCTAAACTGAATCTACATATGAATAATCTCAATTACAAAACCGAGATTGAGTCTAAAACCCTTATCATGTATCTTTATCAAATATCTGACTACCCACATATTAAGTAATCTAAATCTAAATTTAAATCTGATATTCTTATTATATGGATAGACCTTAATCTAAAACTCTAATTTGATAGAATGACTTCATTGATAAATATAAGACAATTGAGCCTTAGGGCTTAGGAAAAAGGATCTGAATTGAATATATAAATACTAAGTATATTAATTACCCAAATATGATTGCTAGTGAGATGACTCAAACTCTTTAAAGTCTTATTCGATATGATCTTGAAATGAATCTTAATGCATTCTGATTTCATATCCTTAACATGGGTTTAAATCATAGATCTTAAAACATGATCTTGCAAACCTAATCATAACTTTATGCATTCTATTCCTATAATCTTATCATGTACTTTATTCTTAGATATTAATCATTCTAAGAAATCTAAATAACACTTAGTTCTTAGATATTCATCCATCTAAGAAATCTTAACAACATATTTCTACTTGAAATCTTAATACATTCTTATCCCACATTATCGTGTATGACTATCTTGGTTGCATATATTATCTCGTAGTCTTATTCATGAATATGAATCATTACTAATAGTTCTTATAGAAACATGATCCTTTAGTTTTCTCATGAACCTGGTTCACGAGTCTCTATCATTCTTATAAATCTTAATAACGTATCTCTTCTCGAGATATTAGGCACATGTAAGGACATAACCATGAATGTATGAAAATCTTACTTGCATATCTTAATATAAAATATTAGAGCACTAGATCACATAAAGCATGAAGTCTTAGGAAAATATGCGGAGTTTGATAAATATGAATACTCATGGGCATGAACCACTTACCTATTGTATGTCTAGTCCTATAGAGAAAACACTGCTTGAGGTCCTTCTAAACTTCTCCTCAAAAATCAAAGGGTCTATTAGTTTTCATGCCTCTTCTTAAATTACAATCTTCTAGGGTCATTTACGTTCTCGATTAGGGTTTTTTTAGTGCATGTTTTTTACTCGAGTGAAATATAGGATCATACCCATTTTATAGTGTTCTAGCGATTATTAGGGTGTATTATCTTACTCCTTGTAATAGATGAGTTGTTAGGGTTAGGGTTTAGGTGACAATCATCTTTCTCTATCTTACTTTATCTACCCTTTTTCCTTTGGATCATGGTTTACTTATACCAACCTTTGTATGTAACCATTAGGATTCATGTTTAATTCCTCAACAAGAATGAAAAGGTTCATATTGATTTTTGGTCCAAATCTTATTGATATAATTATACACACATCATCTCTATATGCTTATCACATAATTTCTTCATATGTAAGATCATATCCGAGATAGCATTTATAGTATCTTATCATTATCATTTGACATTACTTATCTTGAATCTAGGTGAGTCGGGTTCAGGTTTATCTCTTAGCTTGGATCATTATTGTAACATCCCTGACCTGGGTTATAACCTAACCCTGGAAGTTTTGCCTAAATTATGTAATTAAACACCTGTGAGTATTCTCTGGCATGTAACTAAGTTCCTAAAGGAACATATACTTTCAATTTTGCTCCTTTATAAACAAAGTTGTAGCATTGTTTTGTAATGCAGGGACCCATGTGCAAGTTACCCAATTTAAGGGTTTAACTTGCAATTTCACATGTTATGATGTTCTTTTGATGTTGAGACATCATATGAGTGAATATGATGAGGCATGATGGATTTTCCAAGCTTGGGCATTCAAATGCAGCTTGTGGAGTGATCCTAATGCTTAAAAACCCTAATTTGGAGTAAAGTGTAATTTACCCAAATTGTGGGTGAAATTTGTAAAGTACACCTTCTATAGCATCTTATATGACTCTTGGCATCATTTAGAGTATAAATGATGAAAGAGATACATCAATTAATAATCAGATAAGAAAAGTGATCTTTGTGCATGAAATTCACCATATATGGGTATGGAGATCTTTCATGTATGAACCCTAGTTGAACGTTGACCTTCTTCACCTTTGGACCTTGGGTTTAAGATGAGTTTTGCTTAAGTATGAAAGGGAGAAACGTGTCTTATAATAAGGAGAAGGGACGTGCCTATAAGAAAGGAGGGACCTAATTAAGAAAAGGAGAAACTAGTTGTCCTTATGTTGGAAAAGACCCCAAGATATATATACACCCTTCCTTTGTTTGTAAAGGAACATTTCCTTCACTTCCTTTCTTATTTCCTTGCTTAGACCGAATTAAGACAGAGCTCTGGAGAAGAGGAGGGCGACCAACCTGTTCTAGGTAAGAGAACACCACCTTCTAGCTTGAATTCATGGAGAAAATTCTTGTATAAGGTTGGTTTCATGGCTAATTCACTTAGCTTTCTCGTTCTAGCCATCTTTTCCCAACCTTTCCTTGGAAAAGCACCCTTGTCCAACCTGTGGAGCTCAAGACACCATTAGAGGCTTGAAGCTTGGAAGCTTGGAGCTCAAGGAACGACCTTAAGGCGGGTTTTATAACTTTAAACTCTTTGCTTTATATGCATATTTGTTCTTGCAATTTTAGCATTTAGTTCTCCTTCTACCTCCCTTCTTCCTTGCACTTTTGCAAGAAAAACGGTGGTATAACCATCCTTGATAGAGGTTGAAAAAGATGGGTGTGATTACCAAAGTTACTTTATCAAACGGTCATGGTTCCCCCCCCCTTCTGACCAAACCGTTTGAAGGGCAAACGGGTTCACAAGGTCGGTTGGAGCAAATGGGTTCAACCCATTTGAGGGTGTTGACCAAGCGTTGACCGTTTGGGATTCCTGTTCATAATCATGTAGGCTAATGACCCACCAAATTTGAGGGGTTAACTCCAAAGGAATCGTAGGTCGAAGGCCAATCAATTAGGCAATCGAATTGAATTAAGTGCTGATTTTCCAAACTGATTAACTTGAACTTTTTGGGCAAACGGGTTCAACCCGTTTGAATGAGTTGACCAAGCATTGACCGTTTGAGTTTCCTGTTCATAATATGTTGAGTTTCACTCCTGCAAAGAATCAAAGTTAAATTCTTAACCAATTGAGAGTTGAAGGCACTTCAACATCCTAACCCTAATTGGGTTGAAATTGTTGTTTTCATATACAGTTTTTGTTGAGTTTTGGGTTGAAGGACCCAAACGGTCTCAAGACCGTTTGGGCACAACCCAAGATCGTTTGAAGGTCTAAAGTTGAGGTAATGTGATGGGTTGACACTCGTTTAGGCTCAAACGGGTCCACACTCGTTTAGGCTCAAACGAGTCCACACTCGTTTAGGCTCAAATGGGTTGACACTCGTTTAGGCTCAAACGGGTCCACACTCGTTAGGGCTCAAATGGGTTGACACTCATTTAGGCTCAAACGGGTCCACACTCGTTTAGGCTCAAATGGGGTCATACACGTTTAATCTCAAACGGGTTCACACTCGTTTAGGCTCAAACGGGTCCACACTCGTTTAGGCTCAAATGGGTTGACACTCGTTTAGGCTCAAACGGGTCCACACTCGTTTAGGCTCAAACGGGTCCACACTCGTTTAAGCCTAAATGGGTCCATACTCGTTTAAGGCTCAAATGGGTTCAGGGTCATTTGAGATTAAACGAGTTCAAGGTCGTTTAAAATTTAAATGGGTTGGAGGTTGAAGGTTGAAACCAACTGGAGACCTTCAAGGTTGTTTATACTTAATAACTTGAAGGTGTAAATGGTTCAATGATGATCTAATCTAAACCCTAATGGTAACTTAAGATATTAAGGGACTAAGTGACTAATGAATTGACCCATAATGATGATCAATGGGTAAATTACCAAAATGCCCTTAAAGGTTCAATTGAGTGATACCTTGTTTTAATCAAACCCTAATCACATGATGGTGATGTGTTGACTTGTGTCAGTCAATGAGGACTTAACCCAACCTAATCTAGAGTGGTGTAATCACCATCTACTAGTTAGAGGAGAGAGAAAGTACCCTCTTATGGTGGAAACTCAAGTAAAGTACCTTCAATACACATGAATGTGCATGATTAGGGTATGATCCACCTATGTGAGATTATGGAAACCCTAATTATGATAAATGATGAATCTTAACCTAAATCTGAGAGCATCAATGATGATGTTCCTCATACATGATGATGTTATGAGTTCAATTCACCATAATATGAATAGTAAACCCTAATTCTAGGGTGATGACCGTAATGTGAATAGTAAACCCTAATTCTAGGGTGATGACATGTAATGTGAATAGTAAACCCTAATTGATGAGAATCAGGGAACTTAGCTCTTATGGCAAGAGTGAAGGTATAATTCTTGAATTGAATTGCTTTCATCAGTTGAATTAACCATGCAGGTTCTTATATGAGGATGATCATATCCAGGTATGGATGATGATGCTACATTCATTGAAAGCATGTTGTTAGCTTTATGAATAGTAAAATATCTTGATGTCTTGTCAGTGGCATCTTATGAGATTAATGGGCTATGAGAGCCATAAATATCATCAAGGTCATGCTTTAGAGATGACTTGTGATGAGAGTATTGAGAAATGATAATTGATGTGAGTTAGGCTTGTTACATTTAGTATTTTCCCTTCATAGCTGCTATGCTAATGTTATTGTTTGAGAACAATGTATGATGTTAAAAGAATACGGAATGTACCTAACTAATCAAGTGTAATCATACCATGGAGAGCCCTGATCATAGATCCATCATTGTCAGAGATCAAATGATGGTGAAACAGGTTTTCCTAAGGGAACTCCTGGAACACATACTTTTGAGTATGTGGGGTATATGGATGTGTAGAACCTTACACCCTAGTGTAGGTATTGATGTAGATGTGTAATCCATCAATCCTTCACTACAAATCCATACCGCATCAGTGGAAGGTAAACACGAAATTTCCTGATGACGAAGAAAGCACAGATACCGTATCAGTGGAAGGTAAACACGAAATCTTCTGATGACGAAGAGAGTACAGAACGCCACTGTAACTCTAAAATAGCGAAGGACCAGATTACCCTGGTAAGCTATAATAGCAGAGACACAAGATGTCCTGCAAGTAATCCTCTTACTGACTGAGGAAGGTAAAGGTCATGAGAATCCGGCTCTTTCAATGACCTAGTATGATACCGAGGCACGTAACAGTGATCAGTTGGAGTATGAGTGGTATACCTCATCTCCGCAGGGCATAATAATAATAATAATAATAATAATAATAATAATAATAATAATAATAATGTTTGAAAAACATAATCTACAGCGTAGTATACTTGTTAGAGATAACTACGAGTCAATTGATTGATGTTACACTGTATGGTGCATATGTTCTTCATGTTTCATAAATGTTGAACTCTTGCTTACTACCAAAACTGTTGTGGAATACTTTGAAAGCTTTTACTGCTTATGTTATTCTTTGTTTTGCTTTATAAAGCTTCTAGTGGAGAGTTATAACTCCCACTGGGACAATTATTTAAAATTGTCTCACCCCGTAGACTTCAACTTTTTAGGTGGTCGTCGAAGACGGAGGAACCGGTCTACAGGTGACCAGTCCCAGCAGCAGCAGCACTAGGAGCAGCACTAAATCTCAGGTGGAGATTTAGCCTGCTATGTGGTGTAGATAGAGTCAGTCCTATGTGTCCTCTGTACTCTCAGGTCTTGGAGTTGTTGGTCTGATTTTTGTTGCGATTCTTGAGATTTTGAATCATGATGTGTATAATTACTCAAAAAGTAATTTGACAGAGATGTAAACAGTTTATCTCCTTTTATGAATGAAGTTTTATGGTTTCAATGCTTTATCTCAAAAAGTTTTTAATTTCTGCTGATTTTTGGTATTTTGCTGCTAATCGAATCGCTTCCGCTTAGTTTAAACTCGAAGTTATGTGTTTATCTCGGGTTTTGGAGATCAGAGCCCACAATTAAGTGGTATCAGAGCTCCAGGTTCGCTGAGTGTACAGAGGCATAGGACTTAGGATGTCGAGTCTATCCTTAGTGTTCCTTCCTTATCTAATAGAATCTTCTGCTCCTCAGGAGAAGAAGATACATAAGGATGGCAGAGCCACATGATGAGTACGTGTGGCAGAGAGTAGTGCTAGTGCACCTCAAGGCGGTGCAAGGGTTCCAGAAATAGAACAGCCTGCACCTGAGCCACCCCGGGAGCCACCCCAGTTTGACCCAGTCGATATGGGTAACCCAGAAGTTCAGACGATGTTTGGGCAGTTTATGACTGCCATGACACATATAAGCGACAGGATGCCCATGCCTGCACCTAGGGCACATGTCCAGCCTGAAGGACAAGGTATCGGGAAAACGTTCGAGCGACTATGTCGTGTCGGAGCTACCGAGTACTTTGGGACTGCCGACCCCACAGATGCTGATCTGTGGTTGACAGAATTGGAGAAGGCTTTCAGGATTCTTAATATCCCGGAAACTGAGAAGGTTAGACATGCTGTCTATCTTCTCAAGGGAAGCGTTGGTCACTGGTGGAACATGGAAGAGCAGAAGAGACCTGGAATAGAGATCTCATGGGAAGAGTTTCGTCGGGAATTTGTTCATAGATATTTCCCGAAGACCTTCCTAGATGAGAAGATCTCTCAGTTTGAGAGATTGAGGTAGGGCATGATGAACATTAGCGAGTATGAAGCTAAGTTCATGGAGTTGCTGCGGTTCTGTCCGCACATGGCTGCCACAGAAGAGGAAAGAATCAGGAGATTCGAGAAGGGTTTGAATGATGATATGTCAACCCCTGTGTCTGCCTTAGAAAACTGAGAGAGATTCTCTACCTTTGTTGAGTCAGTCCGAAGGATAGAGAGATCTGTGGTTGAGAAGAGGCAAACCCAGAAAAGATATCCACAGTTCCAGGGTTCTTCATCTAGGGATTCCAAGAAACCTAGATTCTCTGCACCTAACCCTCCACCACCCAGATCGAGTTCTCAAACTTAATGGTCACCAAGTAGAGGTAGAGGACGGAGTCAACCGCCTCAAGGGACTCACAGTTCTGCATCGATGTCAGTCACTGGACCACCAAGACCACCACAACTGGAGAGAAGTTGCTACAACTGTGGTAAGGTGGGACATTTGATGAAGGACTGCCGCTCTAAGCCTGTCAGTGTGACACAGTCTCTGAGACAAGGTCAAAAGGGATCACAGAGAAGGCAATCTCAAGGAGCAGCTCAAGGACGCGGGCAAGCGTCTCAAGCTGGATCATCAGCACCACCTCAACACCAGGCTACAACGAGGTTCTATGCTATGAACCCACCAGAGGCAGTGGTCAATCCACAAGTAGTGGCAGGTCAGATGGAACTTTTATATTCTGATATGTCTAAATCTTGTGTAGTATCTGTTCTGATTGACCTGGGTGCTACACACTCTTTCATCACTCGAAGAGTGATTCGCTACTGCAATATGACTGTCAGTCATAGGGCAGATAGTTTGTTGTTGGAGACTCCGTTGAGAGGGTCTGCCGTTTTGCAGGAGGTATGTTCTCCCTGCATCCTCTTCTTTTCTGATCATCGCATTCAAGTGGATCTAATACCACTTGATATGCAAGGATTTGATATAATCCTAGGAATGGATACCTTAGAGAGGTATAGAGTTGTCTTGGATTGTGAGTCCAAGTTGGTTGTGTTTGCTGATGAAAGCAACACATGGATCTTTCAAGGAGAAAGAAAGATCATGCCCACCTATCTTGTATCAGCTATGGTTGCTGATAAGCTGATGAGGCAAGGATGTTATGCATTCTTGGCCCATGTGGTAGATGTTACCAAGGAGAGTCCCAATCATGCTGAAGTTCCTATAGTCAGGGAATTCAAGGATGTGTTTCCTGAAGAACTTCCTGGTATACCACCACCTCGGGAGATTGATTTTGAGATCAATTTGGTCCCAGATACGAAACCCATAGCCCAGACTCCGTATAGGATGGCGCCTGCCGAGATGGCGGAACTCAAGAAACAACTTCAAGAGTTACTTGAGAAAGGTTTCATCCGACCGAGTACCTCACCTTGGGGTGCTCCGGTTTTGTTTGTTAAAAAGAAATATGGGTCAATGCGGTTGTGCATTGACTACAGACAACTCAATAAAGTAACAATAAAGAACAAGTACCCTTTGCCGAGGATTGATGATCTTTTTGACCAGTTGCGTGGTGCAACAGTCTTCTCAAAGATAGATTTGAGATCTGGATATCATCAACTCCGCATTAAGGACAGTGACATATCCAAGTCTTCCTTTAGGACAAGATATGGTCACTATGAGTTCATGGTTATGTCATTTGGACTAACTAATGCACCAGCTGCATTTATGGAACTCATGAATAGAATCTTTCGACCTTTCCTTGATCAGTATGTTGTCGTCTTCATAGATGACATTCTGATTTATAGTAAGGATGCTCAGCAGCATGAGCAGCATCTTCGCCAAACTTTGACCTTGCTAAGAGAACATAAGCTATACGCTAAGTTTAGCAAGTGCGAGTTCTGGTTACCTGAAGTGTCTTTTCTTAGACATGTGGTATCTGCCTCGGGTATTTGTGTTGACCCTAAAAAGGTAGAATCTGTTCTACAATGGGAACAACCGAAAACACCGACGGAGATTAGAAGTTTCTTGGGGTTAGCTGGTTACTATCGAAGGTTTATTAAGAATTTTAGTTCTATAGCCTTACCTTTGACCAAGTTAACCCGGAAAGATGTTCCTTTTTCTTGGAGTGATAAGTGTTGACAATCTTTCCAACTGTTGAAGGAGAGGTTGACAAGTGCACCTGTGCTTGTGCTACCTGAGCAAGGAAAAGGATATGTAGTCTTCTGTGATGCCTCCAAGAATGGACTTGGATGTGTGTTGATGCAAGATAAAAAAGTGATTTCTTTTGCTTCTCGACAGCTTAAGAAGCACGAGGAGAATTATCCGACACACGATCTGGAGTTAGCTGCTGTGGTTCATGCCTTGAAAATCTGGAGGCATTATCTCTACGGAGAAACATTCCAAATATTCACAGACCACAAGAATCTTCAGTATATCTTTTCTCAGCATGAGCTTAACATGAGACAACGTCGCTGGATGGAGTTAATCAAGGACTACGGCTGTACGATTAATTACCATCCGGGCAAGGCTACTGTGGTTGCAGGAAATCAACAACATCAACCATGGATGGAGCACAACTAAGTTCTTTAGTATGCTCTAGGAGAGATATGCTTATCTCTTTAAGGCAAAACAATGTACAGTTGAAGGTGTCATTGTTAGCCAGTTTGTTAGCTGAGATGCATATTAAACCTACTCTAAGAGAGCAGATAAAGGAGGCACAGTTAGAGGATGCTGCAGTTCAACAGATCAGGTCTGAGTATGGTGATGAAAAACAAGATGGTTTCCATGACTCAGATGACCATGTGGCATGCTATCATGGGAGGATGATAGTGCCAGATGTGGATAACCTGAGGAAGCTAGTCCTGGAAGAAGCTCATTCTTCAATGTATGCTATGCATCCAGGGAGCACCAAGATGTATCGAAATTTGAAAGATATGTATTGGTGGCCCGGGATGAAGAAGGATGTTGCAGAGTTTGTGATGAGGTGTCCAGTGTGTCAGCAGGTTAAGGCTGAGCACCAGAAGCCTGCAGGAACAATGCAACATTTACCCATACCACAGTGGAAAAAGGACCATGCGACCATGTACTTTGTTGTTGGCCTACCCAGGACAAGCAAAGAACATGATTCCATTTGGGTAATTGTTGATAGGTTGACAAAGACAGCGCATTTCTTGCCTGTCAAAACAACCTATTCTGCTGAGAGGTTATCCCAGTTGTATGTGCAAGAGATAGTGCGGTTGCACGGAGTTCCTGTCTCTATAGTTTCTGACAGAGGTCCCCAGTTCACAAGTCGTTTTTGGGAGCAATTACACAGAGCCTTAGGCACCAAGTTAAGGTTTAGTACAACCTTTCACCCACAGACTGATGGACAGTCTGAAAGGACTATACAGACCTTGGAAGACCTATTGAGAGCATGTGTTCTTCAGTTTACCGGGAGTTGGGATCTACACCTGAGCTTAATAGAGTTTGCCTATAACAATAGCTATCAACATAGTATTGATATGGCACCATATGAAGCCTTGTATGGTAGACGTTGTAGATCACCTTTGTGTTGGTATGAGACTGGTGAGCACCATTTGTTAGGTCCTGATCTTGTGCAGCAAACTACAGAGAAGATTAAAGTTATACAACAACAGCTTAAGACTGCACACGATAGGCAGAAGTCGTATGCTGATAAACGTCGTAGACCCCTAGAGTTCCAGGTTGGAGACAGAGTGTATCTCAAGGTCTCACCATGGAAAGGAATCCTTCGTTTTGGAAGAAAAGGGAAGTTAGCTCCTAGATTTATGAGACCTTATCCAATCATTGAGCGAATTGGAAAGGTAGCCTATAGACTAGAGTTACCTCAGGAGTTGTAGAAGTTACATCCTGTTTTTCACATTTCCATGCTGAGGAAATGTCACCCCGACACCGAGTCAGTTCTACAACCTATGGAAGTAGAATTGAATGAAGATATAACATATGAGGAGGGACCAGTGTCCATTCTTGATAACAGAATTAAAAAGTTAAAGAAGAAAGATATAAGTCTTGTGAAAGTCCTCTGGAACCACCGTGGTGTTGAAGAAGCCACTTGGGAACTAGAGGATGATATGAGAAGGAAATACCCTACTCTTTTCTCTTAATGCGTTTTATCGATTTCGGGGACGAAATCCTTGTAAGGGGTGGATAATTTGTAACATCCCTAACCTGGGTTATAACCTAAACCTGGAAGTTTTGCCTAAATTATGTAATTAAACACCTGTGAGTATTCTCTGGCATGTAACTAAGTTCTTAAAGGAACATATACTTTCAATTTTTCTCCTTTATAAACAAAGTTGTAGCATTGTTTTGTAATGCAGGGACCCATGCGCAAGTTACCCAATTTAAGGGTTTAACTTGCAATTTCACAGGTTAAGATGTTCTTTTGATGTTGGGACATCATATGAGTGAATATGATGAGGCATGATGGATTTTCCAAGCTTGGGCATTCAAATGCAGCTTGTGGAGTGATCCTAATGCTTAAAAACCCTAATTTGGAGTAAAGTGTAATTTACCCAAATTGTGGGTGAAATTTGTAAAGTACACCATCTAGAGCATCTTATATGACACTTGGCATCATTTAGGGTAGAAATGATGAAATAGATACATCAATTAATAATCAGATAAAAAAAGTGATCTTTGTGCATGAAATTCACCATATATGGGTATGGAGATCTTTCATGTATGAACCATAGTTGAACGTTGACCTTCTTCACCTTTGGACCTTGGGTTTAAGATGAGTTTTGCTTAAGTATGAAAGGGAGAAACGTGGCTTATAATAAGGAGAAGTGATGTGCCTATAAGAAAGGAGGGACCTAATTAAGAAAAGGAGAAACTAGTTGTCCTTATGTTGGAAAAGACCCCAAGATATATATATACACCCTTCCTTTGTTTGTAAAGGAACGTTTCCTTCACTTCCTTTCTTATTTACTTGCTTAGACCGAATTAGGACAGAGCTCTGGAGAAGAGGAGGGCGACCAACCTGTTCTAGGTAAGAGAACACCACCTTCTAGCTTGAATTCATGGAGAAAATTCTTGTATAAGGTTGGTTTCATGGCTAATTCACTTAGCTTTCTCGTTCTAGACATCTTTTCCCAACCTTTCCTTGGAAAAGCACCCTTGTCCGACCTGTGGAGCTCAAGAAACCATTAGAGGCTTTAATCTTGGAAGCTTGGAGCTCAAGGAATGACCTTAAGGCGGGTTTTATAACTTTAAACTCTTTGCTTTATATGCATATTTGTTCTTGCAATTTTAGCATTTAGTTCTCCTTCTACCTCCCTTCTTCCTTGCACATTTTCAAGTAAAACGGTGGTATAACCGTACTTTATAGAGGTTGAAGAAGATGGGCGTGATTACCAAAGTTACTTTATCAAACGGTCCTGGTTCCCCCCCCCTTCTGACCAAACCGTTTGAAGGGCAAACGGGTTCACAAGGTCGGTTGGAGAAAAGGGGTTCAACCCGTTTGAGGGCGTTGACCAAGCGTTGACCGTTTGGGATTCCTGTTCATAATCATGTAGGCTAATGACCCACCAAATTTGAGGGGTTAACTCCAAAGGAATCGTAGGTTGAAGGCCAATCAATTAGGCAATCGAATTGAATTAAGTGCTGATTTTCCAAACTGATTAACTTGAACTTTTTGGGCAAACGGGTTCAACCCATTTGAATGAGTTGACCAAGCGTTGACCGTTTGAGTTTCCTGTTCATAATATGTTGAATTTCATTCCTGAAAAGAATCAAAGTTAAATTCTTAACCAATTGAGAGTTGAAGGCACTTCAACATCCTAACCCTAATTGGGTTGAAATTGCTGTTTTCATATATAGTTTTTGTTGAGTTTTGGGTTGAAGGACCCAAACGGTCTCAAAACCGTTTGGGGGTTCCTCCAAATAGTCTCAAGACCGTTTGGGCATAACCCAAGACCGTTTGAAGGTCTAAAGTTGAGGTAATTTGATGGGTTGACACTCGTTTAGGCTCAAACGGGTCCACACTTGTTTAGGCTCAAACGAGTCCACACTCGTTTAGGCTCAAATGGGTTGACACTCGTTTAGGCTCAAATGGGTCCACACTTGTTTAGGCTCAAATGGGTTGACACTCGTTTAGGCTCAAACGGATCCACACTCGTTTAGGCTCAAATGGGGTCATACACATTTAAGCTCAAACGGGTTCACACTCGTTTAGGCTCAAACGGGTCCACACTCATTTAGGCTCAAATGGGTTGACACTCGTTTAGGCTCAAATAGGTCCACACTCGTTTAGGCTCAAACGGGTCCACACTCGTTTAAGCCTAAATGGGTCCATACTCGTTTAATGCTCAAATGGGTTTAGGGTCGTTTGAGATTAAACGAGTTCAAGGTCGTTTAAAATTTAAATGGGTTGGAGGTTGAAGGTTGAAACCAATTGGAGACCTTCAAGGTTGTTTATACTTAATCACTTGAAGGTGTAAATGGTTCAATGATGATCTAATCTAAACCCTAATGGTAACTTAAGATATTAAGAGACTAAGTGACTAATGAATTGACCCATAATGATGATAAATGGGTAAATTACCAAAATGCCCTTGAAAGGTTCAATTGAGTGATACCTTGTTTTAATCAAACCCTAATCACATGATGGTGATGTGTTGACTTGTGTTAGTCAATGAGGACTTAACCCAACCTAATCTAGAGTGGTGTAATCACCATCTACTAGTTAGAGGAGAGAGAAAGTACCCTCTTATGGTGGAAACTCAAGTAAAGTACCTTCAATACACATGAATGTGCATGATTAGGGTATGATCCACCTATGTGAGATTATGGAAACCCTAATTATGATAAATGATGAATCTTAACCTAAATCTGAGAGCATCAATGATGATGTTATGAGTTCAATTCACCATAATATGAATAGTAAACCCTAATTCTAGGGTGATGACTGTAATGTGAATAGTAAACCCTAATTCTAGGGTGATGACATGTAATGTGAATAGTAAACTCTAATTCTAGGGTGATGATATGTAATGTGAATAGTAAACCCTAATTGATGAGAATCAGGGAACTTAGCTCTTATGGCAAGAGTGAAGGTATAATTCTTGAATTGAATTGCTTTCATCAGTTGAATTAACCATGCAGGTTCTTATATGAGGATGATCATATCCAGGTATGGATGATGATGCTACATTCATTGAAAGCATGTTGTTAGCTTTATGAATAGTAAAATATCTTGATGTCTTGTCAGTGGCATCTTATGAGATTAATGGGCTATGAGAGCCATAAATACCATCAAGGTCATGCTTTAGAGATGACTTGTGATGAGAGTATTGAGAAATGATAATTGATGTGAGTTAGGCTTGTTACATTTAGTATTTTCCCTTCATAGCTGCTATGCTAATGTTATTGTTTGAGAACAATGTATGATGTTAAAAGAATACGGAATGTACCTAACTAATTAAGTGTAATCATACCATGGAGAGCCCTGATCATAGATCCATCATTGTCAGAGATCAAATGATGGTGAAACAGGTTTTCCTAAGGGAACTCCTGGAACACATACTTTTGAGTATGTGGGGTATATGGATGTGTAGAACCTTACATCCTAGTGTAGGTATTGATGTAGATGTGTAATCCGTCAATCCTTCACTACAAATCCATACCGCATCAATGGAAGGTAAACACAAAATCTCCTGATGACGAAGAAAGCACATATACCGTATCAGTGGAAGGTAAACACGAAATCTCCTGATGACGAAGAGAGTACAGAATGCCACTGTAACTCTAAAATAGCGAAGGACCAGATTACCCTGGTAAGCTATAATAGCAGAGACACAAGATGTCCTGCAAGTAATCCTCTTACTGACTGAGGAAGGTAAAGGTCATGAGAATCCGGCTCTTTCAATGACCTAGTATGATACCGAGGCATGTAACAGTGATCGGTTGGAGTATGAGTGGTATACCTCATCTCCGCAGGGCATAATAATAATAATAATAATAATAATAATAATAATAATAATGTTTGAAAAACATAATCTACAGCGTAGTATACTTGTTAGAGATAACTACGAGTCAATTGATTGATGTTACACTGTATGGTGCATATGTTCTTCATGTTTCATAAATGTTGAACTCTTGCTTACTACCAAAACTGCTGTGGAATACTTTGAAAGCTTTTACTGCTTATGTTATTTTTTGTTTTTCTTTATAAAGCTTCTAGTGGAGAGTTATAACTCCTGCTGGGACAATTATTTAAAATTGTCTCACCCCGTAGACTTCAACTTTTTAGGTGGTCGTCGAAGACAGAGGAACCGGTCTACACGTGACCAGTCCCAGCAGCAGCAGCACCAGGAGCAGCAGTAAATCTCAGGTGGAGATTTAGCCTGCTATGTGGTGTAGATAGAGTCAGTCCTATGTGTCCTCTGTACTCTCAGGTCTTGGAGTTGTTGGTCTGAGTTTTGTTGCGATTCTTGAGATTTTGAATCATGATGTGTATAATTACTCAAGAAGTAATTTGACAGAGATGTAAACAGTTTATCTCCTTTTATGAATGAAGTTTTATGGTTTCAATGCTTTATCTCAAAAAGTTTTTAATTTCCGCTGATTTTTGGTATTCCGCTGCTAATCGAATCGCTTCCGCTTAGTTTAAACTCGAAGTTATGTGTTTATCTCGGGTTTTGGAGATCAGAGCCCACAATTATCATCCAAACCCTAAGATACAACAAGTTAGAATTAGCTCACCAATTATTGTATGATGTAGCTAGTCCACATTTATTTGAATATTCGATCATAAGAAAATCATTAGGGTGATATTAGGGTTCCATTGGGATAGATGCATTTTTCTGAGGTAGTAGCTAAAGTTTGGTATTTTTCTGGTTAATGGATTATTTTCTAGGCTTTTCTAAAGTTCTGATCATTATCTGGAAAATTACTGATGAGATAAATAAATAAGAAATACATTACCGGAAACAAGGAGGGGGTCGCGTCTTAGAAGCTTCAACTGGGTGAAATTGTCCTTGGTGTGAAAACGCTATGTCAATCTACTAGTAGGGTGAGATCGGTAAAACTTACATCTGAAGCACTGCTTTGGCTTCCAGCCTTGTATGAGCAGGAAATGCTCTGGAAGGTTGAATCCACCACCACGATTCCAAGGAAGCTAGAGATCAGGGAATCTTGGGGTGTCGGGCCGCCTCTTCTTGAAGTTAGCCAACCCTCTCACACAGCCAACGATGCTCGATAGGGCGAGTTTGACTTGTTAGGGAAACCAACAGAAGACTGGGGAGCCAAGAAATCATGATGCAATTGTTAGATAAATGATGGTTACTGTAGCTTCACGTAATTGCTGTAGCACGTAATTATTGTAGCGTCGTTACTGTAGAAAGTCATTTATTTAGCATGGGTTAAGCCCAATGTAGTGCAGCAAGTACATGTGAGAATGTAGTGTTGTTTCTAGTGCAAATGGCAAAGAAGTTTTATCCCATATTGCTCACACCTAGAACTTTTGTGGTCCTCATATGTAGGATCACATGGGGCACTAGTGTCAAAAGGAGTCCTAGGAAGGAGGTATGCTCACCTCCTTGGTGGGTGGGGTTACCACATCACAACACACGCGCGCACGCCACGCCACGCCTCGCCTGGCCGGGCCGGGCTCGGGCTGGGGCTTGTGGCTTGTGGATTGTGGATTGTGGAGAATGTCTTCCGTCTTCTTTTTGCACTAGGATACAACTAAGTAATTAATTACTCGTGTAATTAAGTGTTGCTTTCTTATTCGGATTTCTTAAATCCTAATTAGAAAGTGTTTCTCTTTTACGGATTATTCCGTATTGTGTACAAGAGCAACCGAGTGTTTGCGTCTTACTGGGAATAGGATTAGGGACGTGCGTGGCTATATATACACATCCAGTCATTAGGGTTAAACACACCAAAAATAGTCTTCTGCCGCCGTGTGTTTTGTGAGCCCTAAACTTGAGTGCGAGAGCTTCGTCCCGGAGCTGATTTGTGGAGTTGTCCTCCTGAGCAAAGTGCGACTCCTCCTTCCTGTCCTCAAGACGCAACTGTCAGGCGGTGGTTCCTGCAGTTGCTGTGCTGCACTGGTAGCAGTGCAACGTGCGCGAGCAAGACGTGCAACAATCCAGGTTCGTGCCGGATCAAGACTGGGAGAACGGTGCCTATCCGCGAGGATTGTCGGGCACTGATTTCTTTAAGTAACACGCTCGTTTCTCAACGAACGATCTGGTTTGTGAATCTAACTTCTATTTTCTATTCTCCTGCTTCGTTTGTTCTTCGATTCTTATTTTGGATCTGCCTGCACTGTTAATTATATTGCACCTGTCGCTGTTGCACGAACGACGATAACCAATATTAACAACAGTCTTAAAGAAATCATATTTCTGTCGTTAATTAACTATGGCCGGTTTGGGTGGTTCGGGATGTAAGATTGATACAACCAATATGCCTGAAAAGTTTACTGGTACGAACTTTGCCCGTTGGCAGAGTCGTATGGAAATTTGGTTGAATATTTCAGGTTATGATCAATATTTAATTGAAACTGAACCTGTATCTGATGAAACAATTCCTGATAATGCAAACATTATTGCTAATTGGAAGAAGGGTGATAAAACGTGCCGTGGTTTAATTCTGTTTGGTTTAAATAACAAACTGTATGATTCTTACTCAAAGCCGCCAGTCACTACGTCCAAGGTTTTATGGGAATTGTTAATTAAGAATCTTAGCATTGAAAACCAGGGTGTTGAAAAATACTGTGTGTCTAAATTTCTTAAGTTTCAGATGGTTGAGGGTAAATCAGTTTCTGATCAAACACACGATCTACAACTCCTAGTTCATGAACTCTCAGATGCCAAGATGGTGTTGCCTGAGAAATTTGTTGTTATGTCTATCATAGAAAAATTCCCTAAGTCATGGGAGTCGTTTGGTATGTCTCTAAAGCATCGCAAAGGGACACACACCATGGATGAATTAATGATGGATATTAATATACAAGAAGAACATTTAAAGGAGAAAGGGGTCAAGGTGCCTACTGATGCTAATCCAACTGTTAATCTTACTTCTACGAAAAACACCAAAGATAAGAAATCTAAGAATGCACATAAACCCAAGGCAAAGATCCAAAAGAAACCGAAGAACAAACCTTGTTGGACTTGTGGACAGGTTGGCCACTGGAACAAGGATTGTCCTACTAAGAAGGCAAAGAAAGCTACCACATCTGCAACTGAGGAGGCTGTGGTCAACATGATGACTGCATCCTTGAACCTCAATGATGGGTACGTGTCTATTAAACTTGAAATTCTTTCTATATTTGAACCACTTTATTGGATAATTAACACTGGGGCTAATGTACATGTATGTGCTGATAAATCCCTATTTGTGTCTTATCAGGCCTCTCGAGGTCGGTCCGTGACTTTGGGCGATTCCAGCTCTGCAGAAGTCAAAGGCGAAGGACGGGTGGACTTGAAGTTCCCTTCGGGGAAGGTTTTGACTCTTAACAGGGTCAGACATGTTCCAACCATTCAACGCAATATCCTTAGTGGCGTCATATTAGTTAGATAAGATTATAGAGTAGACTGTAAATGTAATAAGACTATTATTACACGCCTTCGTGATTCTTCGTTTTTTGGCAAGGGGTACTTATGTGATGTGGAGAACTTGTTTAAGATTCATGTTGAACCTGTTTCAAATTCCGTTTTAAATTTGAATGATTATAGTTCTGTTTGCATGAATCTTGTTTCATTCGATGTATGGCATTCACGTTTGGGACATGTTAATGTTGCCTCAATGAAGCGTATGATGAATCTAGATTTGATCCCTAAATCTGAAGTTAGCAACAATAAATGTGAAATCTGTGTACAAGCTAAATTGCCTAGGAAGCCTTTTCATTATGTGAATAGGAATTCAGAAATTTTGGATTTAGTTCATACAGATATCTGTGAATTTAATGGTGTTGCTACGAGAGATCAAAAACGTTATTTTATAACTTTTATTGACGATGCGAGTAGATACTGTTATGTCTTTTTACTTAGAAGTAAAGATGAGGCATTGAAAAAATTTCAAATTTATAAGAAAGAAGCTGAAACTCAAACCGGTAAAGTACTTAAGCGATTAAGGTCTGATAGGGGAGGAGAGTACACCTCAAATTTGTTTTTAGAATTTTGCCAATTACATGGTGTAGTTCATGAGGTCACTACTCCTTATTCACCACAATCAAATGGAATAGCTGAACGTAAAAACCGAACCTTAATAGATATGGTAAATACCTTACTCCAAACATCTGGATTACCCAACTTTATGTGGGGGGAAGCTTTGAATACGGCTTGCCATATTCTGAATAGAGTTCCCCATAAACATTCAGAGAGTAGTCCGTTTGAGTTGTGGAGAGGAAGGAAACCGAGTCTTAAATATCTTCGAGTGTGGGGGTGCCTTGCAAAGGTACTTGTCCCTGAACACAAAAGGAAGAAATTAGGACCGAAAACGGTTGATGTCATATTCTTAGGTTATGTAGAGACAAGTTATGCTTATAGATTCCTGATTGTAAAATCAGATATCTCTGGCATTGAGGTCAATACAATTGTGGAATTACGTGATGCAACATTCTTTGAGGATGTGTTTCCTATGAAAACTGGTGTGCCCAATGAAGTTTCTCAAGAAGATTCATTTACCACAGGTTCCATTCCCGAGCACGTGGAAAGGATGACAAATGTGGGGGGGTGACTCAGAACATGCTATTTTTGAATCTGATGATTATGAAGAAATAGTTGAACCAAGGAGAAGTAAACGGCCCAGGACATCCAAAGACTTTGGAAGTGAGTTTCTTACTTACAATGTTGAGGATGATCCTGTTACTTTCAAACAAGCTATGGAATCTCCAGAAGCTAAGTTTTGGAAAGAAGCCGTTAATGATGAAATCCAATCAATTCTCTCGAATGGAACTTGGGAATTGGTGGATTTGCCTCCTGGTTGTTCTGTAGTTGGTTGCAAATGGATTTTTAAGAAGAAACTTAATGCAGATGGGACAATCAATAAGTATAAGGCTAGGTTAGTTGCTAAGGGTTACACACAAATGGAAGGAAAAGATTATTTTGATACCTATTCACCTGTTTCCCGTATGACCACAATCCGAGTGCTTATAGCATTGGCTTCCATTTATAATCTCTATATCCACCAGATGGATGTGAAGACCGCGTTCTTACACGGTGATCTTCAAGAAGAGATATATATGGAACAACCTGAGGGATTTGTGGGTCGTGGGAATGAGTCCAAAGTGTGTAAACTTGTGAAGTCATTATATGGATTGAAACAAGCCCCTAAGCAATGGCATGAGAAGTTTGATTCTGTGATATCATTGTTTGGCTTTATTTCTAATGAATTTGATAAGTGTCTCTACTGCAAGATTGTCAATAATGGATTCATTTTGTTATGCTTATACGTCGATGATATCCTGCTTTTTGGTTCCGATATGAAAGTAGTAAAAGAGACAAAGTCATTCTTGTGTAGCAAGTTTGAGATGAAAGATATGGGTGTCACTGATGTGATTTTAGGGCTTAAAATCATAAGGTCTACTGATGGTATAACTCTCTCACAGTCTCACTATGTTGAGAAGATACTGGAGAGGTTTGAGTACACATCACATAAACCTGTTAAGACCCCATATGATTCATCCAAACCCTTGTTCAAGAATGAGACTGGGGTTCCAGTGTCTCAATTATGATACTCTCAGATTATCGGAAGTTTGATGTATCTTATGAACTGTACACGTCCAGACATTGCGTTTGCCGTGAACAAGTTAAGTAGATACACCAGTTGTCCCGACAAGACCCATTGGGAAGCTCTTGACAGAGTTCTGAGGTATATCAAGGGAACACATTCCCTTGGGCTGCATTATGGTAAACATCCTTCCGTAGTCGAAGGATATAGTGATGCAAGCTGGATTGCCGTGAATTTTGGGAGTAATGGTGTCTCAGGATATGTATTCCTGTTGGGAGGAGGAGCTATTTCCTGGAGGTCTAAGAAACAGACCATATTGTCTCGGTCCACTTTTGAAGCAGAGTTGTGTGATTTAGATGAATCTGGAATGGAAACTGAATGGCTACATGGACTTATGTCTAGTTTACCTATGGTAATGAAGCTGCTTCCTGCAATTTCAGTTCACTGTGACAACACTACAACTATTGCTAAAATAAAGAGTTCCAAGTACAATCAAAAACAGCGTAGACACATCCAAGTCAGATTGAAATCTGTAAGGGAGTTAGTGTCTAATGGGGTCGTGGCTGTGGACTACGTCGGTACCAAAGATAATACAACTGATCCTTTCACTAAAGGTCTTACCTTGGCTTTAGTGGAAAAATCTAGGTTGGGGATGGGACTGAAACCCCTATAGATTTGCAAGCAGTAGCAACCCAACCCAAAAGAGTAGAGATCTCACAAATTGGGTTCAATGTGGTAATAACAAGCTGTCGGGTAAATCAGATGACACTATGTATTCTTGTTTGATGCTTCTTGCATCTGTGTGTCTATCTCCTGGAAACCTGTTAGTGTCATGACTGCAAGTTAGTAAGAGAGTAGTCTCTTAATGGTGTCAAGTCTTAGGATAGGATGTTAGCAGTACATCCTTGGAGACTCTAGCTAAGTGGATGATGTTGTGTAGGCCGCAACAGGAGAATTGGGTTGTTCTCTGTTATCAATCATGATATAAAATTTTGTATGCATGGCCTTAATGCATTGCTTTTCTTTTACTACCATGTCTTTATTGTGTTGTTACCAACCTATACTCTTATACCCAAGGTTCAGGTTCAAGACTTTTGTTCACCTAGTTCCTACAGGGGTCATAGTTGGATAACTCAGGTAGATTCAAACCGAAAGGTATCTGCTGAAAGCACAGTATGCAGAACTGAATGGTAGAGCACACTACACATTGGACTTTGTGGGGGATTGTTAGATAAATGATGGTTACTATAGCTTCACGTAATTACTATAGCATCGTTACTGTAGCAAGTCATTTATTTAGCATTGGTTAAGCCCAATGTAGTGCAGCAAGTACATGTGAGAATGTAGTGTTGTTTCTAGTGCAAATGGCAAAGAAGTTTTATCCCATATTGCTCACACCTAGAACTTTTGTGGTCCTCATATGTAGGATCACATGGGGCACTAGTGTCCAAAGGAGTCCTAGGAAGGAGGTATGCTCACCTCCTTGGTGGGTGGGGTTACCACATCACAACGCACGCACGCACGCACGCGCGCCACGCCACGCCTCGCCTGGCCGGGCTTGGGCTCGGGCTTGTGGATTGTGGAGAATGTCTTCCGTCTTCTTTTTGCACTAGGATACAACTAAGTAATTAATTACTCGTGTAATTAATTGTTGCTTTCTTATTCGGATTTCTTAAATCCTAATTAGAAAGTGTTTCTCTTTTACAGATTATTCCGTATTGTGTACAAGAGCAACCGAGTGTTTGCGTCTTACTGGGAATAGGATTAGGGATGTGCGTGGCTATATATACACATCCGGTCATTAGGGTTAAACACATTGAAAACAGTCTTCTGCCGCTGTGTGTTTTGTGAGCCCTAAACCTGAGTGCGAGAGCTTCGTCCCGGAGTTGTTTTGTGGAGTTGTCCTCCTGAGCAAAGTGCGACTCCTCCTTCCTGTCCTCAAGACGCAACTATCAGGCGGTGGTTCCTGCAGTTGCTATGCTGTACTGGTAGCAGTGCAGCGTGTGCGAGCAAGACGTGCAACAATCCAGGTTCGTGCCGGATCAAGACTGGGAGAACGGTGTCTATACACGAGGATTTCCGGGCACTGATTTCTTTAAGTAATAGGTTTAGGGTTTGCCAATCTAGCTTCTACCTGTCGCTCTTGCAGGAAGGACGATAACCAATATTAACAATAGCAATCACAAGAAGAGAGAAACGTGTACCCTCAAATCCAACCTGAGACATTTTTGAGGTGAGCTCGAGTTGCAATGTCAAAACCATGGAGGACAGGCTCATGGTCGTCCTTGGCGGAGCAGAAAGAAAAGAGATTGAGTGCCAAATATCTACCTTGGTTGACTCGTGGGAAGAATCAAGGAAGCTTTAGTAGGCTTTCATGAACCTCCCGGTGAACCTTCCGCAAGTTGCGAACACCAGGAGTCCTCTGTCAGTGAGGCTTTCCGCTGCAGCCTGATAACACCAAATTTTGTGACGTTTTTGCCGTTTTTCTGTTATCAAAACTACCCTTTTCTGCTATTTTCCTCTATTTTATTAGCATTTTCGCAATAATTGGCCAAGCAATGCTCTTATTCCAATTTTTCCTATCTTCTACAGAGTTTTCCTCGTTTTTGTGCAATAAGGCCGATTCCGGCCCAATAAGTCTAAGCCCGTCTCGACCTTCCTCACGCCCGATACAACCCAGCCCGACAGGGGCTGGGCGACACGAGAATGATCGGCAAAGAAGGGCGCTGCGCAAGAAGGACGTGTCGGCCGACATACTGTCTACCCGACAGGGAGCCAAAGCCGCATCGACGACCTAACTCGTCGGGCGACACAGCCACTCACCGGCAGGCGTGCCGCCAGCCACGTGACCGATAGCCAGCGCCTCGCGCCGAGACATACCTGTATCGACCGTCCACATCCATTGACCGGCGTATAAGGGAGCTACGTGGCGTTTCCAGCACCATAACCACTTCTACCGCCGCCTATAAATAGCAGCTACGGGAAAGGGTCGGAGAGGTCGGACAAGTCGAGAGAGTCGGAAGAGAATTCGAACAAGACAGTTCGGAAGCCACCTTCGAAGGAAGCTGTGAGAACAAGAGTATCGCGCCCCAGTGCTTGTGCCGGGCGACACTAGGTGAGCTTTCCCTCATCCCGAGAGGGAAGGGATGGTTCACTTAGTGTTGTCCCGGGCGACACTGCGGGCCGATATCGGCCAGCGAAGACGAGCGACACGAGTGCCCGACAGTAGACTCGTAGCTCTTTGCCCGACACGATATCGAACCCGATACGCTCCGCCCGTCATGCGTGCCGCCCGAGAGGGTGCGCCACCCGACATGAGCGTATCGGCCAGGGTCCTTGAGCGATACAATCAGTCGTCAGTCGGCGCTGCCCGAGAGGGGGTGCCGCCCGACACTGCCGTATCAGGGTCGGCTCCTGACCGGTATCGGGCAGGAGAGCTACAGTAGTCTGTCGTTCTTCTACATTAAGAAGGCGACATCTATCTTTAATTCTGTTATTTAAATTCTTAGCTTATGCATTGTATTAAGACCCTTATTGCTTATGGAAATAGAAATGCTTAACTGCTATTTGTTTAATGCTTGGTGCCTTATGATTGGGTAACTGCTGTGTTGGATATCTGAACTCTAGCTTGCATGTTTTGGATCGCGTTTCGCTTAGCTACCAAATCGTCTTTCCCGTCGCAACTACTTTGAGAGTTGGGTTGTGGCTCTAGTGTTTGGTCCGGTTCTGGAGTACGAGAGTGCCCGGAACGGAGTTGTTTTAGTATCATTCCGCTCTAACTTGAGCCCAGCAACCTCGAGAGGGGTGTTGAAGCTTGGTTAGAGGCACCCGCTCTGAGAGGAGGGGTGCAGGGTGTTACTGCTACCGCTTGTCTTACTGAAGTCTTATCCCTTGCATTACGCCTTAAACTGCAGTTTATCTTTCTATTTTTCGTTGCATGAAAATTCCTAAAAACTGCTAAATGACAAAATCTTAATCTTTCTTGTAACTCCAGTTGGAGATAGTTTTCTTTGATTTAATCGTGACAGCTTGTTGTTCCCTTCGGGGAACTTTAATATCTCTTTATACCCACCGGAGTGTAGAGTGTCGATTCAGAGTCATCAACACGACCCACCTTGTCCCTGTGTTCGACCCCGTAAACAAAGTTGCGGGGGCCTAGAAGGATTCAGGTTATAAATGCGAAGGCTCGACTACCTCAAATGCGCCTCCAATTTTAGGACGCGCGATTTAGGCCGGTCAACTTTCTGGCACCGTTGCCGGGGACAAGGAAAATGGCACTGTTGACGAATCCGAAGCCACTAACTACACTCCAGTGCCTCGAGCTTAGAAATAGGCTTGACAACACCTATTTTTCTTTTTCTTTTTCTTTTTCTTTTTCTTTTCTTTAAGCATTATTCTTTGCCGGAACCAAATAACTCTGTGTTCTAACTTGATTTCTCGTGATATTTCAGGTACCCTGCAAAGCTGTAACCTGCTCCACCGAGCCTTGATACCATGCCTCGTTGTGAGTAGCCCCTTTCTGAGGGCGAATGTCAGAGCCAAAGCGAGAGGGCGACCCGGCCTAATTGGGTTAGTCAGCTTTCCGCCTACATAAAAAGACAGGACACCATTATCAACCAGTTGGTACAGGGGACGTTTACCAACCCTGAATCTCTGAATTCCATGCAACACCAGATGGCGAGTCTGCAGATGCGCCAATGGGAGGTCGATCAACGGCTCTCTCAGATGGCTGCTCTGATGAAGAACCCTGCAGGAAAAATGCTCCCTCACCCTGAAACTGCAGTAATGGCAGTGCTTAGATCAGGAAAGACGGTAGAGCGCATTGATGAAGCCCCACCGGAACCTGAGCAAGGGCCCAAGGATGCTATTCCAGCAGGAGGCGGAGGTAGGCCTGCAGAAGCCTAAGAGCCTGCGCCGAGATCGTCCGATGAGCCATCTGGTGGGAGGAATCCTTATGCTCCCAGGATACCGTTCCCGTACAAGCTGATCAAGGCAAATCTGAAAAAGCGGCACGAAAGGTTCATGGACTCGATCAGGAAGCTGCATCTTGAAGTCCCCTTCCTTGACGCTTTGGAGGAGATGCCCACATACACCAAGTTTCTCAAAGATCTAATAATGAAGAAAAGAAGGGGAGGAAGGATAGAGACAGTGTACCTAGCCTCCACTTCCTCTGCCTTCATAAAGCCCAGCTTGCCAACTAAGAGAAGGGATCCCGGAGCTTTCACAATCCCATTCGCCATCGGGGACAATGTTGAGCGGAAGGGTCTAGCAGACTTGGGAGCAAGCATCAGCCTCACGCCCTTAAGTTTCGCGCAAAGGATGGGTTTGACCGACATGGTTCGAACCAATATGCAGATTGAACTGGCGGATCACTCCTTCAAAAGACCTGTTGGCATTGTCGAAGATGTGCCGATTAGGGTCGGTGATTTCTTTATTCCCTGCGACATCATCGTCATCGACACAGCTGAAGATCCCAGATGTCCGATCATCTTCGGACGCCCTTTCTTGGCAACAGGGAGGGCGCTGATTGATGTCTCTGAAGGGATAATCACCTTGAGGGTTGGAAACAACCACATGGACTTCAAGATGAAGGAGATCATGAGAGGTCCATCCCTGTCTGAATCAGCCTGTTTTGCGGATAGTTACAATAAATTCTGCGAGGAAATAGAGGAGGATATCCAGACAGTGGACCCCCTCGCAAGGGCAATAAGCTGTTAGGATCCCGACCTCGAAGATCCTGAGGTCGTGAGGCATCTCGACCTTTTCAGCCTTTCTGACAAAGACTTGCAAGAAGAAGAGGAGGAGGTGAACTCTGTGAAGTATGCCTCCCTTGAGGGAGAACCTCAACAGGAGACACCCCGAGCAAAGCCGGATTTAACAGCGTTGCCTGAAGGACTGAAGTACGAATTTTTAGATGAAGAACAGAGGAACCCAGTCATCGTAAACGCCGATCTTTCAAGCAATCAGCTAGACCGGCTCCTTGAGGAGTTAAGACTCCACAGGGGGGCTATAGGATATTCCGTAGATGATATCAAAGGCCTTAGCCCCGCCCTTTGCATGCATCACATCAACTTGGATGAGTCTGCCAAGCCTCTGGCCCAACCCCAGAGGAAGTTGAATCAGATGCTCAAGGAGGTCGTCAAGAAAGAGGTAATAAAGCTTAGGGACGCGTGGATCATTTACCCAATTAGCGACAGTAATTGGGTAAGCCCGATCCACGTAGTACCCAAGAAAGGCGGAATGACTGTGGTTAAGGGTGAGAAGGGTGACGAGGTGGCGGTAAGGACCGTCACCGGTTGGCGAATGTGCATTGATTACCGAAAGCTAAATCAGGCTACAAAAAAGGATCATTTTCCGCTACCTTTTATTGACCAAGTTCTTGAAAGATTAGCGCATCACGATTATTTTTGTTTTCTTGATGGCTTTTCAGGATTTTACCAGGTACCCATCTTACCCGACGACCAGGAGAAAATGACGTTCACCTGCCTTTACGACACTTATGCCTTTAGAAGGATGCCCTTCGGACTCTACAACGCCCCCGCCACCTTCCAAAGATGCATGATATCAATGTTCTCAGATTTTCTAGAAGACATCATGGAAGTTTTCATGGACGATTTCTCCGTCTATGGAAAGGACTTCGATAGCTGTCTGAAGAATCTGTCGTTAGTACTTCAAAGGTGCGAGGAAAACAGCCTGGTCCTGAACTGGTAAAAATGTCATTTCATGGTGCGGGAGGGCATCGTTCTAGGGTATAAGGTCTCAAGGCGTGGGATCGAGGTGGATACCAGCAAAGTCGAAGCTATATCTAAGCTTCCTCCACCAAAATCCGTCACGGGGATAAGAAGCTTCCTCGGGCACACCGGATATTACCGAAGATTCATCAAGGACTTCTCAAAGATTTCCAAACCATTGTCCAATCTTCTGGTAAAAGATGCTGAATTTGTTTTCTCTAACGATTGTCTCAGTGCTTTTCAGGCCCTGAAAAATGCTTTAGTATCACCACCTATCCTTCAAGTGCCAGATTGGGGTTTACCCTTTGAGCTAATGTGCGACGCTAGCGACTACGCAGTTGGAGCAGTCCTGGGGAAAAAGAAAGATAAAAAGCACCATGTGATTTGCTACGCTAGTCGCACGTTGGACGAAGCACAGGTAAACTACACAACCACCGAGAAGGAGATGCTCGCGATCGTCTTCGCATTTGACAAGTTCAGGTCGTATCTCGTCGGATCCAAGGTCAAAGTATACACAGATCATGGGGCAATAAAATACTTAATGCAAAAGAAAGACGCAAAGCCCAGATTGTTGAGATGGGCCTTGTTGCTCCAAGAGTTCGATCATGAAATTATCGACAAGAAGGGCGCGGAAAATGTGGTCGCAGACCACCTATCGAGGATAGTGGCTGAGAGACAGAGAGGGCCACAAATCGACGACGACTTTGCCGACGAAGCTCTTATGATGGCTGAAGCTCAAGAAGAAGGTTTGCCCTGGTTTGCAGACATCTGCAATTTCCTTGATTGTGGAGAGCTTCCTCCTGACATCACCTACGATCAAAAGAAGAAGCTATTCGCGGATGCCAAGAATTATTAGTGGGATGATCCTCTCCTGTTCAGAAGATGCGTAGACAACTTATACAGGAGGTGCATCCCGGAAGAAGAAACCGCTGATATCCTGAAAGGATGCCACGCCTCCCCCTATGGTGGACACCTGGGTAGCGAAAGAACAGCGGAGAAAGTGCTACAATCAGGTTTCTACTGGCCCTCCTTATTTAAAGATGCTGCACGATTTGTAAAGGTTTGCAAAGAGTGCCAGTCAACGGGAAATATAGGGCGGAGGAATGAAATGCCGATGGCAAGCTGGATCGAAGTGGAAATATTTGACGTATGGGGGATTGATTACATGGGGCCGTTTCCCCCATCCCAGGGGTATCAATACATACTAGTGGCAGTAGATTATGTATCGAAGTGGGTAGCGGCGGTAGCCACCCAAACATGCGACGCCAAGTCGGTTATCAAGCTTTTTGAGAAGACCATCTTTCCCCGTTTCGGTGTACCGCGCACCGTAATAAGCGACGGCGGGTCGCACTTCGGAGAAAGGCAGTTCGAAGCGCTCCTACGTAAGTATGGAGTAAAACATAAGATCGCTACGCCCTACCACCCACAGACATCGGGGCAGGTAGAGGTCTCAAACAGACAGATCAAGCAGATCTTAGAAAAGACTGTCAGCCGCACGCGGAAAGACTGGTCTATGAAACTTGACGACGCGTTATGGGCCTACCGTACTGCTTACAAGATGCCCATTGGAACCACCCCCTACCATCTTATATACGGAAAATCCTGCCATCTGCCTTTGGAACTAGAACACAAGGCCCTTTGGGCGATCAAGTTCCTAAATATGGACCTAGACAAAGCAGGAGAAAAGAGGTTTTTGCAGCTTCAAGAGCTCGAAGAGCTGAGGATTCACGCCTACGAGAATGCAAAGATCTACAAGGAAAGAACAAAAATGTGGCATGATGCCCACCTTAGGAGAAAGGATGTGAGCGAAGGGGATAAGGTCTTGTTATTCAAGTCCTCCATCCGTCTTTTTCCTGGGAAATTACAGACAAGATGGTCAGGACCGTTTTCTGTGTCAAAGATATACCCATCAGGAATGATGGAGCTCCGCGACAAGGATGACCCGACTAAGATCTTCAAGGTGAACGGGCACAGAGTGAAAAGGTTTTATGAAGACGAAGCTTTTGTCAGGAAAGCAGAGATTGACTTGCTGGATGTGGGTACAACCGAAGAGCCTACACCGGTCGAGCTGGCGACGGAAACTTCAGCGCTCCTCGGGAGGCAGCCCGAGTCATAGATTAGGATACATTTCTTTTCTTTGTAAAAACAAACATTATGGACTGTAATAAGGCCCGAGTCAGTGCATGCGCACGTGTGCTGACTCTTTTTGTTTTATGGGCCGCCGCTGTGTTTTGCGGAGCATTGAGGAGTAATATCATCTGAGGTAGGAGATCCTTCTCTATACCAATGATGTTTTACCCTGCAATGGCCTTTTACTTCACCCAGGTTTAGTTTTGGCCTTTTGACCGCCCGCTTTTCTACCGTGTCGACCAGCTGGGCGCAGAACCGCTTGTATCGGGCAGCCTCGCCCCGGGCATCGCAAGGGCAGCGGATGACCCTTGGACTGCCCGATGGGACTGCACGTCTCGGGAATAGCATGACTAAAACGCCCGACGTGCGCCATGTTTTGCCCGTTTTACCCCCAGCTGGGTTCTCTATAAATAGCGTGGAGGTTTCTTCGTGTCGGGCTATCATTTTCTCCTTTTTGCCACCTGGAACGCATGCAGTGATCCTCCCTTTTGCTCATGTGTCGGCCATCTTGCCTTCGCCCTGGCAACGGGCGACGCCTCCTGAGAGCAAAGGTATAGCCCGACACACCTTTTGCCCGACACGTTTTCTCTCGCCCGGCACAGGTTTTGTATCGTGCAAAGCGTATCGGCCGACTTGTTGTTTTCTTACCAAATGACATGGCTTGTCGCCCGATAGGGTTGTAGACCGACATGTTGATCGACCGATAACCCTGTCGCCCGACGCCAGTATCTTTTACCGAGCCGTTTGTCGGGTTTACATGACCTACAAATTTTCTATCGCCCGACATGCTTTCGCGCGTAACGCCGGTCGATAGCGTTTTCCCGATGTATCGTATCAGGCGTCATGCTTCTCACGGCGATGTCATGTTTTTGCTTCATGTGACCCCGAATCGCCCGACACACCTGTGTCGGGCGTCGAGTCATATCGCGTGACAACATCGTGTCGTCCGATCACTTATCGCACAGTTTTAATAAGTTTCTCTTTTTCTTTTCATCTTTCTTGCCTAACGGATGAATAAATTCTAATTTTGAATAACAGGTATGGCTCGTATGGAGCAAACCACCGGCCGCGCCAACAAGCACGGCGCGGGAAACAGTAACAACAGTCGGGCAGAAGCGGCAACAACAATGAAAGGGGAGATTTTTCTTGATTTGGTAGCTCCAATAGCGAGTCGCCTAGTTATCAGCCTGTCTTTGGGTGGCTTGGGACCATCTCCAGAGACAGCAAGAGTGCGGCAACCAAGGCCTCCGAACAAGTTCGAGGCACCTCGGTTCTGTCCTCTTAAGGGAGAGGGCCCACCCTGACTACACACTCCTGGGAACTGAACTAGGGACTGATAATCAGTCCTTTTGTTTACATTCACAACGGAGATGTGAAGAAAGGGCGGGTCAGAAGTGAATTTTGAGGGTTACGCTCAAGCTCAACCGCTGCATAGCCAAAGCGAACCCGCTAGACAACCTCCCAATGGCATGTTGCAACTTCGTAGGAGCATTTTGCAGCACATCAGTGAGCTAACCCTCACTGGCTAAACTTTACCTCACTTTTGCTTTCTTCTCTACTCTGGGACAGAGTATGGAGTAAGTTTGGGGGGGGGGTACCCTTATGCTAGTGGGGGGGGGTATAAATTTTCTTTTAACATTTCAAAGTTTCTACGATATTCACTCTCTTTTACCTGATGTGCTCTTATATCTTCCTGTATATTTGATCTACGCACGCATGCCATATATATAAAAATTTTTAATTTTCAAAAATCTTTCCTTTGCAAATTTTTGTCCCTAGGCATATGTACAAAGTTGCTGTTATAATAAAAACTTGTTGTGACTTCTTACAAAGTTTACTTTCTGTATATTTAACGAGTTACAAGTTTTGTCATATCTTTCTGATAATGCTGTCTCAAACAAACAAAAGATTGTGCCTTGCCATCCAAAATTTTTCGAAAAATAATAATCTCGCAAACAGCTAAGAGACGATTATGGAGAAGGAAAAAGCTGCCCAAACAGCAGATATCTCTTTTGTTTTCCCTTACCCAGCAAAAATCCCAAAAAGAGAAAGAAGCCTTATGAGCGTGAATAAAAGTATGAGAGTTGTGCCCAATAAAAGAAAAGAAAAAAATATATATATATATATACACACACTTGTTTTCCAAAAGTACCCATCTTTAGGCATGGTAGATCCGGGGCAGTGGTACGTAGGATGTGAAATCACTGCTCTAAATCCAACTGGCTTGGACTGCAGGGACCACTGTCCCGTTAACGGACCCTTACCTGGATGGACTGATGGGAAACAAGAAGAAAAACCCAAAAAGCCTTAGCCTACCCTATACACAACTTTCTGCCCCTAAAATAAAGCTGTTTGGTGTGGAAGCTAACTTCGGAATCATACACCAAAGTCTCGCTGAAGCTGTGGAGAAGAAAAATTTTACTTAAATAATAAGGCAAGTAGGGCAAGGTCTTTTGTTCGCATTAAGACAACATTACCTCCAAGACATCGCAAATCTTGTGCTACCCTTTAGCCTTAAAGTTTTGCTGTGCAAGAAGAAGCAACACAAAGTTTAGTTTAAATATTGATTGAGGACAATCAAAAAGCTAAGTTTGGGGGAGTTGATAACACCAAATTTTGTGACGTTTTTTCCCTTTATTCTGTTATCAAAACTACCCTTTTCTGCTATTTTCCTCTATTTTATTAGCATTTTCGCAATAATTGGCCAAGCAACGCTCTTATTCCATTTTTTCCTATCTTCTACAGAGTTTTCCTCATTTTTGTGCAATAAGGCCGATTCCGGCCCACAATAAGTCTAAGCCCGTCTCGACCTTCCTGACGCCCGATACAACCCAGCCCGACAGGGGCTGGGCGACACGAGAATGATCGGCGGAGAAGGGCGCTGCGCAAGAAGGACGTGTCGGCCGACATACCGTCTACCCGACAGGGAGCCAAAGCCGCATCGACGACCTAACTCGTTGGGCGACACAGCCACTCACCGGCAGGCGTGCCACCAGCCACGTGACCGATAGCCAGCGCCTCGTGCCGAGACATACCTATATCGGCCGTCCACATCCATCGACCGGCGTATAAGGGAGCTACGTGGCGTTTCCAGCACCATAACTCCTTCTACCGCCGCCTATAAATAGCAGCTACGGGAAAGGGTCGGAGAGGTCGGACAAGTCGAGAGAGTCGGAAGAGAATTCGAACAAGACAGTTCGGAAGCCACCTTCGAAGGAAGTTGTGAGAACAAGAGTATCGCGCCCCAGTGCTTGTGCCGGGCGACACTAGGTGAGCTTTCCCTCATCCCGAGAGGGAAGGGATGGTTCACTTAGTGTTGTCCCGGGCGACACTGCGGGCCGATATCGGCCAGCGAAGACGAGCGACACGAGTGCCCGACAGTAGACTCGTAGCTCTTTGCCCGACACGATATCGAACCCGATACGCTCCGCCCGTCATGCGTGCCGCCCGAGAGGGTGCGCCACCCGACATGAGCGTATCGGCCAGGGTCCTTGAGCGATACAGTCAGTCGTCAGTCGGCGCTGCCCGAGAGGGGGTGCCGCCCGACACTGCCGTATCGGGGTCGGCTCCTGACCGGTATTGGGCAGGAGAGCTACAGTAGTCTGTCGTTCTTCTACATCAAGAAGGTGACATCTATCTTTAATTCTGTTATTTAAATTCTTAGCTTATGCATTGTATTAAGACCCTTATTGCTTATGGAAATAGAAATGCTTAACTGCTATTTGTTTAATGCTTGGTGCCTTATGATTGGGTAACTGCTGTGTTGGATATCTGAACTCTAGCTTGCATGTTTTGGATCGCGTTTCGCTTAGCTACCGAATCGTCTTTCCCGTCGCAACTACTTCGAGAGTTGGGTTGTGGCTCTAGTGTTTGGTCCGGTTCTGGAGTACGAGAGTGCCCGGAACGGAGTTGTTTTAGTATCATTCCACTCTAACTTGAGCCCAACAACCTCGAGAGGGGTGTTGAAGCTTGGTTAGAGGCACCAGCTCTGAGAGGAGGGGTGCAGGGTGTTACTGCTACCGCTTGTCTTACTGAAGTCTTATCCCTTGCATTACACCTTAAACTGCAGTTTATCTTTCTATTTTCTGTTGCATGAAAATTCCTAAAAACTGCTAAATGACAAAATCTTAATCTTTCTTGTAACTCCAGTTGGAGATAGTTTTCTTTGATTTAATCGTGACAGCTTGTTGTTCCCCTTCGGGGAACTTTAATATCTCTTTATACCCATCGGAGTGTAGAGTGTCGATTCAGAGTCATCAACACGACCCACCTTGTCCCTGTGTTCGACCCCGTATGACTACTTCGACCCTGTAAACAAAGTTGCGGGGGCCTAGAAGGATTCGGGCTATAAATGTGAAGGCTCGACTACCTCAAATGCACCTCCAATTTTAGGACGCGCGATTTAGGCCGGTCACAGCCGCATTCGGTTCGTCGGGTGACCAAAGCAACAACTCGTGCTCTAGTCCAGGAACAAGGTTGTGCTTGGAGTGACCTCAGGGTCGTCTAGGTCAGGGAAATTGGATGAAGGCGGTGCCAAAGGGGAAAACAGTCATGAGAGTCGGCGATGAGGAAACAAAGTAGGTCAGTGAGGTTCAAAGTGGGAGGGATGAAATTGATGGGTGGAAGGCAATGAGATAAACCTAGGAAACCTTTCTCAACGCTCACAAAGCAACCGATTTTCTTGTAGGCCATCGACAGGATGGCACGCAGGAGGAAGCCGACGACAATATTGAGTGTTTTGGGTAGGAAGAACGTTAGGGCTCAATTGGGGGCTTATATGGTGTGGATGAATCTCACGAAGCCAAAGGAGGAATCCATTTCCAAAACGACCTAGAATCAGGCGAGATAATCACGATTTACTGGAAGCAAGAGTCCAGTTTCCCGCAACTAGAGGTTGAAGAAGGATACGAACGACCCTTATTAAACAGATTGAGTGTTTTGGGTAGGAAGAACGTTAGGGCTCAATTGGGGGCTTATATGGTGTGGATGAATCTCACGAAGCCAAAGGAGGAATCCATTTCCAAAACGACCTAGAATCAGGCGAGATAATCACGATTTACTGGAAGCAAGAGTCCAGTTTCCCGCAACTAGAGGTTGAAGAAGGATACGAACGACCCTGATTAAACAGATTGAGTGGCGTCCTGATCCGACATTCCGACAACCCTCATTTTATCCGATTCAATAGAAAATCCAAAAAATCTGAGAAAATAGGAAATAACGATTTCTTTGCCATTATCTTGCGAAAATCATTTGGCTAATCAAACTAATCCTAAAAAAAGTCAACTTTTTTCCACATGTCTTATTCTGGGGGTAGAATAATTTAGAATGATTACTTTTCCATTTAGATTACTAGAATAATTAATATGATTAACACATAATTAAGCTTAAATATTACATAACTAATTATCTAAAAAGAATTAAACCCTAAAATTTTGAGTGTTAACTTATCATCATGTTGTATCTTAATGGGAAAATTCTCAATTTTTCTTAGTAATCAGAATTAGGCATATTGACATGTTTACGTGGTGATGACTATGAAGATGTACTTAAGAAATTATATTTAAGTACCCAAAAAGAGAATGTTACAACACGACATGTGTCATTTTACACATTCCGTGTATCGTTCCAGAAAGAGAATTCCTCAATGACAAAGCAGAAACACAATGTGTTCCTTAGCAAACACAGTGTGTTCACTTGTTCAAGAATTCGACAAAGGTTGGTGTATCAAGCTAACACAGTGTGTGTTTATTAAGCACGACATGTCTTACAACTTTGCGAGCCCTACTTTAGAGACACACGGTGTGTGCTAAATAGCACATGATGTGTGTTAAGTGCCCATATCGACTTCAAATAGCAACAACATGACACATCTTTTAGTGGCACGATGTGTACTTTTTGTAAGAGCAATTCCAGTCAACGGTTACACACGCTAACACGCAGTGTGTCTTCCCAGACACGACGTGTCCCCAATAGATTCTGCATTTTTGAAAAGACAGCCACCCCTCCTTTTAAATGTGAAATCACTTTGATGGATAATTTTCTCTCATTGTTTGAAACACTCTATGACCAAATAAAGGTGTAGAGCATAAGGAGGGTGATTTGGAAGAGGAAGAAGAGGTTTCTTAGGAGAGAACATTCATTCTTCACCATTTTTTGTTCAAAGATTGCAATAAAGCATCTCTACTCCGTTCGGGCTTCTCGTGAGGAAATCAGTCTGAGTAGAAGCATCTACAAGGGTGGAATTCCATTATCAAGCTAGAGTTTTACCTCACTCAACTTAATTCTTTATTTTGTTTTGCTCTTTATTCTCTCTAATCATGCTAAACTCTAAAATTTGTGCCTTGCACTTGTGTTTCTTCATTATGTATGAGTAGAACCCTTTTCTTGGGCATGGGAGACATTTTTCTTTGGCATGGGAGAGTAGCTCCCATGCTATTACTCATGTGTACTCATAATTCTTAACTAATGTTAGTTAGTTTTCTTCTCCAAGAGCTTCTACGGTATGATTTGCTTGTATGTTTGTCTGGCCATCAAACCTACATGTTTTATGCTTCTTTATGCAATTTCAGAGTATGTATAGAGGAGTATGGAGTAGATCTCTTAGAAACAAATCTTTGACCACGAGAGTGGCAGACATACATTTAGGATCCAAAGTTGTAGTTCAAATATGAACATAAGCACGCAAGACTATGTAAAGATGAGAATCATCTCTTATCACGGGAGGAGTAAGATGATGGCAACATCCTTTACAAGTGAATTAACATGCCAGTTTCAAAGTTTCATGTGAGTAATGGTGTCAAAGTGAAAGTCAGTGTCAAACATTTCCTAAAATATGACCTAACCCCTTTTAGTTTGGTCCTTTGTTTCTTTTAATTGCAAGTTAGTGAATCAAAAGCCATCTCAACTATTGCAAGATGATATGGATTGTTGAACCATAACACTCTTGCCCTAATACTGCCTTGCTCCCTTGGACGATTTCGTCACTACACGCACCCGTATACTTGCGGGGTAGTGCCTGTAAGTAGAAATAGGGTGACATTTAAACTGTGAGTCTCAAATGCACCTTGTGGACCCTGTTGGATCTAAGGACTCTAGAGGGGAGGTGAATAGAGCTACAAGTTTTGCACAAAATAGATTAAACCTTTAAATTATATTTTTTTGGTCGGTAAAAAGGAATGTTACTATTAAAACCAAAAACTTTGGGCACTAAGTACCCCATTACATCAACAGGAGCTAAACGCTCATTTAATAGTCAAAATCCCCACATAGGGGGACACACATGCAAACTAGGAAAAAACAAAACTAAGAAAACCAAACAAACTAGACAAGCCAGGTCCAGGCAGACCAACCAGAAGAAGACTACAACAAACCACTATTACATGCATTATGCGTACCCACAAATAGTAATAGCAACTTGACATAGAGAAAAGACTAGCAGGACAGCCTGTAGCTAGACATGAAGTTTCTGGCCATCTCAGCTATCCAACTCCAAACCAGAACCATCACGTATAAACAACAAAGATTGGGAAAGAAAAGCCAGCTCCACATCACTCCTTCCTGCAAAGCACAACACCAACTTTCTAATGAAAGTACCCACAAAATGTGGTACTAAGCCAAGATTAGGGAGATCCTTCAAGCTACCATCCCGCCACACCACATGGTTTCTCACCCGCAAGGTTTATGAACAAATAAAAGAAGCTCTTAACACAACACCAAACAACACACAACCCCGAAAGGCTATGCCAGACACAACAACAAATCGGGAAAATGAGAAGAGAAGTAGATACTCCCCTCTTGAGCCCAACCCCTCGAGATACCTGAATGCAACAAGGCATTTTGTCGAACACCTAAAAGGTGTTCCATTCCAGCAGAATCAGAGACACTAGGAAAGGGCGTCTGACTGCGATTAAGCCGGACAAATTGGGGGCAACCCATTCTGCGGCAGCAGAGACAACCAACCCAGGAGGGAGGAGTGCCGCCGAAACGCCAAGCCAGGTCTGAAGCACCTTCACAGCAGGGAGGACGCTGCCGACTAGGGAGCATCGCCGCCGGACAGGAGGCGCCCAAACCCGCCTGCAACACCTTGAGGGCATTCATAACCCCTGAGTCAAAGACCCTCCGTGGATGAACCAACGACGCTGGAAAGCGGGGAAACACCATCACATGGTAAGAAGGAAACATACCCCTACCACCTTGCGATAGTGACGACACCCGCCATCGTCCCCAAGCACGTTAGCCCAAGCCAAAGAAGAACCTGAGCTTGGTAAATGGGGGGAGACCTCCTGGAGGACGGATATGACACAAGTCCCGCCACCCAGTAGGAAGCTCACCCATCGCCTCTGTCGTCGGGAGTAGAACCAACCACCACCAGGCCACCAAACCCATAACAGGATGCATCACAGACCGAAGAAGAACAAACGTGGCGAGGAGACGAACAGAACTCAAGCACCAGCGACAACGATTGGAGCAGCAACTCGCAAGCACCAGATCCATGGGGAAGGCTCTTCTCCATCCATCTCGCTTGAACAGAATGGAGTCAAAAGCTTAATTGCAATTTGAAGTCTTATCTAACAAGCATAGAAAGGATGAGAGAGGTTGATAGCAAGCACTTGACAAAGGGATGTAGAGTGGTTCTACACTTCAAACTAGAAGTGAGTCAGTCCACTACCTAGAGAGGTCAACCTCTAGGACTTTGTAAGTGCTTTTCTCTATTATATTACCACATAGATTTACAGTAATAGACCACCAAAGAACTTACCCATCCAACTATAAGGAGATCTCCACCTTAACAAGGAACTTACCGACTTTAGCTTGAGTCTTCAACCTTCACCTAGGTCTTAGCCACTCAAGCTCAAGTCTTCCGCTTTGAAGGACTTTGCTTATGCTCTTGGATCTTCAACCTTTATCTTCTCCTTCACTCGGAGAAGATCACCACCTTTTCATCAACCTTGAAGAGGACCAGCTACATCTCCTTCTTCACTCGATGGAGCTTGCTTCAGATTTTCTTCATGAGAAAAGGGAATAGGGAAGTAGTGGAAGATTGAGAGCTTTACATGAACAAAGGTGGATCTCTTTTACAATAATCCTATCGTAACTCACTCAAAAATCACAAAATGATGTGTAAACTAAAGAGAGAAAGGGGCTCAAGGAGTAGTAGCACACTCAACTATAGCAAGAACCTTGTATGTAGTGAATGAGCAACCTTGGAATGAACTCCAAGGGGTCCTATTTATAGCTGGGGGTGCTCCCTTGAGTTGGGGAACACTTAGGGCCAAAATATAGCCTTTTTTCTCAAGGCAACAAATCTATTTTCATCCAAACAAGTCACCAACGGTTAAAATTACTTTTTTTGCAATTTCCATACAGTACATTCGGTCGAGATTCAATAAAGGTAACTCGATCGATTGGCTAAAAGACAAACCCAAATTTTAAACTATCGGTCGAGTTTGTCCCGGGAAACTCGATTGACTATTTAAAATCACATTTGGTCAATAAGCCATTTGGTCGAGTACTGTGAGTACACAACTCGATCGATGCACATCATCAGAAAATTGATCCATGGATCGGTCGAGATTGAAACTGGACCGATCAACAACTTGTGATCAATTTTCTAATTTTATTAAAAAGTGATTAAAACTTGGTACTAAGTGTCCCGCATATTTTTCTCATCTTAGTTACAAGTAATATCATCAATACAAGTGATTACAAAATATTCTAAGGTCGTTTGAAGGGATTTCCTTATTAGCACACTTGCATTGCATTTGACTTGAAATTTGACAAGCTGGGGCTTGTGCAATTTGATCCTTTTCATGTACCTAACACCTGAGATCAATCTTGAATACACATATTAGATATATATGAATGGAATGGTTAAGTCATTATTAAAATATGGACAATGTATAACCTCTAGGTCAACATACCCTTCCTTTAGAAGTAGTCAAAAGGCCTATGTTGATATGATGGATACAGAAATTTAAAACTTGGTTTGTAGAAAAATCATAAAAAGTGTTCTTGCCTTGTTTTATTCACCTTGCTTATTATAATGTTTCTAACCAAGCAAATTTTATATTACTCGTAAACCATGCTTACTTGTCTTTGCATTGCCTACTTAATGATTTAGCATTAATATATTTTGTTTATGAAATTTTTAGTTGCCAAATGAAGATCCGCTGCACTCAAAACTCTAAATTATAAATGAAACATCAATGGGATATCTTCAAAAGAAATGGGTACACCTTTCTATCTCCATAATCATATCTTGCTATCTTAGTTGTTTGTTATTGCTTTTCTCATATATATTGCTTGTGTGAAATCTTAATGTCATTCTACAGAAGGATGTCCAAACCCTACTACCACTGACTCTAAAGTCAGTGGGTAGGATCAGGGTAACAAGTAGTTCTGTGACAATAAGTCTTCCTAATTTTACCACCACAAATGATATTTATATTTAAAATATACTTTATCATTTTTTCAGTTATCATAAAAAGAAGAACTTAAATTAGGTAAGTACTAAGTTAGGTTGACAAAAAAATGAAGAAGAAACATGGTCAAAACCTAAAAAGCTTGAATTAATGTCATATACCCAATTTGCTACTAATGAAATGGTAATGGTAACTATGCGCTAGAAGCTAGGTCAAACATATTGACAATGATTAAATTTATGAACGTGCATCTTTCCCATATTCTCATTACAAACTAAAGTGAAATCGAATTAAGTACACCCTAAACAAAAACCTATGATACATACTGTGTATGCTTATATTTTGGATGACTAATTCATTGAGTGAAATTACATGTACTATGATGAGCCAATGTAAAAGGTAACCATGTTTGCAAACAAAACCCTAATGATACACCTTAACCTAATTTGTTTAATAGACCATATGGAATGACTTGAATATGAGACACTAGACAATCAATCCTACTTACTAAAATCCATAAATATATTTAGCCTAAAATATAATCCTAATACAAAATGAAAAGAAGACAAATAGGCATGTCATGCTCCAATAATACAAGTACAGTTAAAGATATTTATAAAATAATATATAATAAAAATAATTATTACAGAATTAATGATAGTTTTGTTGAGGTTGTTGTTTTTTGAAAAGATAGTTTTCCAGCCCAGTGGTTGTGATCTAAATGACCCCATAGGGAAACTATAACATATAAAATCCTAGAATCTTGACTCTAGATCCTTGATCCCTTAGATGTGTTTCTTATATGAATAGAGATTTAGTTTTGGACAAATGATGATACATATATTCCCTAATGCACTAGCTTGTACCTTGATCAACATGAAATATACATACTAGCTAAATAGAGGTAATGCTTGCTTAATATATGAAGTGGAATGATAAACGAGAGCTTTCATATAAAATGACAAGAATCATATGATATTATACAAGTTAATGTTGATAATAATGGATGTAATGAGTAATTTAATAAATAACCTAATTTATGCATAATATTATAATATAACCCTTTTGATAACAATGTGAAGTTAGTGGGACTCTAATTAGTGAATGCTTATGATAATGATGTAATACTATAATATATTTGAAGATAAATAGCCAAAACCCTAATTGTGTTATAACTCATAAAAGGAAACTTCAAAACCTAAATCTCATAGAGAAATCATGTTCATTGGGTCCCAATTAGCTTAGGTGCCAAGTTTGGGATTAAATGAATAATCTTAGATGTCTTAATTTTATTAGGAAAAGAAAATATAAGTTGAACTACAACATATTAAATAATATATTGAATGTCTTTTGTTGAAATCATTCATATTTACATATTTTGAAAAGATTACTCCTATAAATAGGAGGGGAAACAACAAGGAAGTACATAACAAACTCTAAAGGGGCCCTATTATACTTAGGCCCATATTACATAAGAATCAAGTAAAAGTAAAAATAAATAAATGGAACAAAATAAGTAAAGATAAATATATATCTCAATACCCCCTCAAGCTAGGTAAGTGAGAGAAAGCTCCAACTTCTCTCTAGAAAAATCTCTCCGGTCCATCTCTGCTCGGTGTGATCTGCCCCTCCCGGTGTGTTTTCCCCCTGCCCTCTGCCTCAAGTTTTTGCTCGGCCCTCGTCGGTGATGATCACACTCACAAAGTCTGCTAGCGCCTGACTCTCCCCATCTCGGAATAAAAAAACCTTCTTCAGCTTCAGTGCTATCCATCATGCACAAGGGGTTCTCAGGTATGAAAACAAAAATCCCCTCTGCTTTTACTTGATTTGCTCTCCTGCGATCCCAAATCGAGCGATTCATCTCCTACCTCCACCAAGTTCCACTTAATCCTCGCCTTCGGAACCTGTCAAAGCGGCGCCTCAATACCAGTAAAGGCTTATCCCACTTTACTCCTCCATGTTCCACAACAGTCTGAAATAAATTCTGAGTAAAACAACACCCTTTGCGACACACCTTGGGTTTCACAAATGGCATACAGATACATGCAAACGTTATTCCATTGATTACACCTTTCACATCATCAGAGATCGAGCATACCTTCTTGCTTCATACCAGCTAAGCAACAATCTTTACCTTCATACAAAAATCTCGCTTCAAAAATCCAAAATTTTATTCTCTTTGCCGACTATAGCTCTCCTTCCCAAGATCATCTTGGCTATCAGATCAAATCAGAACAATATTTTGACTCTGAGAATAGCAATAAAGACCCATCAAACGATCTGAAAACACCATGCGTACAGGAGGCGTGCTCACCCTCGCCTCATGCATAAATACACCTTGCATGCATATAAACGGTAAGACTTCAACCTTCCGCCGTGCTTTAAGAAAAAAAACCCTTTGTGACAAATGAAAGAACAAAAAATCTGTCATCCCTGGCCGACATGAACTCCCATTTTTCCTTCATGGAAATCCCTCTTTCAGATCCCTCCTTTTCAGCGAGCATTCCATTACCACGAGCTTGGATCTACCACAAGTTCGACATCTCGCCTGGCACCTGCATGATAAACATCAGTCATCGCTCCTTCCAGGTGAAGGTCTCATGGTCCCTCCCCACCAATCCAACCTGGGGCAAAAAAACTCCCATCCTCCTCATATCTGAAGGCTGGAGCGACATGCGGCCCGAGTTGAAGCTCAAGCCCGAGTGGTCGGTTTTCATTCAACTGATGGAAAATCATACATTTCGAGCCTGGGTGCGTGACTTCATCAACGAAACTCCTCCAGAGTTAGCCTATCTTTACAAAAGACATGATCAAGCCAGCTCTTCATCATCAAACTCGGCGGACAAACTCTTCGTCAGGGATGAGTACCAACCACCCAAGGGCGCAAAATCATGGCCTATCTCCATCTCCTCAGTCCCCGAGGATGACGATGATGCAATTACATCCACTATGGTACAACAAAAAAGTTCAATCACTGAAAGGTACAAAATTTTCCCCTCCCCATCGTTTAAGGAAAAAAAATAAGCCCAATTTGTCATCTTTACATAAAACCCTAAAACCTCGACCCTCCCAGGTCGAGGATATCATCCCCTCAGACTTGTCTCGCCTAAACGCAGCTTTTTCTGTTCTAGGACATGCAAAATCGTCCCTTCTCATAAACAATCTCCAATATAAAACCCCCACCGCCCAAATCTAGACTTCGGTCCCCCCCAAAAAACCTTTTCGAGCTCTGCACTGTTCTCTTTGCCTCCGAAGCAACCACTCGACATCCAGATGCTTTTCTCGCTGCACATGTTATGGATGTCACCAAATAGGTCACATAAAAAGATTCTGCAAAGCTCGCCTCCCCACAAACTAGGACAAAACCCATGCAGATCCCACTTCCTCCTCCATGCACTTTCACTCAACTAGAATCTCACCTTTTCACACAACCTCCACAGTCCCAAAAAAGCCCTTTTCAGATCTCTGGCACAACACACACCTCCCCCAACACCATTACCTTTAAAAAAACTCCTTTGCATGCCTCGCAAATCTCCCGTCTGAACATGCAGACGTTACCCCTTCACGCCATCTGATCACAAACTCCTGGACTCCTCCTATATCTAAACCCTTACACAAGCCAAAGTACCATACAGTCACAACGCTCAAACCACTATCCAAAAACCCTCCCCCTCCAACCCCATCACAAACACATAACTCAAACTATCCATCTGCCTCATCAAACATGAAAGTTCCTGAACACCTGGAATATGCGATCGCTCTTGACCTTCCAGCCAACTCAATGCGTCTTCTCAAGGTCCTCACCCTTAGAAGCATTCTCGTTTCAGTTGAAAACAACCTTGACAACAACCCCATTAATGTCCTGGATATTACATGTGCCTTAGCCCTACTCATTCCCGGTCAAACCATCCTAAAACCAAAAATTTTCTCTCCCACCCAGCTCATCTATACTGTCCCCGAAGGAACTAAGATAAACCACCTCTTCAATCAAGTTCTCACCATACCCTGTGGATTGAGCTTCATCATGGCCAGACTATCAAAATGGTCTGCTGACTTAGGTTCTTTTCCTGCCCCCGCTGGTGGCTCAGACTGGATTGCCATTTCCAAATCTCCCTCCTCATCTTTGGGAAATCGAGATCTTCAGAGGAATTGTACATTCAATCGGGGCAACTCTACAATACATCTGTCCTGAAACCTTACACCCATCACAATACATCAAAGCATATTGTCTCCTTTCTGTCAAAGCTGCTATCTCCCTTCCTCCAACTATTAATATCAGAATTGGCGAATCCATCTACCATCTAAAACTTTCTGCTGAACATCCTACCGAGAACAACACCGCCTTCTCAGACCTCACAACACATCCACCATCTTGGTTTAGCCCAAACAAAGATAAAATGTCTTCCATACATTCCAGGGCATCAAACGACCGAAATCATGTTTGGATCTGGAAAAACTCAATCCACTCTGAAAACTCTTACCTCCAGCCAAGCAAGAAAAGAACCAGATTGCCTGAACCTACATTCCATGATAACAAATACAAACCTAGAGGCTCCACTTTCCCATCTCCTTCCTCCACTAAGGAAAGCTACCCATCTCTAAACCAAAAACATCAAGCTACAAAGAACCAAGTCTCTTCTCAGCATAAGGATGAAAATTCTTTGTAGAGTTCGGAGCAGGAGAGCCCACAACAAAGGCATACTTCTAGCTACCTCTAAAAGATCATGAAGCCAGACCACAAAGACTCAAAAAGTACTATCATCGTCAACAGAGTAAAGAAAGGTACTTCTCCAAATATCTCTCCCCGTTCTTTTAGTGACAAAACTTCTACTTTTTCATTATCATCAACTCCCTCTATTAAAGACAAAAATAAAGATTTAGATTCAATTGATGATTTAGCATCTTGGTCAAACATAAACAACTTCACTTCCTTTGCAAATAAGATTGGCATTCAACTAGATGATGAAGAAAATGCCCATAATGTTTTAGACGACCTTGAAACCTTTATGGGTTAGACAAATAAAAGACTCACTCCTGCTGTGACTAAATCAGCGACCTTCTAAACATCCTATTAAGCGTAAATCATCCTAAGAATTAAAAATGAAAATCTCCTCATGGAACATATGTGGAGCAGCAAACCTCCAAAGAATAAAAAAAATACGCACTCACATATACAAAAAAAATCGACTTGATTACTATTCAAGAAACAAAAACCTTTCTAACCCCTTTTGCTCTCAAAACAATAGGGGGAAATAGAATCACAAACTGGATCCAGTTACCTCCTGAGTGATTCAAAGGAGGCCTCTTAGTTGGTTTTAACAACCAGTCTCTAGCTTCACATAACACATCTATCCTTAACTTCTCAATAACCATTGATTTCAAAAACCTTTCCGATGGATATCTTTGGTCATTCTCTGGTATCTATGGGGAACCAGGACACAACAAATCCAATTATCTTGCGGAACTAAATCACCTCATTACAAAATTCCACTTGACTCCCTGGATTTTGGGTGGAGATTTCAACCTGATCACTCATGTCTCAAATAGGTACAACTCCAACCACTCCCCACAATTGATGTCTGCTGCAGATAAAAAATTCAATAAAATGCTTATAAACCATTCTTTGATCGACATCAAACCTTCAAATGCTTTATTCACATGGTCTAGAAACCAAACTTATGCCAGACTAGACCACTTCATTTGCACAAACCTCTGGGAAGACAAACACCCTCTCTCATCTGTTCAAATCTCCCACTGAACCATATCTGATCACTTCCCTCTAATCCTTGACACATCTTCTACCTCGTGGGGCATGCGACCTTTCAAATTTGAAAACTGTTGGCTCTCCATAAACAACTTCTCCAGATCCTATCTAGAACCATGGAAACTTGCTGACTCACAAACAGAAAACATAGGACTACATATCCAAAACAACACAAAAAATATTAAAACTCACATAAAAAAATGGAAACTCCAAAACCCAAAAAACTTATTCGAAATACAAAAAAATCTTGAAGATCAGTTCCTTTTTGTGGATAAAGACCCAAACACTGACCCTGCTCTTGTCCTTTCCATCAAAGCCGAACTGGACCACATAAATAATTGTATTGACACTAAATGGAGACAAAGGGAAAAAATCACTTGGGCTAAAGAAGGGGAAAAAAAACACTAAATTTTATCACAAAATTTGTAACCAAAATTTTCGACAAAATGCCATAGCCCATATAACAATAAATGGTAGACTCACATCTCACAAACAAACCATCATAACTCACATAAATAACCATTTTAAAAATATCTTCAATAACAGCCACAATCCCACATGTCTAAATAACTTATCATGGGCTACCATTTGTCAAAAAAACATAAAAAATCTGCAAGAACTCATCAAATCCTTCTCCCTTGAAGAATTGCATGCAGCTATCTCTGACCTAGGAAAAAATAAATCTCCTGGACCTGATGGACTTAACTCTGAATTCTGCCTGGAAAATTGGGACCACTATAAAAAGATTTCATAGCCTTTCTGTCTACTTTCCATGCAAGTTCAAACCCACACAACATCATCAAATTCATAAATAAAACTTTTATCACTCTAATAAAAAAAAATAGTCAACCCGACCACATATCCCACTTCCGACCCATCAGCCATATAAATACCTCATATAAAATCATAGCAAAAACTCTAGCAAACAGGATTAAACCACACTTGGAGGACATCATCCCGCTTAACCAAAATGCCTTCCTAAAAAATAGAAGTATACAAGATGCCCTCCTGATGGTCAATGAAATAATACATCTTTGCCATAAAAACAAAACCCCCCTTCTAGCTATCAAACTAGATTTTGAAAAATCTTTTGACTTTGTTAATTGGCAATGTCTTATTAAAACTCTTAAGGGCTTTGGCTTTCCCGACAAATGGGTAAATTAGATCCATGCTTGCATATCTACAAACCATTTCTCAACTATCATAAATGGTGTTCTATTTGGTTATTTTCATAACACAAATGGACTTAGACAAGGAGACCCCCTCTCTCCTTATCCGTTCATCATCATTACAACTATTCTTTCCCGTATGATCCTATTGGGCAAACAAAATGGTCTTATCCTTTCTCCCGGTGAATGCAAGGAGAATATCATTCAATTTGCAGACGATACCATTATCTTCTCCTCCCTAGATGAATCCTCCCTTCTTAATATCTTCAGAATCATTGGCATCTTCTCATATATCTCAGGACTCAAAATAAATATGCAAAAATCTTCCATCTTTGGGGTTAACATAAACCAACCTTCAATGGAGCACTTTAGAGACCTCTTAAAATGAAAGACTGAAGAATTCCCAATCAAGTATCTGGGTCTTCTCATTACTCCATACAACATAACAAATGCTATTTGGACCCCTATCATATCAAAAATAAACTCTAAACTCACTAATTGGACAAATAACTTCCTTAACCTCTCTGGAAGACTTACCCTACTAAACAGTGTCATCACTCCAATCACTACTCACTTCCTGAGCTGTGTCCCCCTGCCCTAAAAAACAAAATCCATTCTAGACAAAATCAGAAGAAATTTTCTTTGGAACAACTTTCACAAATCAGATAAATCAGGGAAACATTATCATCTTGTTAACTGGAAAACTATATCAGCTCCTCTCAATCAAGGCGGTTGGGGCATCATCAACATTGAAACACACTCACTCTGTCTTATAGCTAAAATCATTGATAGTCTAATCCAAAACAAACAAAAAATATGGACCCAACTCATCAAATACAAATATTACCAATGCGCACCCCCTGACATCATACCCCAAAGAAAACAGCCTCCCCTCTTTGGAAATTCATTAACAAAAACATCCAAATGATCACTCAAATAATTAACACTCCCCTCACTCGCACCAAAATATCTCCTTCTGGTTCGATCCTTGGTTCGATAACAACTCAGTCATAAACCTCCGACCAAATTGGACCATTCCAAATAGACTTCTCAACATAAAGATTGACAAAACTCTACCTCTTATCACCAGCAACAGATCAAATTCCCTTAAAAGATGCATTCAAACACAGATCAACCAAAATGATTTCAGAAATCTAGCTCTCTCCTTGGAAAAAAACACCTCAAATTCTATTACTTGGAAATGGGGTAGCATTTACTCGGTTAAACAAGCCTACACCTACCTTTCCTACAGAGGTCTTTCCCCATCAACATCAAAAATCTGGAAATAGAAATGGCCACAAAAATATAAAACATTCCTTTGGCTTTTACTACATAACAAACTTCTCACAGGTGAAAACATTACAAAAAAGGGTTTTATTGGCCCATTTAGATGCTCTCTTTGCGAAAAAAATAGTGACTCAGTTGATCACATCTTCTTCAAGTGTATCTTCTCACAAAATATCTTCACACATTTTTCACGAAACTGCCTTCCTGATCTCAAGGAAGCTACTTTCCCCTTACAAATCGTACCGAATAGACATTACAAAAAATTCAAAAACAGTGATATTTTCACCACAATCAGTTGGAATCTCTGGAAAGAAAGAAACAACATAATTTTCAACAACAAAAAGAATCTGAAACAAAATATTATATCACAAATAGATGCATATCTTTACATTCTAACAAAATGAAGGTATCCTAGCTGATGGTGGACATGACAAATCTGATGAAGGAGAATCTGAAGCAAAATTTTTGTGTGATCTCAAAGCTATGGTGGACGATGAAATAGGTGTCAGTATAGTTCAGCAACAACTGTGATTACTCTTCTCAGGCGGATGCAATTATTAACAAACTTGGGATTATCTTTATAAAACATCTAGAGGCATGTTAAGGGGTGTCTCCCCCACTTTATCAAAACATTGCTTTATCTTATCTAGGCTTGCATGCTTTCAGTTTTTTTCTAGTTTTTTTTTTGATATTTTCAACATCCTGTAAGGTTCTCACATAAGCAGGTTTGGCTTGCTTGATGTGCTATCAATATATGACATAACCTTTCCTCAAACCCCCCCTCAAGCTGGAGCATAAATATCAATCATGCCCAGCTTGCAACACAATTCCTCAACTCTCTCACCAGAAAGAGGCTTTGTAATAATATCTGCAGTTTGCTCATGTGTAGGCAGAAAATGACCAGTGATCTCCTTAGTCAACACAACATCTTAGAGAAAATGGTAGTCCGCCTCAATATGCTTGGTACTTTCATGAAAGATGTGATTACCAGCTATAAAAGTAGCAGCACGAATGTCATAATACATTGGAATAGCACGAGCAATGGGAAACTAAAAGTTAGAATGAATAGATTTGACCCATAATAGCTTACAAGTAGTATGTGTCATTGCACGATACTCAGATTCTGCACTGGATCTGGAAACAATAGTTTGTTTCTTACTTCTCCAGGTAACCAAGTTACCCCCTATAAAGGTACAATAGCCATAGGTTGATCTCCTGTCAGATTTACACCCATCATAATTGTGACAATGTGAGTTTTTTCCCTCTTTTCTATTAATTATTTTATATTTCACCTTTATAATGACCATTTATAATATCTTTTGACCCCTTGATCAATATAGATACCCAAAATCAAATTCTTTTGTATTCTATGTTTCTCATGCACTTTTGGGCACCTTAATTAACTTAATACACCTCTTTGATCAAATGCTTAAGTTTGACTAGTTAACCTTATCTTTTGGTCTCCAAACGTGTACACATTATTCTACACTCCATGTTGAAGATATGGTCCAAATTTGAGACCATTTGGACCTTCCTATGAATTTATACGATTTTCCAAGTTCTTAGCCTTTTCCTAGATTTCTTGGCCTTTTTCCCACCTTTTTCCACCTTTTTCCCTTGTTGGGCCGGCCCATCCGTGGCTTGGGGTGCCGCTGGGCAAGGCGGTTTGACCCAGCAGCCTTGGATCTTGATCCAACGGTGCTGGGGTCATCCCCTACCTTGCGCCTGGTTTGGCAAGGTCCACGGTGGACCACCCGACACCATAACCCGACCCCGATCAATCATTTCACATTTGTTGCGACCGGTGACTCGACCAATGATTTCGACCTCCTTCTCGATTCTTCTGCATGAATTGGTGCCGTGAAAACCCTACTTGGAGGCCAAGGGAACAGACGACCCATGGGGTGCGCCGCCCCCTCTAGCAACCCTAACCCTAGCCTCCTTAGGCTATAATTAGACCATCACCCTCAGCGAGACCCCTAGACCCCTGACGGCGCCCTCTTGTCCCACACAGTACCCTCCCTCTCTCTTTCCGTTCTTCTCCGACCGCCGCACCGCCGCGGAGCAGCTCTGCTCGCGGGCGGGTTCTTTTGGTTGGGGCGAGCAGCAGCAACCATCCGATCAGAGCCCACACTGGTCCCGATTGAGATCGAACGGTCACAGACCCCTGCGCGAGCCCCTCTCCTACTTGGGAGCACGAATCCTCTACACCACTGATCTTCCCGCGAGACCACGGTGGACCGACGATCAACGGCCCCCTATTTTCGGTATTTTCTGCCTCTTTGCCCTAAAATCCATTTAATAGCCTAAATCTTGCAAAAAGGATATCTTGAGATTCCAAACTCAGAAAACTATGAACAAGTAGTCAAACTTGATCAGAAAAATCCAACTGACCTGTTAAAAATACTTGTGAAGCTTAATTCTCGATTTTCATCACTGATATTCCATGATCTTGTTCCTTTGCCTATTTAATTATCTTATATGATGATTAATCTTGGAGAAACTCTTATTCCTATTTCTAATGATCATTCTGAGACACCAAATCATTTTTGAAAAAATAAGGGTTAGATATGATCCTCTTAATTCTTTACCCTAAAAATATGAATCATATACTTTGAAATAGGGTTTATTCTTAATATAATGATGCTCTACCTTAATCTAGAAATCCCTCTTAATCATAGGACTCCCTAATCTAATTTTGAGTCCAATTGTGCTATCTTCTTTTTGAAATGATCTAGAGATTTGAATAATGATAATGATAATTAGGGTTGACATGTATTCCTAAATATACCTAGGAAGGTCATCCATTCATGAAACATGTTTGATATTTGAATATTTGTTGGACTTTTGAGGAATATTGTTGATGACTTAAACCTAAGGTAGAAATAGGAAAATGTAACCCTAATCTCGAATAACAAAGCATGATATTTTTAAACTATGATCTTGACCCTTGATCCAATATTTTGATCTAGGATCTGACTCAAAGGGTTGATCTACTCTCTCTCTTGGGATCTATACTCCAAATACTCTTTTAGAAAGGTACACTATTATACTACTCCTCCTTGGTTGTATGGTGATATTTTTTAGGTATCTCTTGAATTATGCTTGGCTAGTTATTTGGATGAAATATTGTTCCCTATGAATAGTCTTCCATTTTTCTTTTATATTATATGTTAAGAAACATGAAACCTAAATCATTAGACCCATTATGACTGCCCGTATATTGATGTTGATAATGATGTTGGAAAAGTTGGTAATGTTGATATTGGATATAAGCAAAACTCCTTCTTTGGAAGGCGGGATTTTGCACTTGGATCTCCTATTTCATATGATGAGAAGGAGCTTGGTGACCCCCCATCGCGTTGGGGTAGTAGAGTCACCCAAACTAATATAAGCATGCTTCTTGAATTACAACATAATGGGAAATTCGTAATAAAATTTATTGTTGAATAACATTTTGGTTTTTGGAAATCGTTCGATAATGTTTTGAAGCATAAGTCCTGCCAAGCATACTAGTTTTTCTTATAAAACTGCTTTACTTGTTTTTATATAGCATACCGTGCAATTGCATTGACTTTGTGTCTTGATTTTCTCGATTTTAGGTAATGCAAGGAACAAGTTTCATCTACTCTTTCATCTACTGCAATAAAGATTGCTACATCTTATGGACTCTACATGGGAGCTAATTGTAAAAGGGATGTAGTTGTAGGCTAGTTCTTATCTTTTTCTTTTTCATGTTGCCTACGGGCCTATGTATTAAACTTTTTGGTTCATATTAATAAAGAAGGATGTTATTTCATTTTTGCATATTATCTGTGTGATTTTCGGGCCACTCAGGGACGGGCGCTCTCATCCCTCTAACACTGCCCTTTCGGATAGTGGGATTGGGATTAGGGTAAGAACGGATCCATGACAGTTGGTATCAGAGCCATAACACACTTCATATGCATTAGTGAAATGATGTTCTTAATCGCTGAACCAAGGAAGCCCTAAAATTCACTATGGTGAAAACTGAGGTGTATAGAAAGAGCACAAAGGGGGTTCTGGCATAATTCCTCTTATCCGTCTTCACGGTGGTTGAGGTTCCTCCTGCTCCACCTGGCCTTAGTTGATCCAGAAATGGATGGAAGGACTTCCTATAACCCTAGAGAGTCTTCTAGCATCTTATCTCTTCTTTAAGGATTACCCAAGCCACCTATTAGAAAGAAGTAGGATGACTCCTCATCTTCTCATTCTCCTTAAGGTGTCATGACTTGATCTATATACTCTCTCTATTTTGGGTAAATTAAGGACAAGAATAACTAAAATCCGAAAATAAATTGAGAAAACCCGTTGCAATATTTCCATGATCTATCATATTCTTGCTTTGAAGGTTATAAAAAAGAAAACTTATATTAGTTGAACTCTTGTAGATGTCCCCAAAAACCAGGAACAACAGGGATGGTGAAGGGACCTCTGGTACTAAAACAAGGGGAAGAAACCCCGCATGGATGATGATGAAGATGTCAGTTCTGCCAATAAGACCAACAATATGGGGGAATGAGAACTAAAACAAAAGGCCATTATGGATGCCCTTCATGACCTAGCTGTTCGTACAACATCCCTTGTACCAACCCAAAACCCAAAACCCACCACTATCCAGGATTTTCTGAAACTCAGCCCTGAAACCTTCTATGGGGAAGACAAAGATGATGTCCTAGACAAGGCTGATGCCTGGTTAGTGTCCATGGAAAACACCTTTAGGGTTTTGAGGTGCCCTGAACAAGACAAGGTTGGTTATGCCACCTACCAGTTGAAGGGAGCGGCCAAATTGTGGTGGGAGAATTACATCCGGTCACAGTAGGTCATCCCTGTCAACTGGGAAGCCTTCAAACCCATTTTCACCAACCATTTCCAACCCACATCTGAGAGAAAGGAAAAACAAAAACAATTCCTCACTCTTACCCAAGGAACTAACACAGTGGCTGAATACAGCCGACAGTTCCGCCTGCTGGAGAGGCATGTCACCAACCTCACTGAAGAATAAAAACTTGATCGTTACATTGATGGGCTTTTCATTACCCTAAAAGCTTTTGTATCCTCATCCAAACCCACCAATTTCCAAGATGCCTATGACCATGCCTTGTCCATGGAGAGAACCCTGGGGATGGGACACAGGAAACCTTTACCTACCCTTGCCTATCTGGGTCTGACTGAAGCTGTACCTGCAAAACCTAAACAGAAGAGAAAACCCCATATTGGTGGCAATAAGAACAGGAACCGACAGAAGAACCAGAGGAATCCACCTGCCCAAGGCCAGAACCAGAATTACAATCGTGGTCCTGCACAAAACCAGAATCATGGCCAAAACAGGGGTCCAGGCCGGAACACCAATATCCCTCGTTGCCGTAACTGTGGTAACTTCCACCCTGGCCAGTAAAAGTATCCGTCCCCAGTCTGCCATTACTACAAACAGGAGGGTCACTTCAGAGACAGCTACCCCACCCTCCTCCAGCATGGGCCATGCAAGGTGAACATAGACATGCTCGTGTCTTTGCTGTGAATGCAGACAAGGCGAAGGCCAATGTAAGAAAACTCATGGAAGGTACCTTTTTAATTCAAGATTAATTCCAGAACTTTATATCATGACTATCTTGTACATTGTCCTTACACGAAATATATGTATACGTAGGTATGATGCAAATCTCTGATCATTTTTTTGTTACTCTTTTTGACTCTGGGTCAACAAACACTTTCATGTCTAAGAATCTTGCCTGTATGTTGAATCTTGAAATAAGGGACTTAGGGTACGTACTTGATGTAACTACCCCAAGTGGGAAAATGAAAGTCTCCTACTATATTGTCGAGAAAGTCCCTCTATCTTATGCTGGAGGTAGTTTTGAGTCAGATTTCATAATATTAGACATGGAAGACTTTGACCTTATTTTAGGGATGGATTGGCTCCATAAAAATCATGCTCTAATTGACTGTCGTGCCAAGAAAGTCATTATTTCCAAACCCAATCTCCCTATTCTTGTAATTCCTGGAAAGAAAGATCGAAATCAAAGCGTTGTCATTTCTCTGATTAAAGCCCAAAACTTGATAGCTAAAGGGTGCAAAGCCTACCTAGCGTCTGTAACCATAGTCAATCCTGATACGAGTGCCCTAGAAAACATTGATATAGTGCGAGAGTACCCAAGTGTCTTTCCTGAGGAGCTCCCTGGGCTACCACCAGATCGTGATGTTGAGTTTTCTATCGATTTAGCACCTTGTACCGCACCTATTTCTCGAGAACCCTATCGGATGGCTCCTACTGAATTGACTGAGCTGAAAAAGAAGTTACAGGAATTGCTTGACAAGGGTTTCATCCGCCCTAGTACCTCTCCTTGGGGAGCCCCCATTTTATTTGTCAAGAAAAAGGATGGTTCCCTTTGCATGTGTATTGACTATCGTATGATCAATCAATCTACTGTGAAAAACAAGTATCCGCTGGCCAGAATTGATGACCTTTTCGATCAACTCCGTTCTGCCCATGTCTTTTAAAAAATTGGTCTTCGTTCTGGTTACCACCAACTCAAAGTTAAGGATGAAGACATCCCTAAAACAGCCTTTCGAACCCAATACAGGCAATATGAATTCCTTGTCATGCCTTTTGGGTTGACTAATGCCTCTGGTGTGTTTATGAACTTGATGAATAGTGTCTTCCAACCTTTCCTCGATGAGTTTGTAGTGGTCTTCATTGATGATATATTGATATATTCGACTGATACTGAATCACACCGCATCCACCTTCACAAAGTTCTTGACATCCTCCAATCTCAGAAATTCTATGCAAAGTTGTCAAAATGTGAATTTTGGATTTCTGAAGTCATGTTCTTGGGCCACATAATTTCTGGTGGGAAAATTTCTGTTGACCCCGCCAAAGTCTCGGCTGTTCTTGAGTGGCAAGCCCCAAAGAATGTTTCGAAGATTCGCAGTTTTCTAGGTCTTGCTGGCTATTATCGACGTTTTATCCAGAACTTCAGCAGGACTGCCTTGCCTCTCACTAAGCTCACCAGGAAAGGGTAACAGTTCATCTGGTCCAAGGAGTGTGAGTCCAAGCTGACAACTACACCTGTCTTGACTCTTCCCTCGGGAAATGATGGGTTCGTCATCTTCACCGACGCATCAAGGTTTGGTCTGGGTTGTGTTCTCATGCAAGAGAGAAAAGTAGTTGCTTATGCCTCTCGACAATTGAAGCCAAATGAGGTCAACTACCCAACCCATGACCTCGAGCTTGCCGCCATCATATATGCTTTGAAAATATGGCGACACTACTTGTATGGTGCCACCTTCAACATCCTCACCGACCACAAGAGTCTGAAATACATCTTGACATAGAAGGATCTCAATCTCAGACAGAGGCGTTGGCTCGAATACCTTAAAGACTATGACTTCACCATTGCCTATCACCCCGGTAAGGCAAATGTGGTGGCCGATGCACTCAGCAGAAAGCAGGCTAAATGTCTTGCCGTCTTTACTACGGAGTGGAAGAACATGGAAGTCATGTCACTTTGGACCCCAAGGCGTATGGGCAACGTTCTTATATTGGCCAGTGTCCATGTAAAACCGGGCCTCCTGTCCGAAATCCTGTCAGCTCAAAAGAATAGCAAGAGCTTGATGATATAATTAAGCTATTAGAGAAGCCCCAAACTCATTTGACAGTCGGTATGGATGGTGGAATCCGATACAAACAATGCATATGGGTCCCAGAAGATTCAGTCATGATAGATATGGTGTTACGAGAAGCTCACGGGTCAAAATACACTGTGCATCCTGGATCAACAAAAATGTACAAGGATATGCAAAGGCACTTCTGGTGGAGGAATATGAAGACTGACATTGCTACTTTCATCTCCAAGTGTCTGACCTGCCAACAGATCAAGGCTGAACATCAACGTCCAGGATGTCTTCTACAACCCCTACCTATCCCCGAGTGGAAATGGGAAAGCATCACCATGGATTTCGTGGTGGGACTACCCAGGACCAGGAAAGGGAGTGACGCCATCTGGGTTGTACTTGATCGTCTGACTAAATCGGACCATTTTATTCCAATCAAGACAACAACCAAGGTTCCTGAGTTAGCAGAACTTTACGTTCGAGAGATAGTCAGGCTGCATGGAATTCCTGTATCTATAGTATCTGATCATGATGCAAAGTTCACTTCTCACTTGTGGTGACAAGTACAAGAAGAACTGGGAACTCAACTGAATTTCAGCACTGCTTATCACCCCCAAACTGACGGACAATCTGAGAGGACAATCTAGGTTCTAGAAGACTTGCTGAGATCATGCGTCCTCGATTGGGGTGGTTCTTGGGACCACTACCTTCCTCTCATTGAGTTTGCCTAAAACAATAGCTACCAATCCAGTGTCGGCATGCCTCCCTATGAAGCTCTGTATGAAGACCGTGTAGATCTCCTCTTTACTGGGATGAAGTAGGCGAAAGATGAATTTTGAAGTCTGAGGAACTACAACTCTATTCTGATAATGTCAACCTAATCAAGCAAAGGTTAAAAAGGGCATAAGATCGTTAGAAGTCTTCTACTGATGCACACAGGATTGACACTCAGTTCTTAGTAGGTGATCATGTTTTCCTGAAGATTCGACCCATTCAAGCCATTGCAAAGAACAAAGGAAAACTCAGTCCTAGATATGTGGGTCCTTTTGAAATTCTGGATCGTATTGGGGAATGTGCTTACAGGTTGGCTCTACCTCCACAATACAACATGATGCACAACGTCTTTCATGTGTCAAACCTAAAGAGGTATGTCAAAGACCCTAGCCATGTCCTCAATCATGAACTAATTGAATTGAAGGACACCCTTGTGTACCAAGAAACTCCAGTCAAGATATTTGATACTCGCACCAAGGAACTCAGAAATAAGAAAATCGATATGGTTAAGGTGTTGTGGAAGCACCATGGGAGTGATGATGCTACTTGGGAGTTGAAGTCAGACACGGAGGAACATTTTCCTGACCTCTTCCGGAAAGTTTGAATTTTGGGGACAAAATTCTTTATAAGGAGGGGAGGATGTGACAATGTGAGTTTTTTCCCTCTTTTCTAATAATTTTTTTTTTCACCTTTATAGTGATCATTTATAATATATTTTGACCCCTTGATCAATATAGATACCCAAAATCAAATTCTTTTGTATTCTATGTTTTTCATGCACTTTTGGGCACCTTAATTAACTTAATACACCTCTTTGATAAAATGTTTGAGTTTGACTAGTTAACCTTATCTTTTGGTCTCCAAACTTGTACACATTATTCTACACTCCATGTTGAAGATATGGTCCAAATTTGAGACCATTTGGACCTTCCTATGAATTTATAAGAATTTTCCAAGTTCTTAGCCTTTTCCAAGATTTCTTGGCCTTTTTCCAACCTTTTTCCCTTGCTGGGTCGGCCCATCTGTGGCTTGGGGAGCCGCTGGGCAAGGCGGGTTGACCCAACAACCTTGGATCTTGATCCAACGGCGCTGGGGTCATCCCCTACCTTGCGCCTGGTTTGGCAAGGTCCACGGTGGACCACCCGACACCATAACCCGACCCCAATCGATCATTTCACATTTGTTGCGACCGGTGACTCGACCAATGATTTCGCACCTCCTTCTCGAATCTTCCACACGGATTGGTGCCGTGAAAACCCTGCTTGGAGGCCAAGGGAACATACGACCCATGGGGTGCGCCGCCCCCTCTAGCAACCCTAACCCTAGCCTCCTTAGGCTATAAAAGTTAGGCCATCACCCTCAGCGAGACCCCTAGACCCCTGACGACGCCCTCTTGTCCCACATCATACCCTCCCTCTCTCTTTCCCTTCTTCTCCGGTCGCCGCACCGCCGAGGAGCAGCTCTGCTCGCGGGCGGGTTCTTTTGGTTGGGGCGAGCAGCAGCAACCATCCGATCGGAGCCCACGCTGGTCCCGATTGAGATCGAACTGTCACAGACCCCTACGCGAGCCCCTCTCCTGCTTGGGAGCACGGATCCTCTCCGCCACTGATCTACCCATGATACCACGGTGGACCGACGATCAACGGCCCCCTATTTTCGGTATTTTCTGCCTCTCTGCCCTAAAATCCATTTAATAGCCTAAATCTTGCAAAAAGGATATCTTGAGATTCCTAACTCAGAAAACTATGAACAAGTAGTCAAACTTGATCATAAAAATCCAACTGACCTGTTAAAAATACTTGTGAAGCTTAATTCTAATTTTTCATCACTGATATGCCATGATCTTGTTCCTTTGCCTATTTAATTATCTTATATGATGATTAATCTTGGAGAAACTCTTATTCCTGTTTCTAATGATCATTCTGAGACACCAAATCATTTTTGACAAAATAAGGGTTAGATATGATCCTATTAATTCTTTACCCTAAAAATATGAATCATATACTTTGAAATAGGGTTTATTCTTAATATAATGATGCTCTACCTTAATCTAGAAAGCCCTCTCAATCATAGGACTCCCTAATCTAATTTTGAGTCCAATTGTGCTATCTGATTTTTGAAATGATCTAGAGATTTGAATAATGATAATGATAATTAGGGTTGACATGTATTCCTAAATATACCTAGGAAGGTCATCCATTCATGAAACATGTTTGATACTTGAATATTTGTTGGAATTTTGAGGAATATTTTTGATGACCTAAACCTAAGGTAGAAATAGGAAAATGTAACCCTAATCTCGAATAACAAAGCATGATCTTTTTAAACTATGATCTTGACCCTTGATCAAATATTTTGATCTAGGATCTGACTCAAAGGGTTGATCTACTCTCTCTCTTGGGATCTATACTCCAAATACTCTTTTAGAAAGGTACACTATTATACTACTCCTCCTTGGTTGTATGGTGATATTTTTTAGGTATCTCTTGAATTATGCTTGGCTAGTTATTTGGATGAAATATTGTTCCCTATGAATAGTCTTCCATTTTTCTTTTATATTATATGTTGAGAAACATGAAACCTAAATCATTAGACCCATTATGACTGCCCGTATATTGATGTTGATAATGATGTTGGAAAAGTTGGTAATGTTGATATTGGATATAAGCAAAACTCCTTCTTTGGAAGACGAGATTTTGCACTTGGATCTCCTATTTCATATGATGAGAAGGAGCTTGGTGACCCCCCATCGCGTTGGGGTAGTAGAGTCACCCAAATTAATATAAGCATGATTCTTGAATTACAACATAATGGGAAACTCGTAATAAAATTTGTTGTTGAATAACATTTTGGTTTTTGGAAATCATTCGATAATGTTTTGAAGCATAAGTTCTGCCAAGCATACTAGTTTTTCTTATAAAACTGCTTTACTTGTTTTTATATAGTGTACCGTGCAATTGCATTGACTTTGTGTCTTAATTTTCTCGATTTTAGGTAATGCAAGGAACTAGTTTCATCTACTCTTTCATCTACTGCAATAAAGACTGCTACATCTTATGGACTCTACATGGGAACTAATTGTAAAAGGGATGTAGTTGTAGGCTAGTTCTTATCTTTTTCTTTTTCCTGTTGGCTACGTGCCTATGTATTAAACTTTTTGGTTCATTTTAATAAAGAAGGATGTTATTTCATTTTTGCATATTATCTGTGTGTGATTTTTGGGCCACTCAGGGACGGGCGCTCTCATCCCTCTAACACTGCCCTTTCGGACAGTGGGATTGGGATTAGGGTAAGAACGGATCCGTGACAGTTGGTATCAGAGCAATAACACACTTCATATGCATTAGTGAAATGATGTTCTTAATCGCTGAACCAAGGAAGCCCTAAAATTCACTATGGTGAAAACTGAGGTGTCTAGAAAGAGCACAAAGGGGGTTCTGGCATAATTCCTCCTATCCGTCTTCATGGTGGTTGAGGTTCCTCTTGCTCCACCTGGCCTTAGTTGATCCAGAAATGGATGGAAGGACTTCCTATAACCCTAGAGAGTCTTCTAGCATCTTATCTCTTCTTTAAGGATTACCCAAGCCACCTATTAGAAAGAAGTAGGATGACTCCTCATCTTCTCGTTCTCCTTAAGGTGTCATGACTTGATCTATATACTCTCTCTATTTTGGGTAAATTAAGGACGGGAATAACTAAAATCCGAAAATAAATTGAGAAAACTCGTTGCAATATTTCCATGATCTATCATATTCTTGCTTTGAAGGTTATAAACAAGAAAACTTATATTAGTTGAACTCTTGCAGATGGCCCCAAAAACCAGGAACAACAGGGATGGTGAAGGGACCTCTGGTACTAAAGACAAAGGGAAGAAACCCCGCATGGATGATGATGAAGATGTCAATTCTGCCAATAAGACCAACAATATGGGGGAATGGGAACTAAAACAAAAGGCCATTATGGATGCCCTTCATGACCTAGCTGTTCGTACATCATCCCTTGTACCAACCCAAAACCCAAAACCCACCACTATCCATGATTTTCTGAATCTCAACCCTGAAACCTTCTATGGGGAAGACAAAGATGATGTCCTAGACAAGGCTGATGCCTGGTTAGTGTCCATGGAAAACACCTTTAGGGTTTTGAGGTGCCTTGAACAAGACAATGTTGGTTATGCCACCTACCAGTTGAAGGGAGCGGCCAAATTGTGGTGGGAGAATTACATCCGGTCACAGCAGGTCATCCCTGTCAACTGGGAAGCCTTCAAACCCATTTTCACCAACCGTTTCCAACCCACATCTGAGAGAAAGGAAAAACAAAAACAATTCCTCACCCTTACCCAAGGAACTAACACATTGGCTGAATACAACCGACAGTTTCGCCTGCTGGAGAGGCATGTCACCAACCTCACTGAAGAACAAAAACTTGACCGTTACATTGATGGGCTTTTCATTGCCCTAAAAGCTTTTGTATCCTCATCCAAACCCACCAATTTCCAAGATGCCTATGACCATGCCTTGTCCATGGAGTGAACCCTGGGAATGGGACACAGGAAACCTTTACCTACCCTTGCCTATCTGGGTCTGACTGAAGCTGTACCTGCAAAACCTGAACAGAAGGGAAAACCCCATATTGGTGGCAATAAGAACAGGAATCGACAGAAGAACCAAAAGAATCCTCCTGCCCAAGGCCAGAACCAGAATTACAATCGTGGTCCTGCACAAAACCAGAATCATGGCCAAAATAGGGGTCCAGGCCGGAACACCAATATCCCTCGTTGCCGTAATTGTGGTAACTTCCACCCTGGCCAGTGCAAGTATCCGTCCCCAGTCTGCCATTACTGCAAACAAGAGGGTCACTTTAGAGACAGCTGACCCCACCCTCCTCCAGCATGGGCCAAGCAAGGTGAACATAGACATGCTCGTGTCTTTGTTGTGAATGCAGATGAGGCGAAGGCCAATGTAAACAAACTCATGGAAGGTACCTTTTTAATTCAAGATTAATTCCAGAACTTTATATCATGACTATATTGTACATTGTCCTTACACGAAATATATGTATACGTAGGTATGATGCAAGTCTCCGATCATTTTGTTGTTACTCTTTTTGACTCTGGGTCAACAAACACTTTCATGTCTAAGAATCTTTCCTGTATGTTGAATCTTGAAATAAGGGACTTTGGGTACGTACTTGATGTAACTACCCCAAGTGGGAAAATGAAAGTCTCCTACTATATTGTCGAGAAAGTCCCTTTATCTTATGTTGGACGTAGTTTTGAGTCAGATTTCATAATATTAGACATGGAAGACTTTGACCTTATTTTAGGGATGGATTGGCTCCATAAAAATCATGCTCTAATCGACTGTCGTGCCAAGAAAGTCATTATTTCCAAACCCAATCTCCCTATTATTGTAATTCCTGGAAGGAAAGATCGAAATCAAAACGTTGTCATTTCTCTGATTAAAGCCCAAAACTTGATAGCTAAAGGGTGCAAAGCCTACCTAGCGACTGTAACCATAGTCAATCCTGATACGAGTGCCCTAGAAAACATTGCTATAGTGCGAGAGTACCCAAGTGTCTTTCCTGAGGAGCTCCCTGGGCTACCACTAGATCGTGATGTTGAGTTTTCTATCGATTTAGCACCTGGTACCGCACCTATTTCTCGGGCACCCTATTGGATGGCTCCTGCTGAATTGACTGAGCTGAAAAAGCAGTTGCAGGAATTGCTTGACAAGGGTTTCATCCGCCCTAGTACCTCTCCTTGGGGAGCCCCCGTTTTATTTGTCAAGAAAAAGGATGGTTCCCTTCGCATGTGTATTGACTATCGTATGATCAATCAAGCTACTGTGAAAAACAAGTATCCGCTGCCAAGAATTGATGACCTTTTCGATCAACTCCGTTCTGCACATGCCTTTTAAAAAATTGATCTTCGTTCTGGTTACCACCAACTCAAAGTTAAGGATGAAGACATCCCTAAAACAGCCTTTCGAACCCGATACGGGAATTATGAATTCCTTGTCATGCCTTTTGGGTTGACTAATGCCTCTGGTGTGTTTATGAACTTGATGAATAGTGTCTTCCAATCTTTCTTCGATGAGTTTGTAGTGGTCTTCATTGATGATATATTGATATATTTGACTGATACTGAATCACACCGCATCCACCTTCACAAAGTTCTTGACATCCTCCAATCTCAGAAATTCTATGCAAAGTTGTCAAAATGTGAATTTTGGATTTCTGAAGTCATGTTCTTGGGCCACATAATTTCTGGTGGGAAAATTTCTGTTGACCCCGCCAAAGTCTCGGCTGTTCTTGAGTGGCAAGCCCCAAAGAATGTTTTGGAGATTCGCAGTTTTCTAGGTCTTGCTGGCTATTATCGACGTTTTATCCAGAACTTCAACAAGACTGCCTTGCCTCTCACTAAGCTCACCAGGAAAGGGGAATAGTTCATCTGGTCCAAGGAGTGTGAGTCCAAGCTGACAACTGCACCTGTCTTGACTCTTCCCTCAGGAAATGATGGGTTCGTCATCTTCACCGACGCATCAAGGTTTGGTATGGGTTGTGTTCTCATGCAAGAGAGAAACGTAGTTGCTTATGTCTCTCGACAATTGAAGCCAAATGAGGTCAACTACCCAACCCATGACCTCGAGCTTGCCGCCATCATATATGCTTTGAAAATATGGCGACACTACTTGTATGGTGCCACCTTCAACATCCTCACCGACCACAAGAGTCTGAAATACATCTTGACACAGAAGGATCTCAATATCAGACAGAGGCGTTGGCTCGAATACCTTAAAGACTATGACTTCACCATTGCCTATCACCCCGGTAAGGCAAATGTGGTGGCCGATGCACTCAGCAGAAAGCAGGCTAAATGTGCTGCCGTCTTTACTACAGAGTGGAATAACATGGAAGTCATGTCACTTTGGGCCCCAAGGCATATGGGCAACGTTCTTAGATTGGCCAGTGTCCATGTAAAACCGGGCCTCCTGTCCGAAATCCTGTCAGCTCAAAAGAATAGTAAGAGCCTTGATGATATAATTAAGCTATTAGAGAAGCCCCAAACTCATTTGACAGTCGGTATGGATGGTGGAATCCAATACAAACATCGCATATGGGTCCCAGAAGATTCAGTCATGATAGATATGGTGTTACGAGAAGCTCACGGGTCAAAATACATTGTGCATCCTGGATCGACAAAAATGTACAAGGATCTGCAAAGGCACTTCTGGTGGAGGAATATGAAGACCGACATTGCTACTTTCATCTCCAAGTGTCTGACCTGCCAACAGATCAAGGCTGAACATCAATGTCTAGGAGGTCTTCTACAACCCCTACCTATCCCCGAGTGGAAATGGGAAAACATCACCATGGATTTCGTGGTGGGACTACCCAGGACCAGGAAAGGGAGTGACGCCATCTGGGTTGTAGTTGATCTTCCGACTAAATCGGCCCATTTTATTCCAATCAAGACAACAACCAAGGTTCCTGAGTTTGCAGAACTTTACGTTCGAGAGATAGTCAGGATGCATGGAATTCCTGTATCTATAGTATCTGATCGTGATGCAAAGTTCACTTCTCACTTGTGGCGACAAGTACAGGAAGAACTGGGAACTCAACTGAATTTCATCACTGCTTATGACCCCCAAACTGACGGACAATATGAGAGGACAATCCAGGTTCTAGAAGACTTGCTGAGATCATGCGTCCTCGATTGGGGTGGTTCTTGGGACCACTACCTTCCTCTCATTGATTTTGCCTACAACAATAGCTACCAATCTAGTATCAACATGCCTCACTATGAAGCTCTGTATGGAAGACCGTGTAGATCTCCTCTTTACTGGGATGAAGTAGGTGAAAGATGAATTTTGAAGTCTGAGGAACTACAACTCTATTCTGATAATGTCAACCTAATCAATCAAAGGTTAAAAAGGGCACAAGATCGTTAGAAGTCTTATGCTGATGCACACATGACCGAAACTCAATTCTTAGTAGGTGATCATGTTTTCCTGAAGATTCGACCCATTCGATCCATTGCAAAGAACAAAGGAAAACTCAGTCCTAGATATGTGGGTCCTTTTGAAATTCTGGATCGTATTGGGGAATGTGCTTATAGGTTGGCTCTACCTCCACAATACAGCATGATGCACAACGTCTTTCATGTGTCAAACCTGAAGCGGTATGTCAAAGACCCTAGCCATGTCCTCAATCATGAACCAATTGAATTGAAGGACACCCTTGTGTACCAAGAAACTCCGGTCAAGATACTTGATACTCGCACCAAGGAACTCAGAAATAAGAAAATCGATATGGTTAAGGTGTTGTGGAAGCACCATGGGAGTGATGATGCTACTTGGGAGTTGAAGTCAGACATGGAGGAATGTTTTCCTGACCTCTTCCAGAAAGTTTGAATTTTGGGGACAAAATTCTTTATAAGGAGGGGATGATGTGACAATGTGAGTTTTTTTCCCTCTTTTCTATTAATTATTTTATCTTTCACCTTTATAATGATCATTTATAATATCTTTTGACCCCTTGATCAATATAGATACCCAAAATCAAATTCTTTTGTATTCTATGTTTTTCATGCACTTTTGGGCACCTTAATTAACTTAATACACCTCTTTGATAAAATGCTTGAGTTTGACTAGTTAACCTTATCTTTTGGTCTCCAAACTTCTACACATTATTCTACACTTCATTTTTAAGATATGATCCAAATTTGAGACCATTTGGACCTTCCTATGAATTTATACGATTTTTCCAAGTTCTTATCCTTTTCCTAGATTTCTTGGCCTTTTTCCCACCGCTTTCCCTTGCTGGGCCGGCCCATCTGTGGCTTGGGGCGCTGCTGGGCAAGGCGGGTTGACCCAGCAGTCTTGGATTTTGATCCAACGGTGCTGGGGTCATCCCCTACCTTGCGCCTGGTTTGGGAAGGTCCACAGTGGACCACCCGACACCATAACCCGACCCCGATCGATCATTTTGCATTTGTTGCGACCAGTGACTCGACCAATGATTTCACACCTCCTTCTTGAATCTTCCGCATGGATTGGTGCCGTGAAAACCCTGCTTGGAGGCCAAGGGAACAGACGACCCATGGGGTGCGCCGCCCCCTCTAGCAACCCTAACCCTAGCCTCCTTAGGCTATAAAAGTTAGGCCATCACCCTCAGCGAGACCCCTAGACCCCTGACGGCGCCCTCTTGTCCCACGCCATACCCTACCTCTCTCATTCCCTTCTTCTCCGGCCATCGCACCGCCGCGGAGCAGCTCTGCTCGCGGGTGGGTTCTTTTGGTTGGGGTGAGCAGCAGCAACCATCCGATCGGATCCCACGCTGGTCCCGATTGAGATCGAACGGGCACAGACCCCTACGTGAGCCCCTCTCCTGCTTGGGAGCACGGATCCTCTCTGCCACTGATCTGCCCGCGAGACCACGGTGGATCGATGATCAACGACCCCCTATTTTTGGTATTTTCTGCCTCTCTGCCCTAAAATCCATTTAATAGCCTAAATCTTGCAAAAAGGATATCTTGAGATTCCTAACTCAGAAAACTATGAACAAGTAGTCAAACTTGATCAGAAAAATCCAACTGACCTGTTAAAAATACTTGTGAAGCTTAATTCTCGATTTTCATCACTGATATGCCATGATCTTTTTCCTTTGCCTATTTAATTATCTTATATGATGATTAATCTTGGAGAAACTCTTATTCCTGTTTCTAATGATCATTCTGAGACACCAAATCATTTTTGACAAAATAAGGGCTAGATATGATCCTCTTAATTCTTTACCCTAAAAATATGAATCATATACTTTGACATAGGGTTTATTCTTAATATAATGATGCTCTACCTTAATCTAGAAAGCCCTCTCAATCATAGGACTCCCTAATCTAATTTTGAGTCCAATTGTGCTATCTGATTTTTGAAATGATCTAGAGATTTGAATAATGATAATGATAATTAGGTTTGACATGTATTCCTAAATATACCTAGGAAGGTCATCCATTCATGAAACATGTTTGATACTTGAATATTTGTTGGACTTTTGAGGAATATTGTTGATGACCTAAACCTAAGGTAGAAATAGGAAAATGTTACCCTAATCTCGAATAACAAAGCATGATCTTTTTAAACTATGATCTTGACACTTGATCCAATATTTTGATCTAGGATCTGACTCAAAGGGTTGATCTACTCTCTCTCTTGGGATCTATACTCCAAATACTCTTTTAGAAAGGTACACTATTATACTACTCCTCCTTGGTTGTATGGTGATATTTTTTAGGTATCTCTTGAATTATGCTTGGCTAGTTATTTGGATGAAATATTGTTCCCTATGAATAGTCTTCTGTTTTTCTTTTATATTATATGTTGAGAAACATGAAACCTAAATCATTAGACCCATTATGACTGCCCGTATATTGATGTTGATAATGATGTTGGAAAAGTTGGTAATGTTGATATTGGATATAAGCAAAACTCCTTCTTTGGAAGGCAAGATTTTGCACTTAGATCTCCTATTTCATATGATGAGAAGGATCTTGGTGACCCCCCATCACGTTGGGGTAGTAGAGTCACCCAAACTAATATAAGCATGCTTCTTGAATTACAGCAAAATGGGAAATTTGTAATAAAATTTGTTGTTGAATAACATTTTGGTTTTTGGAAATCGTTCGATAATGTTTTGAAGCATAAGTCCTGCCAAGCATACTAGTTTTTCTTATAAAACTGCTTTACTTGTTTTTATATAGCGTACCGTGCAATTGCATTGACTTTGTGTCTTGATTTTCTCGATTTTAGGTAATGCAAGGAACTAGTTTCATCTACTCTTTCATCTACTGCAATAAAGACTGCTACATCTTATTGACTCTACATGGGAGCTAATTGTAAAAGGGATGTAGTTGTAGGCTAGTTCTTATCTTTTTCTTTTTCTTGTTGCCTACGGGTCTATGTATTAAACTTTTTGGTTCATTTTAATAAAGAAGGATGTTATTTCATTTTTGCATATTATCTGTGTGTGATTTTCGGGCCACTCAGGGACGGGCACTCTCATCCCTCTAACACTGCCCTTTCGGACAGTGGGATTGGGATTAGGGTAAGAACGGATCCGTGACAGTTGGTATCAGAGCCATAACACACTTCATATGCATTAGTGAAATGATGTTCTTAATCGCTGAACCAAGGAAGCCCTAAAATTCACTATGGTGAAAACTGAGGTGTCTAGAAAGAGCACAAAGTGGGTTCTGGCATAATTCCTCCTATCCGTCTTCACGGTGGTTGAGGTTCCTCCTACTCCACCTGGCCTTAGTTGATCCAGAAATGGATGGAAGGGCTTCCTATAACCCTAGAGAGACTTCTAGCATCTTATCTCTTCTTTAAGGATTACCCAAGCCACCTATTAGAAAGAAGTAGGATGACTCCTCATCTTCTCATTCTCCTTAAGGTGTCATGACTTGATCTATATACTCTCTCTATTTTGGGTAAATTAAGGATGGGAATAACTAAAATCCGAAAATAAATTGAGAAAACCCGTTGCAATATTTCCATGATCTATCATATTCTTGCTTTGAAGGTTATAAACAAGAAAACTTATATTAGTTGAACTCTTGCAGATGGCCCCAAAAACCAGAAACAACAGGGATGGTGAAGGGACCTCTGGTACTAAAGACAAGGGGAAGAAACCCCACATGGATGATGATGAAGATGTCGGTTCTGCCAATAAGACCAACAATATGGGGGAATGGGAACTAAAACAAAAGGCCATTATGGATGCCCTTCATGACCTAGCTGTTCATACAACATCCCTTGTACCAACCCAAAACCTAAAACCCACCACTATCCATGATTTTTTGAAACTCAGCCCTGAAACCTTCTATGGGGAAGACAAAGATGATGTCCTAGACAAGGCTGATGTCTGGTTAGTGTCCATGGAAAACACCTTTAGGGTTTTGAGGTGCCCTGAACAAGACAAGGTTGGTTATTCCACCTACCAGTTGAAGGGAGCGGCCAAATTGTGGTGGGAGAACTACATCCGGTCACAACAGGTCATCCCTGTCAACTGGGAAGCCTTCAAACCCATTTTCACCAACCGTTTCCAACCCACATCTGAGAGAAAGGAAAAACAAAAACAATTCCTCACCCTTACCCAAGGAACTAACAAAGTGGCTGAATACAGCCGACAGTTCCGCCTGTTGGAGAGGCATGTCACCAACCTCACTGAAGAACAAAAACTTGACCGTTACATTGATGGGCTTTTCATTACCCTAAAAGCTTTTGTATCCTCATCCAAACCCACCAATTTCCAAGATGCCTATGACCATGCCTTGTCCATGGAGAGAACCCTGGGGATGGGACACAAGAAACCTTTACCTACCCTTGCCTATCTGGGTCTGACTGAAGCTGTACCTGCAAAACCTGAACAGAAGGGAAAACCCCATATTGGAGGCAATAAGAACAGGAACCGACAGTAGAACCAGAGGAATCCTCCTGCCCAAGGCCAGAACCAGAATTACAATTGTGGTCCTGCACAAAACCAAAATCATGTCCAAAACAGGGGTCCAGGCCGGAACACCAATATCCCTCATTGTCGTAACTGTGGTAACTTCCACCCTGGCCAGTGCAAGTATCCATCCCCAGTCTGCCATTACTGCAAACAGGAGGGTCACTTCAGAGACAGCTGCCCCCACCCTCCTCCAGCATGGGCCAGGCAAGGTGAACATAGACATGCTCGTGTCTTTGCTGTGAATGCAGATGAGGCGAAGGCCAATGTAAACAAACTCAAGGAAGGTACCTTTTTAATTCAAGATTAATTCCAGAACTTTATATCATGACTATATTGTACATTGTCCTTACACGAAATATATGTATACGTAGGTTTGATGCAAATCTCCGATCATTTTGTTGTTACTCTTTTTGACTCTGGGTCAACAAACACTTTCATGTCTAAGAATCTTGCCTGTATGTTGAATCTTGAAATAAGGGACTTAGGGTACGTACTTGATGTAACTACCCCAAGTGGGAAAATGAATGTCTCCTACTATATTGTCGAGAAAGTCCTTCTATCTTATGCTGGACGTAGTTTTGAGTCAGATTTCATAATATTAGACATGGAAGACTTTGACCTTATTCTAGGGATGGATTGGCTCCATAAAAATCATGCTCTAATCGACTGTCGTGCCAAGAAAGTCATTATTTCCAAACCCAATCTCCCTATTCTTGTAATTCCTGGAAGGAAAGATCGAAATCAAAACGTTGTCATTTCTCTGATTAAAGCCCAAAACTTGATAGCTAAAGGGTGCAAAGCCTACCTAGCGACTGTAACCATAGTCAATCCTGATACGAGTGCCCTAGAAAACATTGATATAGTGCGAGAGTACCCAAGTGTATTTCCTTAGGAGCTCCCTGGGCTACCACCAGATCGTGATGTTGAGTTTTCTATCGATTTAGCACCTGGTACCGCACCTATTTCTTGAGCACCCTATCAGATGGCTCCTGTTGAATTGACTGAGCTGAAAAAGCAGTTGTAGGAATTGCTTGACAAGGGTTTCATCCACCCTAGTACCTCTCCTTGGGGAGCCCCCGTTTTATTTGTCAAGAAAAAGAATGGTTCCCTTCACATGTGTATTGACTATCGTATGATCAATCAAGCTACTGTGAAAAACAAGTATCCGCTGCCCAGAATTGATGACCTTTTCGATCAACTCCGTTCTGCCCATGTCTTTTAAAAAATTGATCTTCGTTCTGGTTACCACCAACTCAAAGTTAAGGATGAAGACATCCCTAAAACAGCCTTTCGAACTCGATACGGGCATTATGAATTCCTTGTCATGCCTTTTGGGTTGACGAATGCCTCTGGTGTGTTTATGAACTTGATGAATAGTGTCTTCCAACCTTTCCTCGATGAGTTTGTAGTGGTCTTCATTGATGATATATTGATATATTCGACTGATATTGAATCACACCGCATCCACCTTCACAAAGTTCTTGACATCCTCCAATCTCAGAAATTCTATGCAAAGTTGTCAAAATGTGAATTTTGGATTTCTGAAGTCATGTTCTTGGGCCACATAATTTCTGGTGGGAAAATTTCTGTTGACCCTGCCAAAGTCTCGGCTGTTCTTGAGTCGCAAGCCCCAAAGAATGTTTCGGAGATTTGCAGTTTTCTAGGTCTTGCTGGCTATTATCGACGTTTTATCCAGAACTTCAGCAGGGCTGCCTCGCCTCTCACTAAGCTCACCAGGAAAGGGGAACAGTTCATTTGGTCCAAGGAGTGTGAGTCCAAGCTGAAAACTGCACCTGTCTTGACTCTTCCCTCGAGAAATGATGGGTTCGTCATCTTCACCGACGCATCAAGGTTTGGTCTGGGTTGTGTTCTCATGCAAGAGAGAAAAGTAGTTGCTTATGCCTCTCGACAATTGAAGCTAAATTAGTTCAACTACCCAACCCATGACCTCGAGCTTGCCGCCATCATATATGCTTTGAAAATATGGCGACACTACTTGTATGGTGCCACCTTCAACATCCTCACCGACTATAAGAGTCTGAAATACATCTTGGTACAAAAGGATCTCAATCTCAGACAGAGGCGTTGGCTCGAATACCTTAAAGGCTATGACTTCACCATTGCCTATCACCCCGGTAAGGCAAATGTGGTGGCCGATGCACTCAGTAGAAAGCAGGCTAAATGTGCTGCCGTCTTTACTACGGAGTGGAAGAACATGGAAGTCATGTCACTTTGGCTCCCAAGGCGTATGGGCAATGTTCTTAGATTGGCCAATGTCCATGTAAAACCGGGCCTCCTGTCCGAAATCCTGTCAGCTCAAAAGAATAGCAAGAGCCTTGATGATATAATTAAGCTATTAGAGAAGCCCCAAACTCATCTGACAGTCGGTATGGATGGTGGAATCCGATACAAACAACGCATATGGGTCCCAGAAGATTCAGTCATGATAGATATGGTGTTACGAGAAGCTCACGGGTCAAAATAAACTGTGCATCCTGGATCGACAAAAATGTACAAGGATCTGCAAAGGCACTTCTGGTGGAGGAATATGAAGATCGACATTGCTACTTTCATCTCCAAGTGTCTGACCTGCCAACATATCAAGGCTGAACATCAACGTCCAGGAGGTCTTCTACAACCCCTACCTATCCCCGAGTGGAAATGGGAAAACATCACCATGGATTTCGTGGTGGGACTACCTAGGACCAGGAAAGGGAGTGATGCCATCTGGGTTGTAGTTGATCGTCTGACTAAATCGTCCCATTTTATTCCAATCAAGACAACAACCAAGGTTCCTGAGTTAGCAAAACTTTACGTTCGAGAGATAGTCAGGCTACATGGAATTCCTGTATCTATAGTATCTGATTGTGATGCAAAGTTCCCTTCTCACTTGTGGCGACAAGTACAGGAAGAACTGGGAACTCAACTGAATTTCAGCACTTCTTATCACCCCCAAACTGACAGACAATCTGAGAGGACAATCCAGGTTCTAGAAGACTTACTGAGATCATGCGTCCTCAATTGGGGTGGTTCTTGGGACCACTACCTTCCTCTCGTTGAGTTTGCCCACAACAATAGCTACCAATCCAGTATCGGCATGCCTCCCTATGATGCTCTATATGGAAGACCGTGTAGATATCCTCTTTACTGGGATGAAGTAGGAGAAAGACGAATTTTGAAGTCTGAGGAACTACAACTCTATTCTGATAATGTCAACCTAATCAAGCAAAGGTTAAAAGGGCACAAGATCGTCAAAAGTCTTATGCTGATGCACACAAGACTGACACTCAGTTCTTAGTAGGTGATCATGTTTTCCTGAAGATTCAACCCATTCGAGCCATTGCAAAGAACAAAGGAAAACTCAGTCCTAGATATGTGGGTCCTTTTGAAATTTTGGATCGTATTGGGGAATGTGCTTACAGGTTGGCTCTACCTCCACAATATAACATGATGCACAACGTCTTTCATGTGTCAAACCTGAAGCGGTATGTCAAAGACCCTAGCCATGTCCTCAATCATGAACCAATTGAATTGAAGGACACCCTTGTGTACCAAGAAACTCCGGTCAAGATACTTGATACTCGCACTAAGGAACTCAGAAATAAGAAAATCGATATGGTTAAGGTGTTGTGGAAGCACCATGGGAGTGATGATGCTACTTGGGAGTTGAAGTCAGACATGGATGAACATTTTCCTGACCTCTTCCGGAAAGTTTGAATTTTGGGGACAAAATTCTTTATAAGGAGGGGAGGATGTGACAATGTGAGTTTTTTCCCTCTTTTCTATTAATTTATTTTATCTTTCACCTTTATAATGATAATTTATAATATCTTTTGACCCCTTGATCAATATAGATACCCAAAATCAAATTCTTTTGTATTCTATGTTTTTCATGCACTTTTGGGCACCTTAATTAACTTAATACACCTCTTTGATAAAATGCTTGAGTTTGACTAGTTAACCTTATCTTTAGACTCCAAACGTTTACACATTGTTCTACACTCCATGTTGAAGATATGGTCCAAATTTGAGACCATTTGGACCTTCCTATGAATTTATACGAAATTTCCAAGTTCTTACCCTTTTCCTAGATTTCTTGGCCTTTTCCCACCTTTTCCCCTTGCTGGGCCGGCCCATCTGTGGCTTGGGGCGCCGCTGCGCAAGGCAGGTTGACCCAGCAGCCTTGGATCTTGATCCAATGGCACTGGGGTCATCCCCTACCTTGCGCCTGATTTGGCAAGGTCCACGGTGGACCACCCGACACCATAACCCGACCTTGATCGATCATTTCGCATTTGTTGCGACCGGTGACTCGACCAATGATTTCACACCTCCTTCTCAAATCTTCCACATGGATTGGTGCTGTGAAAACCCTACTTGGAGGCCAAGGGAACAGACGACCCATGGGGTGCGCCGCCCTCTCTAGCAACCCTAACCCTAGCCTCCTTAGGCTATAAAAGTTAGGCCATCACCCTCAGCGAGACCCCTAGACCTCTGACGGCACCCTATTATCCCACGCCATACCCTCCCTCTCTCTTTCCCTTCTTCTCCGTCCGCCGCACTACCACGGAGCAGCTCTGCTCGTGGGCGGGTTCTTTTGGTTGGGGCGAGCAGCAGCAACCATCCGATCGGAGCCCACGCTGGTCCCGATTGAGATCGAACGGTCACAGACCCCTGTGCGAGCCCCTCTCCTGCTTGGGAGCATAGATCCTCTCCGCCACTAATCTGCCTGCGAGACCACGGTGGACCGACGATCAACGGCCCCCTATTTTCGGTATTTTCTGCCTCTCTGCCCTAAAATCCATTTAATAGCCTAAATCTTGCAAAAAGGATATCTTGAGATTCCTAACTCAGAAAACTATGAACAAGTAGTCAAACTTGATCAGAAAAATCCAACTGACCTGTTAAAAATACTTGTGAAGCTTAATTCTCGATTTTCATCACTGATATGCCATGATCTTTTTCCTTTGCCTATTTAATTATCTTATATGATGATTAATCTTGGAGAAACTCTTATTCCTGTTTCTAATGATCATTCTGAGACACCAAATCATTTTTGACAATATAAGGGCTAGATATGATCCTCTTAATTCTTTACCCTAAAAATATGAATCATATACTTTGACATAGGGTTTATTCTTAATATAATGATGCTCTACCTTAATCTAGAAAGCCCTCTCAATCATAGGACTCCCTAATCTAATTTTGAGTCCAATTGTGCTATCTGATTTTTGAAATGATCTAGAGATTTGAATAATGATAATGATAATTAGGTTTGACATGTATTCCTAAATATACCTAGGAAGGTCATCCATTCATGAAACACGTTTGATACTTGAATATTTGTTGGACTTTTGAGGAATATTGTTGATGACCTAAACCTAAGGTAGAAATAGGAAAATGTAACCCTAATCTCGAATAACAAAGCATGATCTTTTTAAACTATGATCTTGACCCTTGATCCAATATTTTGATCTAGGATCTAACTCAAAGGGTTGATCTACTCTCTCTCTTGGGATCTATACTCCAAATACTCTTTTAGAAAGGTACGCTATTATACTACTCCTCCTTGGTTGTATGGTGATATTTTTTAGGTATCTCTTGAATTATGCTTGGCTAGTTATTTGGATGAAATATTGTTCCCTATGAATAGTCTTCTGTTTTTCTTTTATATTATATGTTGAGAAACATAGAACCTAAATCATTAGACCCATTATGACTGCCTGTATATTGATGTTGATAATGATGTTGGAAAAGTTGGTAATGTTGATATTGGATATAAGCAAAACTCCTTCTTTGGAAGGCGGGATTTTGCACTTGGATCTCCTATTTCATATGATGAGAAGGAGCTTGGTGACCCCCCATCGCATTGGGGTAGTAGAGTCACCCAAGCGAATATAAGCATGCTTCTTGAATTATAGCATAATGGGAAATTCATAATAAAATTTGTTGTTGAATAACATTTTGGTTTTTGGAAATCGTTCGATAATGTTTTGAAGCATAAGTCCTACCAAGCATACTAGTTTTTCTTATAAAACTGCTTTAGTTGTTTTTATATAGCGTACCGTGCAATTGCATTGACTTTGTGTCGTGATTTTCTCGATTTTAGGTAATGCAAGGAACTAGTTTCATCTACTCTTTCATCTACTGCAATAAAGAATGCTACATCGTATGGACTCTATATGGGAGCTAATTGTAAAAGGGATGTAGTTGTAGGCTAGTTCTTATCTTTTTCTTTTTCCTGTTGGCTACGGGCCTATGTATTAAACTTTTTGGTTCATTTTAATAAAGAAGGATGTTATTTCATTTTTGCATATTATCTGTGTGTGATTTTCTGGCCACTCAGGGACGGGCGCTCTCATCCCTCTAACACTGCCCTTTCGGACAGTGGGATTGGGATTAGGGTAAGAACGGATCTGTGACAATAATCATCATCAGAAATCTACTCACATCTAGATGCCCATTTCTTTTATAAAACATTCCCTATCGAGGCACATTCTTCAAATATCTCAATACTCGACATGCATCTTTCCAGTGACATTACCTAGGACAATCCGTGACTTGACTAAGAACACCAACAACAAAGCACATATATGGCCTAGTAACAATAAGATATAAAAGTTTGCCAACTAAGCATTTATATCTAAATTTATCTTCTTAGGGTTGAGTAGATTATGCACATGTGCTTGATCCATAGGGGAGACTTCTAGACTGCAACCAAGCATTCTAGTTTCAGTTGGTAAGTCCAAAGTATACATTCTCTGAGATAAAGATACTTTATCCTTGTTATGTGCTACCTAAATGCCAAGAATATATTGTAGATGCCCAAGGTCTTTGGTTACAAAATGTTTCATAATATATTTTATTTATATTGGCCATTCTTGCAACATCACTACTAGGCAAGATGATATCATACATATAAACAATAAAAATAATAATGCCGTAAGTAGTGGTTTTGATAAACTTAGAGTGGTCACATTGAAACTGTATGAAGCCAAATTTGTGCAGTACAAGGGATAATCTGTCAAACCATGCTCGGGGACTCTGTTTGAGACCATAAAAGACTTTCTTCATAATGCATACGTTCCCATAGTACTCCCATTAAGCAACATAACTTGGAGGTTGTGACACATATACATTCTCTGTGGCATACAAATCACAAAAGCATGATTAACTTAAGCAGAAGCGTTCGTTAGCAATGGATTAACAAAAAATCACTAAAAATTAAAACCTTTTTCAAAGATATCCAATTCCAGGAAACTCTTAACTTCAAGAACTAAAGTATTACATGTACATACTGTGTACCATCTCTTCTCAAGGATGACATACATTAATTGCTCTGTTAGGTCTAAACATGAGCAATACACAACCTTGAGGCATTCAAATCAAAATCTCAGATTGATTATGAAAACACTAAGTACAGACTCCAAGGACCTGAGAGTATAGAGACGACACATATGACTCTTATCTATAAGACATGACAGTCATTATCTCCACCTGAGATATTAATGCTATCCTCCCTTGATGCTTCTCTCCTTTCCCTGTAGTATGGTTCTCACCTCCTCGTTCTTGTCCACCTAAAAACGTTGGATCCCACGAAGGTGAGACAATTGAAAATTGTCCCAGCGAGATATATAACTCTCCGCCAGAAACATTATTATTGCAGTTTAATAGAATAAAACTGATAAGAGGATAAGCAGTTTAGAACATTCTCATATTTTAAAGCATTGTAGCTATCTATGATAGAACAGTTGTAACATACCAGAAATAGAATCCTACCCTAATAGTTTTACCCTTTTGACTTAGCCAAACAAGGATAAGCTTATACATGTAATTAAGAGAATCTAAAATAATTTTTACTTAATAATGACTTGTTTGGATGATAATAAGAAATTAAAGAGCTTAATCGGATAAATATTTCATATATATTCTTAATATAGGGTTATATGCACAAATGCTTCAGTTGAGTTTTTAATAATGGGCCTGAAGTGCAAATTGTACACTAAGTAATAAAAATAATAAAATATTTCATCCTAGAACTTTCTAGTGCTTTTTAGAATATGAAAAAGAAAATAAATCCCAATATATATATAAAAGAGATAATAAGGACAATAATTGGAGATAATATGGGACATAATGGATTAAAAGAGGATAATAAGGAATATGTTGTTTCAAAAATCACAAATAGGAAACAATGAGATAATTTGATATGCAAATTCCTTTTCTTGATCTAAAAGAAACTTAAGGGCCAAGTATCACCTAATTTGGAAGATAAATGCATATATTAAAGTCTTTATTAAAAGAAAATAGGAGATAAGCCAATAAGGTGAAATAAAATATCTAACATCCTCAAATTGGAAAACTAACTCCAAATTCGTAATCTATATATAAAAATGAGTCTATCTGTGAATTTGTATTTAATTTCATCGATGTTTAATATTTTATTTTATTAAGGAGAGAGAAAATGACTTAAAGACCAGAAATATTAAATATATGTTGAAAAAAATTAATTAATGCCAAAATCGTGTTCCACATGTTTATTATTACTTATAGGCCAAGTTTTAAATTTTTAGAAAGTTTCTAGATGTCTCTAATAAATTAAAAGGATAAATAAGTGGTAAAATGTAAATGAATTAAATAAAATAATAAAAGTCTTCAAAAAAATATAATAATGCCAAATTAGTGTTCTACATGTTAAAATAGACCTTTGGGTGAATTTTGAATCAATTTGAAAAATATTTGTGGAGAAGATAAATTCAAGAGAGAGAAAGTGTGCACAACTTTTAACTCATATTAAAAATAATAAACAATTTCAACAAATGGAAATAATAGCAAATTCGTATCCACTCTACTTTATATGACTTGTGGGTCAAGTTTTGTAATTTTTGGATAATCCTAGAGTCATTAATGAAGGAGGAAAGAGAAAATATGATTTGAATTATTTAACCTATAAAAAGTTTCCAAAAGGCAAAACTAAGTACATATTCGGAATCCACATGCCTTAATTGATCTCTGTGCAAAATTTTACTAAATTTAGTTAATGTTTGACCCTCAATTTGCTTAGTAAAGAAAGTTAATCAAACATTATTTAAGTGCAAAGTATTTTCTCGATTTCCTTGTCACGCTATGATTTAGAATTTCATTTTCTTAAGTTTCGGGTTTAATCTAGACCCTCTGATTTTTTATCGACGACGCTCAGCTCATCTCCCACCTTTGGTAGGAGTCTAGCGTGACCCGTTCTGTGCAGGGTCCCGACTGTGATCTTCGCTCGGGTCTCTCTCTCCCTTTCCCTCCGCTTTCTTCTCCATTGTGTTCCTCTCGCCTTGCCGCACCGATGGACCCTATAAGTACATCAACTTCATGACGTGATCCCATATCTACATCTTCCGCCCTTGTTCCCCTGTTACACCCTCATTCTCCGCTTCGAGCCCATCTCCTCGCCACCTCGAGCCTTCAGATCTCCAGAAAGCACCAACCCGACCTTCGTCGCAACATAGGGATTTGTTCCCTGGCGTTGGTTTGGCTTCGCTCGACTCCAAGCAGGTCATCCGTGAACCAGCCTTCTGTCGTCGACTGTTGGTTGCTGCTGCTGATTCGTCAGCCAGTTCCTGACCTCTAGGTTGACGGCTCAAGTTGGCGACTGTCTCGTGAGGTGTGGGGAACCCTCTTTTGGTTCCAATTGCTGCGTGAAGGTCCGATTTTGGTTTTCCCCCCCTTTCCCTTTTCCTTCTGTTTGCCAGTCATGGCGGTTGAGCGAATATGGTCTATCATACACCATAGAACTTCCGGTTGGGGTCTTTCAGTTCGTTTGTTTGAGGCGAACCTGGCGGTGAGGTCACCAGTGCATTTTGGCATCTGAGATTCTGACTTTAGTTGACAATTTCTGTTGCGATTGTTCTTGCTCACTGGTCCATGGGAAATGAAGAAGATGACAACCCTATGTTTCCCGATTCTACCCCTTCACTTCTCCTTTGTTTTATTTTTTTTGATTGGGGGTATTTTCGTAGTTTCCCTCGCTTTCCTTTTCTTGCTTTACGCCTGGTTTTGTTGAGTTGGATGAGAGGCCGGCTGAGTTGGCCATCCCTGATTGGGCCAACTCAGAGCCGCGACCCTCTCCCTCTCTCTCTTCCTCTCTCCATGAGCTTGTGACGTGGAATTATCTGATTGGCCGCATTTCAAAATTTTATAACGAATTACTTGTTAATCAGAAAATATGTAAAAATAGTCATTGGATTCAGAAAAATGCAAGCTTTCTAATGGAATTAGTTTTGTCACCTGAATCTGATGTTTTGAAGAGGTGATTTTAATAGATCTAATTAATAAGTTAATAACTTGTATAATTCAAATCTAAATATTTATAAGTCAGAAAAATATAATAAAATATGTTTTGGACTCCTTATAACTTAAACTAAAATGAGGTAGAATTTTCATAACCTAATTCACACATTAATAAAAAGGTGGTTTTTAGGGTTTGAGTAATGAATATGAAATTGATACAAGATCTACTTATGTGCTTAATAGGTTCTTTGGATACCGTGACTTGGACATAGAAGTGACTTTGGGATCATTTGACTGTGATATTGAGGTATGTTGTATCTCCTATTCATCCACATTGAGCAATTCACCTACTTTGTCATTCTTTTGACTTTTTCCTACACAATATGTCTTATCTTTTGATATCATGGTTCGTGTGAACTATCTTTCTTGTTATGGACTTGGATAATTTCTTGATATCATATCTTGTGCCGTGGTGCATGTTGGTCTCTTATATTGTTATGTGCCACTTTGAAGTGGATGTTATATGGTTTGTGTTGTCCATTGTGTGATGGCAACCTTTGTATCATCTTCTGACTAAACTATTTACTTGCCTCTATATTTACATGCAATATGAATCAGTAGTACTAGAATAATGTAAATTACTTTGGTTTTTGGGTGTGTGCCCTTTTTGTTTATGGGATGGTGGTGGTGGTGCCCCATACCCGAGTTTCAAGGATGTGAAGCCTTGACTCAACTTTTATATATATTGGGAGTTTGACGGTGAGTCATTCTCTATCAGGTTTTCAAGGATGTGAAGCCTTGACCGCCTTTGTATTTTATATTTTTCTAGGACTATGTTTATCTCACATGCATGTAGGTTGATGATGTTGTGGGGTGTGTGCCCTACTACCCATCTATGTGCTTTTGTTGCACAAATTTAATTATTTATTCAAGGCAAGTATCCTCTTTTATCACGTTATAATGTTTGTTCTCTTTTATGCCCGTGTGGGTAGTCCTTATCTCTTGCATGGGAAGCCTTTACATTTGATGTTCTTTATATCCTTACATTTCTCAAAATTTCTTTAGTATACACATACCAGTTTTTTTTGCTGATGTATTTCTTTTCTTCTTCTCTTTTGTGGGGTATGCTTCCAACCCCAGGTTAGATCGAGGAGAGTGAACTTCAACATCAACCTTGTAGATGATCTTTGGGAGGCTTGAAGAGGTGGTTAGATGACCCTCAGCTTGGTCCTTGGCTTTTATGTTTAGTTTTCTTTTTAGATACCTATATGTGGTGAAGTGTTGTATCATGTTATCAAGCTTTGTAAATTGTTAGATAATATTTCTTTTCCGCTACTACTCATTGTGTAATGATACTTACATGTTGAATGAATTGATCTCCATCCCTTTGGCGAAATTTTTTATGTGGTGTTTGGTTCAAGGGATGAAGTCTTTTCTTTCTAGTAGAGGATTGATTTCACTTCTTTACAACATGGTATCAGAGCCACTAGTAGTCGGTTATCTAACTATTTCAAACATGTCTCCCTTAGGATGTTTACCTTTACCTTAGGTTTCTTATACCTAATATCCTTGCCTTGTGCAAGAAACCTTATGACTTTTGGGTGATCATGTAGGGTTGATAGGTTAGAGACATGAGGACCTAAAACTCAGCCCTAGATGGTATGACTTCTAGCTAGATAAATGAGAAACATAAAACTAAAAAACTTTCATAACTAAAAGATATGTGGGTAGTCTTAATACCTTGATGATGATTAGCTTGACTTGTTGAGATGAACCCTTTTAAGGGGTGGTGAATAAGTTTGCTTATAGATGTTTTGATTTCGAGGACGAAATCCTTTTAAGGGGTGGTGTGCTGTAACATACCAGAAATAGAATCCTACCCTAATAGTTTTACCCTTTTGACTTAACCAAACAAGGATAAGCTAATAAATGTAATTAAGAGAATCTAAAATACTTTATACTTAATAATGACTTGTTTGGATGATAATAAGAAATTAAAGAGCTTAATCGGATAAATATTTCACATATATTCTTAATATAGGGTTATATGCACAAATGCTTCAGTTGGGTTTTTAATAATGGGCCTGAAGTGCAAATTGTACACTAAGTAATAACAATAATAAAATATTTCATCCTAGAACTTTCTAGTGCTTTTTAGAATATGAAAAAGAAAATAAATCCCAATATATATAAAAGAGATAATAAGGACAATAATTGGAGATAATATGCGACATAATGGATTAAAAGAGGGTAATGAGGAATATGTTGTTTCAAAAATCACAAATAGGAAACAATGAGATAATTTGATATGAAAATTCGTTTTATTGATCTAAAAGAAACTTAAGGGCCAAGTATCACCTAATTTGGAAAATAAATGCATATATATTAAAGTCTTTATTAAAAGAAAATAGGAGATAATCCAATAAGGTGAAATAAAATATCTAACATCCTCAAATTGGAAAACTAACTCCAAATTCGTAATCTATATATAAAAATGAGTCTATGTGTGAATTTGTATTTAATTTCATCGATGTTTAATATTTTATTTTATTCAGGAGAGAGAAATGACTTAAAGACCAAAAATATTAAATATATGTTGAAAAAAATTAATTAATGCCAAAATCGTGTTCCACACGTTTATTATTGCTTATAGGCCAAGTTTTAAATTTTTAGAAAGTTTCTAGATGTCTATAATAAATTAAAAGGATAAATAAGTGGTAAAATGTAAATGAATTAAATAAAATAATAAAAGTCTTCAAAAAAAATATAATAATGCCAAATTCGTGTTCTACATGTTAAAATAGACCTTTGGGTGAATTTTGAATCAATTTGAAAAATATTTGTGGAGAAGATAAATTCAAGAGAGAGAAAGTGTGCAAAACTTTCAACTCATTATTAAAAATAATAAAAAATTTCAACAAATGGAAATAACAGCAAATTCATATCCAATATACTTTATATGACTTGTGGGTCAAGTTTTGTAATTTTTGGATAATCCTAGAGTCATTAATGAAGGAGGAAAGAGAAAATATGATTTGAATTATTTAACCTATTAAAAGTTTCCAAAAGGCAAAACTAAGTACATAATCGGAATCCACATGCCTTAATTGATCTCTGTGCAAAATTTTACTAAATTTAGTTAATGTTTGACCCTCAATTTTCTTAGTAAAGAAATTTAATCAAACATTATTTAAGTGCAAAGTATTTTCTCGATTTCCTTGTCACGCTATGATTCAGAATTTCATTTTCTTAAGTTTTAGGTTTAATCTAGACCCTCCAATTTTTGATCGACGACGCTCAGCTCATCTCCCACCTTTGGTAGGAGTCTAGCGTGACTCGTTCTGTTCAGGGTCCCGACTGCGATCTTTGCTCGGGTCTCTCTCTCTCCCTTTCCCTTCTTCCTTTCCCTCCGCTTTCTTCTCCATTGTGTTCCTCTCGCCTTGCCGCACCGATGGACCCTATAAGTACATCAACTTCATGACGTGATCCCATATCCGCATCTTTTGCCCTTGTTCCCATGTTTCATCCTCATTCTCCACTTCGAGCCCATCTCCTCGCCATCTCGAGCCTTCAGATCTCCAGAAAGCACCAACCTGACATTCGTCGCAACATAAGGATTTGTTCCATGGCGTTGGTTTGGCTTCGCTCGACTCCAAGCTGGTCATCCCTGAACCAGCCTTCTGCCGCCGGCTGTTGGTTGCTGCCACTGGTTCGTCAGCCAAATCCTGACCTCTAGGTTGACGGCTCAAGTTGGCGACTGTCTCGTGAGGTGTGGGGAACCCTCTTTTGGTTCTAATTGCTGCGTGAAGGTCCAATTTTGGTTTCCCCCCGTTTTCCCTTTTCCTTCTGTTTTCCTGTCATGGTGGTTGGGTGAATCTGGTCTATCATACACCATAGAACTTCCGGTTGGGGTCTTTCAGTTCGTTTGTTTGAGGCGAACCTGGCGGTGAGGTCGCCAGTGCATTTTGGCATCTGAGATTCTGACTTTAGTTGACAATTTCTATTGCGATTGTTCTTGCTCGTTGGTCCATGGGAAATGAAGAAGATGACAACCCTATGTTTCCCGATTCCCTTCACTTCTCCTTTGTTTTGTTTTTTTTCGATCGAGGGTATTTTCGTAGTTTCCCTCGCTTTCCTTTTCTTGCTTTATGCCTGGTTTTGTTGAGTTGGATGAGAGGCGGCTGAGTTGGCCATCCCTGATTGGGTCAACTCAGAGCCGCGACCCTCTCCCTCTCTCTCTTTTCCTCTCCCAATGAGCTTGTGACGTGGAATTATCTGATTGGTCGCGTTTCAAAATTTTATAACTAATTACTTGTTAATCAGAAAATATGTAAAAATAGTCATTGGATTCAGAAAAATGCAAGCTTTCTAATGACATTGGTTTTGTCACCTGAATCTGATGTTTTGAAGAGTTGATTTTAATAGATCTAATTAATAAGTTAATAACTTGTATAATTCATATCTAAATATTTATAAGTCAGAAAAATATAATAAAATATGTTTTGGACTCCTTATAACTTAAACTAAAATGAGGTAGAATTTTCATAACCTAATTCACACGTTAATAAAAAGGTGGTTTTTAGGGTTTGAGTAATGAATATGAAATTGATACAAGATCCACCTATGTGCTTAATAGGTTCTTTGGATACCTAGACTTGGACATAGAAGTGACTTTGGGATCATTTGACTGTGATATTGAGGTATGTTGTATCTCCTATTCATCCATATTGAGCAATTAACCTACTTTATCATTCTTTTGACTTTTGCCTACACAATATGTCTTATCTTTTGATATCATGGTTCGTGTGAACTATCTTTCTTTTTATGGACTTGGATAATTTCTTGATATCATATCTTGTGTCGTGGTGCATGTTGGTCTCTTATATTGTTATGTGCCACTTTGAAGTGGATGTTATATGGTTTGTGTTGTCCATTGTGTGATGGCAACCTTTGTATCATCTTCTGACTAAACTATTTACTTGCCTCTATATTTATATGCAATGTGAATCAATAGCACTAGAATAATGTAAATTACTTTGGTTTTTGGGTGTGTGCCCTTTTTGTTTATGGGATGATGGTGTTGGTGCCCCATACCTGAGTTTCAAGGACGTGAAGCCGTGGATCAATTTTTTTATATATTGGGAGTTTGACGGTGAGTCATTCTCTATCAGGTTTTCAAGGATGTGAAGCCTTGGCCGCCTTTGTATTTTATATTTTTCTAGGACTATGTTTATCTCAGATGCATGTAGGTTGATGATGTTGTGGGGTGTGTGCCCTACTACCCATCTATGTGCTTTTGTTGCACAAATTTTATTATTTGTTCAAGGCAAGTATCCTCTTTTATCATGTTATAATGTTTGTTCTCTTTTATGCCCGTGTGGGTAGTCCTTATCTCTTGCATAGGAAGCCTTTACATTTGATGTCCTTTATATCCTTACATTGCTCAAATTTTCTTTAGTATACACATACCAGTTTTTTTGCTGATGTATTTCTTTTCTTCTTCTCTTTTGTGGGGTATGCTTCCAACCCCAGGTTAGATCGAGGAGAGTGAACTTCAACATCAACCTTGTAGCTGATCTTTGGGAGGCTTGAAGAGGTGGTTAGATGACCCTCAGCTTGGTCCTTAGCTTTTATGTTTAGTTTTCCTTTTAGATACCTATATGCGGTGAAGTGTTGTATCATGTTATCAAGCTTTGTAAATTTTTAGATAATATTTCTTTAACGCTACTACTCATTTTGTAATGATACTTACATGTTGAGTGAATTGATCTCCATCCCTTTGGTGAAAATTTTTATGTGGTGTTTGGTTCAAGGGATGAAGTCTTTTCTTTCTAGTAGAGGAGTGGTTTCACTTCTTTACAACAGTAATTCATCTATTCACTTTATAAGGAATATGAAGAACATGTATATCACTTATCCATCTTACTATATCAACATCTCTAGCTTATCCTGAGATACTCATTATCATGGTATGTTATCCATGAATCGTTTTCATTTCTGTCTGTTGACCTTAGCCAATCTGTTAACTAGATATTGAATTGTTCCAGTCATGTGAATATACATCATCATATTCTATCCTGGCATTGGACCATGCCAATGCTATGCAATCCTTCCAGGCATTGGACTATACCAAACCTGTGCAAACATTCCAGGCATTGAACTATGTCAATCCTGTGCAACTATTCCAGGCATTGAACTATGTCAATCATATGCATCTATTCCATGCATTGAACTATGTCAATCCTGTGCAACTATTCTAGGTATTGGATTATGACCAATCCTGTGCGATTATTCCAAGTATTGGATTATGACCAATCCTGTGCAATTATTCCAGGTATTGGGTTATGACCAATCCTGTGATATTATTCCAGGTATTGGGTTATGGCCAATCATGTGCAATTATTCTAGGTATTGGGTTATGACCAATCCTGTGACATTATTCCAGGTATTGAGTTATGACTAATTCTGTGATATTATTCTAGGTATTGGGTTATGGCCAATCCTATGCAATTATTCCAGGTATTGGGTTATGACCAATCCTATGACATTATTCCATGTATTGGGTTATGACCAATCCTGTGATATTATTCCAGGTATTGGGTTATGGCCAATTGTGTGCAATTATACTAGGTATTGGGTTATGACCAATACTGTGACATTATTCCAGGTATTGGGTTATGACCAATCCTGTGACATTATTCTAGGTATTGGGTTATGACCAATCCTGTGATATTATTCTAGGTATTGAACTATATCAAACCTGTGTATCGATTCCAGGTATTGAACTGTATCAATCCTGTGCAAACATTCCATGTATTGAACTATGTCTATCCTGTGCATCTTCACTGAATACCACATCACCTTTACTAGTATTAAACCTTGGCCAAGCCATCATACTTATTCACATCCTTTATGTAATACAAGTATTCCTCTTATCTCTTTTGATCTTATTCCAAATACTATAGCCCTTATTTGGCTATAAACTTAAGGCATGCATGATTAAGATTTCATTATTATTATTGTATCCGTTTATTATTATTATGTTACTAAGTTTCCATTTCCCACTTTACTTGAACATTATAATTGCTTTCATGAAACCTTTATAAACATCTTGTTACGTCTCACTAGGAAACAACTATCCACATGGCTCACAAAGCCCATTAAACATCTTGTTACCTTTCACTAGGAAACAACCATCCACATGGTTCACAAAGCCCATTAAGCCTCTTGTCACCTCTCACTAGGCAACAACTATCCACATGTCTTTCAAAGCCCATTAAACATCTTGTTACCTTTCACGAGGCAACAACCATCCACATGGCTCACAAAGCCCATTAAGCCTCTTGTCACCTCTCACTAGGCAACAACTATCCACATGGCTTTCAAAGCCCATTAGACATCTTGTTACCTTTCACTAGGCAACAACCATCCACATGGCTCACAAAGCCCATTAAGCCTCTTGTCACCTCTCACTAGGCAACAACTATTAGGGTTAGAGTTTTCCCTTTATAGTGGAATAGGGTTTCAAGTTCATATTATCAATAAAAACCCTAAATCATTTCTCCACACATATAGGAGCATACATTAATATCATAAGTATTCAACCATACTTATTTATTCTCAGCATTTATCATTAAGAGATAATCAACACAAAGTATGAGTTTCTCTCTCATCTTTTCTAGGATATTGATTACATCATACTTTGTTATCTTGGCTTAACCCTTTCTCAAGGTATGTTAGCCTACACTTATCAAAGTGAATTACATCTTAATGTAATATTATCATAACACACTTCATGTGTTACTCATCCAAGTATATTGGATTTAGGGTACATCAAGGTGTATCACCCTTGGAATGCTGAATGTGATTTCTATCACGTCTTAATGTTTCACTTCCCTCATCTCCTTGAACTTACTTAAGTTCATTAACTTATCTTATATTAGGGTAATTCTCCTCCTAATACTTTATGCACTAGTTCATCACATATTATGTAATGTGTTGATTATAAGTCACTCTTTTGACATATTCAACCATTATTGATATAAGATTATCCATTGTCAGGAATATGGTTTCCCTTCCTTATCAATTAGGATTTTGCATAATCTCATTCTATGATGGGGTTTCGCATAACATCACCCTATATTAGGGTTAGGGTTCCCAATTCATGTCAAATAGGAATACTCATCCCATTACCCAAATTAGGGTTATGGTTTATCATCATATTGCCCAAGATTAAGGTTCTATACATTATAACCCAAGATTAGGGCTTCACATACCTTTACCCTATATCAGGGTTAGGGTTTCATGTCAAGGTTTCAAATATCATTACATATCATCACCTTGAGTTAAAGTTTCACATCACATCATTAAATTAGGGTTTCACTTGACATTGCCCTTGATTTGGATTTCACATGACATCACCCTTAATTAGGGTATATCATAGCTTTTCCCCAAATTAGGGTTTCATGGAGCATCCTTTTAAATTAGGGTTTTTCATTATATTACCATGAATTGGGATTTCTCATATCATCATCCTAGATTAGGGTTACATCATTACCCTAGTTTAGGGTTACATCTTTACCCTAGATTAGGGTTACATCATTACCCTAAATTAGGGTTTTACCTTTCATTGCTCTCAATTAGGGTTAGGGCTCATCAATCTTCTCAATTAGGGTTTCATGATCTCTTTATCAAGGATCATACCCTAATTACATAATTTATTCATGTTGAAAGTGTTGAAGCTTATCCACTACACGATCATTAAACATGTAGGAATCCCTCTCTCTCTCTCATCCTCTATAGGATGTTGATTTACTTCAAACTTGATTAAATTAGGTCAACTTGAATGAAGGATTCACATAGTGTATTTAGATATTGCTTCCATAAGCATCAAAGGTTAACCACTTTAAATGTACTAATCACCTAAGTACTTTAGGGATTCAACCATTGTACCTATCTTTGGTAATCATCATTATAAATCATGGAATCAATTGATCTTTTATAACGTTGAGTCTCCAAACGGTTTTGGGTACCTTGAACCCTCAAACGGTTTTGCCCCTTTTTAACCTTCAAACAGTTTTGAAACCATTTGCCCTCCAAATAGTTTTGAAACTGTTTGGGCATCCTAGGTCTGAGACTGTTTGGTCTTAACGGTTTGAAACCGTTTGGGCATCTAGCCCTTGAAATCGTCTGAACAATTTCCCTTGAAACTGATTGGATGAATTGATCTTGAAACCGAAAGGACCTCCAAACAGTTTGAGACCGTTTGATCCCAAATGGTTTCAAGACCGTTTGGACTCAAACAGTTCTCAAGACCGTTTGGTCCAAACCACTTTGAAACCGAAAGGAGCAATTAGGGTTTGTTTCAACCAAATTGATTAGGGTTTACTCTATTAAATCGATCATCAATTGAACTATTGAAGGTACATCAGTTTGTATCCCTTGGATCTCCAAACATCCAACTCAATCAACCATTGACTTCCAAACGGTCTTGAGCCTGTTTGACCTCCAAAAGGTCTTGAGACCGTTTGGGTCAATCAACCTTGAAATCGATTCCTTCAACTAGGGTTCCAGTCAAATCAATCGATTAGGGCTTGCAATCAATGGACCCTCCAATATTGAAGCCATGAAATTAGATTAAATTGAGACAATTAGATCATCATCCAACTTATGACATCACCTAACCTCAAACGGTCTTGAGTCCTCTTGACCTCAAATGGTCTTGAGACCATTTGCCGTCAAACGGTCTTGAGACCGTTTGACCACCAAAGAACAAAACTGTTTGCACAAGATATTGTTGAGGTGTGTGCTTAAGATGATGTCATCATGATCAAACTTGAAACCTTCGAAATCTACTGTGATTCTCATGGTGATTTCATTAACTTAATCAAAAGGAAAATGAAAAAGAAGAAAGGTTCAACATATGATGAATAATTTACAAGCAATAACGACATTTAAGGGTTCAAGTTATATAACCCGCCTTCAAAGCTGAACCAAAGCTCCAAGCTTCATATCCTCAATGGTGAATGAATCTCTCTCAACTGTCCAAGGCTCATCCTCAAGTCTTTGAGTGAAATGAATGGCTAAGGTTGAAGATTGAATGGAGAAAAGAAGAAATCAAGCATTGAATTTCGATTTCCACCATGGAATCAAGGTTGAAGATGACTATGGAGCCTACCTACAGGTTGTAGCACGTCCTACTATTTCTCCTAAGATCCCTTGTGTTCCACCAAATCAAGTAAAGAAAGAAGGATCGAAAAAAGCCTTTCATTTGAGTTGGAAATAAGATGTTTATAAGGAAAATTCAACGAGAGAGAAAGTGTTATGAAATCCTTAAATTTCCAAAATTGGTGCCACCTACTCCCCTTCATCCCTTGCATACGAAGAAATCTCCCCCATCTTGTAATTCCTCTTCATTATCCATGAATTAAAAGAAAGCAAATTAAGCACCTTAACCATTATAATAATAATATCCAAAATTTGAGTGGATATTACTTTTCCTTTAACTAATGTGAGTGGGCTCTCCACTCACTTAGATATTTCATGGCCTTTGCAAGGCACAAGGACGTCCACCCTTATAAAAATCCAACCATATCATTTTTGGTTGAAGGGCACTTCCATTAATATATTTATTTTTGCATTAAATTGAATTCAGGTTTCAATTATGCTTAAATCTTGATTATTTTAATATCAAGATTCTCACTCCTCCAAAGAAATTCAAATGAGATGCCCCTCTGATTTTATTGTCTCTAATTGATACCAAGAAATATTAGGGACTATTTAGAAGTGGTATTTTGCATATTGAACCCTAGGTTTTGGGTAAATTACACATTGCACCAAAACTAGGTTTTAATGCACAAACATTGCTTAACAAGCTCTTTCTTGGTGCTCAGGCTACCACAAGCCATACCTTTGCATAATTTTCATTCTTATGATGCTTAAACTCTTGAGGAACATTTTACCATGTAACATTTGCAAGTTAACCCCTCAACTTGGGTAATTTGCACATTAGTCCAAAACTAGAAAAACATTATTTCAACATTATTCAAAAAGGACTAAAATTGAAACATAAGTTCCTCTTGAGTCTTAATTACTTTTCAAAAGATAAGAGCAAGCATATAATTACCTTTATTAAACAAAACATATGGGGTTACAGCATAACCCAAGTCAGGTATGTTACAATTATAAATCCCTAACAAGGTTTTCATCCCCGAAATCCCAGGTAAAAGGGAAACAAATATTGTTTATTCATCATATCATCAAGTCTCCACATTACATATTAATTTTATGGAGATGCCATAGAACTTTGATTAACACACTTCTTACATACATGGTCATCATAGAATCTGTCACATAGGACACATACTCTACTGTCCTTTTCATTATTGACTGTAGAGTCAATTCTGTGTCAGGTAACACTACTTTATTAAACTCATGTGTCAAACCTCACTAATTTATCACCCACTTGATACTTCAAATCTTATCATACATTTTTAGCTTTAATAAGCTTTTCCCACAATGATTCTACAATTATTCCTTCAATTAGTACATCCTTATTGATGTTATGTTTATGCAAAGCATAAACCCCTAACGTATGATGTCCATAGTATTTTATATAACTGGTTTGATTTCATAGTTGGTCATTCCAAGTAACCAACATAAATAATCTCCTCATATTATTGTATGAACTTTCAATTTTACATGTGTCATTCAATCTTATTTCCTCTTAAGTTCCTTGCCTTTATCATAGAAATTATAGAGATGATTACATATCACTACTTCTCAGAATTATCATTATCATGATTATTAGATCAGGGTATTCCAACCCTTAGTTCTTTATTGAACATTGTTACTTCTAGGTCTAAGGACCATGGTATACATTATACTAAACATCCCCTTTTGTTTATAAGTTGATCTATGATTAACTCATCTCTCCACATCAATTAGGATGTGGTAGAATTATCCATGCCACATCTCAAACTTCATTATGCGCTTTAGATTGTCTCAAAATGACTACTTGATCAGAGTAATCAGAAAGATAATAATCTAAGAGTGTCATACTTACCTTACCTTCAATAGATGAATACCTGGCCAGGGTATTCAAGAATTGAAATTAGGTAGTATGCATTTGTTTCATATTATGTTTCATACTTTTAACATCTCTTTAAATTTACTATTTAATATCTTAGATTTTCTCTAGGTGTTTATTTTACACCTCTTCCCTTTCTACCTGAAAAGAGAAATTTCAAAACATACAAGAGAATATTATTCTGAATATAGATTCTCATCCTTTTTATCTCTTCCTTATGTCCTCATAGGACTAATTAAAGGAAGCTCAACAATAACTACCTTTCTTATAATCAGTAAGCAGAGAGGGGAAAAGGAGAGGTAATTCAGAATGAAAAGTTTTATTTGACATGTTACCGTTATGGGTTATCAAGTGTCTTATCTGACCCAAAACATGGAGTCAGTTGTCATCTGCTACTGCCTTTGTCCTCTACTCCCAGAGGTAGATGGACCAAACTATGACACTTATCTTCATCCTCGGCCTTCTATTTCACTAACCTGGGGTCCTTGTGGGTTTTGCAGATTATGCCTTGACTGTTGGGTCACCACATTATTTCTTCTTGGACACTACTGCCTAAAATGTCTTATCTATCCACATTTATGGCAAGTTCGGCCCTCACTTGATGACCACTACATTGGTGTACTGTGTTGTGGTTGAACCGGTGTTATCGAAAGCTTTGATTGTTTAGTACCACCAATCCACTGTTCCTATGACTGTGTAGATATCCTTTTGAGGTTTGCCTCATGTTTCTTCGTCACAGACCTTTCTATCCTCCGAACTAACTCCATGAATGTGGCAAATCTCTCTCTACTTTCTAATGCAGCTGCCGAGATAGACACCTCAGCATTCAGTCCTTTCTCAAAGCGTCGAATCTTCTCCTGCTCAGTATCATCCATTTGAGGACAAAACTGCAAAAGTTCCATAAACTTAACCTCATATTCATTTATTGACATGGTTCCCTCCCGAACCTTCTAAAACTATGAGATCTTTTCGTCTAAATATGTTCTTGGAAAATACTTATTGACGAATTCTTGACGAAATTCCTCCCAACCAACCTCTTCATCATTCCTTTTTACTTCTTCTATGGCCCACCAATGATCAACACTACCCTTCAAAAGATATACAACATGTTTGACTTTATCAACATATGGAATACTAAGGATCTTAAAAGCCTTTTCTAACTCAGTGAGCCATAGATCATCATCTACTGGGTCAGTTGTCCCAGCATATTCTATAGCTCCAACATGACACAGTCGTTCAAAAGTCTTACCAGACCCATGTCCCTCATTGGGAGTTGGTGCCCTATGACATCCCTGACCTGGGTTATGCTATAACCCCAGATGTTTTGTTTAATAAAGGGAATTATATGCTTGATCTTATCTTTTTAAATGTAATTAAGACTCAAGAGGAACTTATGTTTCAATTTTAGTCCTTTTTGAATAATGTTGAAATAATGTTTTGCTAGTTTTGGACTAATGTGCAAATTACCCAAGTTGAGGGGTTAACTTGCAAATGTTACATGGTAAAATGTTCCTAAAGCGTTGAAGCATCATAAGAATGAAAATGATGCAAAGGTATGGCTTGTGGTAGCCTGAGCACCAAGAAAGAGCTTGTTAAGCAATGTTTGTGCATTAAAACCTAGTTTTGGTGCAATGTGTAATTTACGCAAAACCTAGGGTTCAATATGTAAAATACCACTTCTAGAGAGTCCCTAATATTTCTTGGTATCAATTAGAGACAAGAAAATCAGAGGGGCGTCTCATTTGAATCTCTTTGGAGGAGAGAGAATCTTGATATTAAAATAATCAAGATTTAAGCATAATTGAAACCCTAATTCAATTTAATGCAAAAATAAATATATTAATGGAAGTGTCCTTCAACCAAAAATGAGATGGTTGGATTTGTATAAGGGTGGACGTCCTTGTGCCTTGCAAAGGCCATGAAATATCTAAGTGAGTGGAGAGCCCACTCACATTAGTTAAAGGAAAAGTAATATCCACTCAAATTTTGGATATTATTATTATAATGGTTAAGGTGCTTAATTTGTTTTCTTTTAATTCATGGATAATGAAGAGGAATTACAAGGTGGGGTATATGGCTTCGTATTAAAGGGATGAAGGAGAGTAGGTGGCACCAATTTTGGAAATTTAAGGATTTCATAACACTTTCTCTCTCATTCAATTTCCCTTATAAACATCTTATTTCCAACTCAAATGAAAGGCTTTTTCGATCCTTCTTTCTTTCCTTGCTTTGGTGGAATACAAGGGATCTTAGGAGAAATAGGAGGACGTGATCCAACCTATAGGTAAGCTCCATAGTCATCTTCAACCTTGATTCCATGGTTGAAATTGAAATTCAATGCTTGATTTCTTCTTTTCTCCATTCAATCTTCAACCTTAGCCATTCATTTCACTCAAAGACTTGAGGACGAGCCTTGGACAGTTGAGAGAGCTTCATTAACCATTGAGGAAGTGAATCTTGGAGCCCGGGTTCAGCATTGAAGGCGGGTTATATAACTTGAACCCTTAAATGTCGTTATTGCTTGCAAATGATTCATCATATGTTGAACCTTTCTTCTTTCTCGTTTTCCTTTTGATTAAGTTGTTGAAATCACCATGAGTATTACAACATATTTCGAAGGTTTCAAGCTTGATGATGATGACATCATCTTAAGCACACACCTCAATAATATCTTGTGCAAACGGTTTTGTTCTTTGGTGGTCAAACGATCTCAAGACCGTTTGAGGTCAAGAGGACTCAAGATCGTTTGAGGTTAGGTGATGTCATAAGTTGGATGATGATCTAATGGTATCAATTTAAACTAATTTCATGGCTTCAATATCGGAGGGTCCATTGATTGCAAGCCCTGATCGATTGATTTGATTGGAACCCTAGTTGAGGGAATCGATTTCAAGGTTGATTGACCCAAACGGTCTCAAGACCGTTTGGAAGTAAATGGTTGATTGAGGTGGATGGTTGGATATCCAAGGGCTACAAACTGATGTAACTTCAATAGTTCAATTGATGATCGATTCAATAGAGTAAACCCTAATCAATTTGGTCGAAACAAACCCTAATTGCTCCTTTCGGTTTCAAAGTGGTTTAGGCCAAACAGTCTTGAGAACCGTTTAAGTCCAAACGGTCTTGAAACCATTTGGGATCAAACGGTCTCAAACCGTTTGGAGGTCCTTTTGGTTTCAGGATCAATTCATCCAATCGGTTTCAAGGGAAATTGTTCAAACAGTTTCAATGTATATCTGCTCAAAGGGTTTCAAGGGCTAGATGCCCAAATGGTTTCAAACCATTTAAGACCAAACGGTTTCAGACCTAGGATGCCCAAACGGTTTCAAAACCGTTTGAAGGTTAAAAAGGGGTAAAACCATTTGAAGGTTCAAGGTACCCAAAACCGTTTGGAGACTCAAGGTTATAAAATATCAATTGATTCCATGATTGATAATGATGATTACCAAAGATAAGTACAATGGTTGAATCCCTAAAGTACTTAGGTGATTATTACATTTAAAGTGGTTAACCTTTGATGCTTATGGAAGCAATATCTCAATACACTATGTGAACCCTTCATTTAAGTTGACCTAATTTAATCAAGTTTGAAGTAAATCAACATCCTATAGAGGATGAGAGAGAGAGGGATTCCTACATGTTTAATGATAATGTAGTGGATAAGCTTCAACACGTTCAACATGAATAAATTATGTAATTAGGGTATGATACTTGATAAAGAGATCATGAAAACCCTAATTGAGAAGGTTGATGAGCCCTAACCCTAATTGAGAGCAATGATAGGTAAAACCCTAATTTCGGGTAATGATGTAACCCTAATCTAGGATAATGATGTAACCCTAATCTAGGGTATTGATATGAAAAATCCCAATTCAGGGTAATATAATGAAAATCCCTAATTTAAAAGGATGCTCCATGAAACCCTAATTTGGGGAAAAGCTATGATATACCCTAATTAAGGGCGATGTCATGTGAAATCAAAATCAAGGGAAATGTCAAGTGAAACCCTAATGCCATGATGTGATGTGAAACTTTAACTCAAGGTGATGCTATATAATGATATTTGAAACCTTGACATGAAATCCTAACCCTGATATAGGGTAAAGGTATGTGAAGCCCTAATCTTGGGTTATAATGTATAGAACGCTAATCTTGGGCAATATGATGATAAACTATAACCCTAATTTGGGTAATGGGATGAGTATTTCTATTTGACATGAACGGGGAAACCCTAACCCTAATATAGGGTGATGTTATGTGAAACCCCAGCATAGAGTGAGATTATGCAAAACCCTAATTGATAAGGAAGGGAAACTGACATGCTTTTTATGTGCGTAGAAATGCAAGTGTACGCGTCAATGTAATATAGGCCTTTGTGAGGCCCGAGTCGAACTCAGGCACACATGAATTATTAGAGACTACTACTAACTACTCGCAATTAGCTAGACTGATTAAAAAGTTGGACGTTGTTGTAAAATTAAAAGAAAATAAAATAAAACAAAACAAAGCAATCAATTAAATGTTTAGTTTAATCAATTCAAGTGAGAATCTTTAGGATTGCGGTTTCACCACGGGTTTTCATTGTATGAATTTCTATTTAGTCACTCAGATTTATCTCTCTATCCGGGTAGTGGCCTGATATCAGAATTGCCCACTGTCGTGGTACAATTCACTACCTATGTCTAGGTCGGTTCCACTGTCGTAGCAACCTATACCCTAAACTATGTGCATTAGAGTCGATCTCACAGTATCCACCATTAACCTTACACCACCTTGTTCAAGGGATTTGTCAATTAATGTAAATTTCGTCTCGTTTCAACCATTAATTCTTCTTTCAAAGTAATTAAGGGCATTAGATTATTATTATGGTGATCAAGCATAACAATATAATGGAGAAAATGAAATTATACCACGGATTTAAGAGATAAATGATGAATTACTATGATAAAATCGTCATACAATGATTTCCCGGGCTACTCCCGGTCCTAAAGATAAAGGGGATTATCCCCGCATGTTCATCTCAAAGTAAAACATGGTAGAGAAAAAGGGAAACATAGAGAAAAACGTGATTGATTGGTGAAACCCATGAACGGAGAAGATCCAATCGCTCCTTGGCATAGAATACACGTTCTCCCGCCTTTCGGTGGTGGAAATCATCTTCTTCGGCGTCCGGAATGACTGGGGCATGCTTCTGGGCTCCGTTCTTCTCTCCACACCTTCTCAGGACGTGTGCAGCGGCTAATGATGTGATAGATTGCTCTTAGCTGCCGTCATTAGGTATAATCTCCGAATTAGGTCACCAAATTACCACAGCCGTCAGATTTAGATCAATCTGAAGCAAACATGTATCTGACGGTGTCGATACCATTGACACGAGTCGATGGTATCAACCCTGCACTGTATCAGCTGGTCTTCTTTTCTTTTCTTTGTCGCAACTGATGCCACCTCGATACCATCGACGCGGGTCGATGGTATCGACATTCATAGGCGTCAGTTTTGTCCTTTTACGTCGATGTAGCTCCAAAAGTCGATGGTATCGACTTTTATGTTGATAGTATCGACTCTCTTTTCTGAAGCAACCTGATGTTATCTCGATACCATCGACTCTCCTGTCGATAGTATCAAGATTTTGCTGCTCCTTGCAGCTGGCTGCCTGTGGTTCGGTCGATGGTATCGACCACTGTCGATGGTATCGACAACAACATATACTTGTGTTTCCTGAAATTTCAACATGAAACCACATAAGCTGAAACAAAACATATTCTTGTGATAATTTATGCTCAAAATACTGAAATAAAGGAGATTTTACATAGAGAAAGATCATAGACCAAAGTAGATGAATTATGCAATATTAACCACCAAAATGACAAATAAATGCATAAAACACAAATAAAACAAGTCTATAAATGCGACTCAAAATCATCGCATCAAACTCCCCTAAGCTTGAACATTGCTCGCCCTCGAGCAACTAAACCTTAGAATAGAATTGCCAGAGTCAACTAAAGAACAAATCATCACAACAACCATTACCATATGATCCCCACTGGACATTCACATTCCGGCCTTCACTAACCACGGAATGATAATTACCCTAAGGTGACAGTAATCATCCATAAAAGATTTCTACCTCAGAACTGATGAACACTATCACATAAGGCAGTTAACATAATAACATTCGCCGGTCCAGACTCAGTGCATCTTGTGATCTCCTATACTATGTTGCTCGCCCTAACTACCATCTAAATGGAAGCAGCTCTCCTGATATTCACAAGTGAGGAGAGAATCACAGTGGCCTACCAATTCGAGCAACGGGTGGATGGAATGGGTGGCTAATGGAAGAAATGGAAGCAATATACGGTTTCAACATGCATAAAACAAAAATGCCCTAGTCTTAAAACAGATTTTCAGACCAGGTAGACTTGGATTCAGTCTTGGATGGTCCCCCGTGTTTCGTTAGAGACAAGCCTCTAGTCTTAATGAAGTGGAAACCAGGTCAACAATTATCGAGATTCAAGTTGACTGAGGTGCCGATTTGGGTCCAGGTCCATGACTTGCCGCTGGAATTATGGGAGAAGAAGATGTTTGAGAGGATTGGGTCTTTTCTGGGCACTCCGTTAAGAACAGATAGAGCAACTCATGATTTTAAACGATTGGAGTTTGCAAGACTTCAAGTCCTCATAAATGCTGAATCGAAATTCCCGGAATCATTGGAAGTTGCTAGTGAGAAAGGTGATCCTAAGACAATCTCGTTTACTTATGAATGGAAACCGAAGCTCTGCTCGGTATGCAATCTGTATGGGCATGAGTGTGTGGTTTCTGGGAGCCAGAAAGTCAAGAAAGTCTGGGTTCCTAAAGGCGGGGTTGTGATTAGCAGCGGAATGACTCAGGGGACTTTGAGTAGTTCAATCCCTTTGGAGTCTGTAGCTGTTAGCAAGGTCGTTGGTTCTGCTGATAAGGTGTTTGAGTCATTTGCTGAGTCTGCCCAAGGAATAGGGGGTAAGGAAAAGTTGGGAACTGGTTCTGATGAGTCGGATGTGGAGGAATTCCATGTTACTAACGATTCTTTTGAGGAAGTGGTTCTTGAGCCAGCTGAGGAGGTTAATTCTGGGGTGGTGGATCTGGTTACTCCCCCTAACTCTACTGAGAATTTGAAGGGTAGCAAAGCACCACTGAGTTCAGATGGGTTCCAAGTTCCGAAAAGATCCAAGAAGTCAAAGGTGAGAAATCCTAGTCCCACTTATGAATCTCCAGATTCAAGATCCTTTACCAACAGGTTCAAGAACTTGGAAAAGGAGGGGAGAGTTGAGAAGGAAGTTCTGCCCAGCCTAGTACTGGATGAAAACTCTTTCAATGGATAATCTAAATTTGACTATCGTCTCCTGGAATGTTAGAGGCCTGAATAATAAGGTCTTTAAGGTTCAGGAGGAAGTTAATAAGGCTAGTCCACATGTTATTGTGTTAAATGAGACGAGGGTTCGTGAGAAGAAGATTAAGAAGGTTCTGTATAGATGTTTTCCTGATTTCAACTGGATGTCGAATCATTCTTCACATGTTCTTGGAAGGGTCATCATTCTCTGGAAGGAGGAGTTTTGTTCTATTACGAAGATTAGTGAATCAGATCAATGTATTCATGCTAATATTAGAGTTGATGGACAGAGTTTATTGTTTACGGCTGTTTACGGGCATAATGGGGATGCTGATAGAAGCAGGCTTTGGAACATTATAGATGATTTTTATCCCTTGGTCAACTCTCCTTGGATTATTATGGGAGATTTTAATGCTGTGAGGAAGGAAGATGAAAAGGTTGGTAGAGAGCCTCCTACAAGAAGATCTATGGAGGATTTCAATAAATGTGTCTTGAGCTGTGGCTTGTTTGATCTGAAGCTTAGTGGAGCCAGGTTTTCGTGGGATAACCATCAAGGTGGTGAGAGATTTACTACCTCTTGCATTGATAGGGTTCTTTATAACTCCTGTTTTATGCAAAGTGTTTCTGAGTTTACGGGGTTCCTCATTACTAACTCTGTTAGTGATCATAAAGTGATGAAGTTAGTGATTGGTGGAATGAAGAAGGTCTTTGCTCCTTTTAGGTTTGTTAACGCTTGGACGAAGAGAGAGGATTTTGATGATATTATCAAGAAGGGCTGGCATACTGAAAAGACGGGGTTTCCTCTGTTTCAGGTTTACTCCAAATTGAGAAATGTTAGATGTGATTTGATTAAATGGAATAAGCAGAAAATTGGGAACATCATGGATAATGCTAGGGAAGCGGAGTTTAAGGCTTATGAAGCTCAGGTCATGCTTGATGCTAATCCTCATAGTATTGAGCTAAGAGATGAAGCTGTTAGTTTCCGTAAGTTGGCTCGTGTAGCTTTGGATGCTGAGGAGTCTTTGTTACGGCAAAAGTCGAGAATTCAGTGGCTTAAAGAGGGTGATCTGAATACTAAGTTTTTCTATTCTACTCTTAAAGTTAGAAGACATATTAATCATTTTAAATCCTTGGAGATTGATGGCAGTTTGTGTTCGAATTTGGATAATATCAAAAGCTATATTCATAATTTCTATCAGCAGTTATTCAATAGTGGTCATGTTGTGGATACCTCTAGATTGAGTCCTCTCGACTTTTCTAAGTTGAATGGTGTTCAGAAGATGGCTCTTGATAGACTGGTTAGTGGTTCAGAAATTGAGGGGATTGTGCATAAGCTCAATGTGGACAAATGTCCTGGTCCAGACGGCTTTAATGCGATGTTTTTTAAGCATTGTTGAAGTACCATTAACTCTGATGTTATTGATGGTGTTTGTCATTTCTTTAGGACTGGGAGACTTTTGAAGGAAGCTAATAAGACCTTAATTTCTCTTATTCCTAAATCTAAGGATACTCATCTTCTTAAGAACTGGAGACCTATTTCTTTATGTAATGTGTTGCTTAAAGTCATTACGAAGATTATGAGTAACAGGCTACAGTTGATTCTGCCTTCAGTGATTAGTGATAATCAGTGTGCTTTTGTTCAAGGGAGAAGTATTCATGATGCTATTTTGCTGTCTAATGATCTTATTCACGATTTTAGTAAGAAGGGGGGTAAGAAGAAGATGTGTATTAAGTTGGATATTTCTAAAGCCTACGACTCGGTTTCTTGGCAAGCTTTGTTCTGCATTTTGAAGATTATGGAGTTTCCTCATTGTTGGCTTGTTTGGTTGAAGGAGATTTTTGGGACTATTTCTTATGAGGTGCTTGTGAATGGTGAGCCCATGGAAGCTTTCTCTCCTAGTAATGGAGTGAGGCAAGGGGACCCTTTAGCCCCGTATCTTTTTGTTATGGTTATGGAAACGTTTTCCCAACTTATGAATGTTGTTGTTAGAAATGGGGATATTAGACCTCTATATGCCTCTAATCATCTGAAGATTTCACATTTAATTTTTTCCGATGACCTTATGGTTTTTATGGAAGCTGATGTTGATAATGCTGTTGCCTTGAAGAAGGTTCTAAGTGACTTTCATTTAATGACTGGCCTGAAGATTAATGTTGAGAAAAGCTCCATTTTGTTTAGTGCTGAGGCAGAGAAAGATAAAATCTGTGGTGTTTTGGGATTCAGTGAAGGTAATATTGATCAAAGTTATCTTGATATTCCTCTTTTCATTGGTAAATTGTCTAGGAAACATTGCAGTCCTCTGTTGGACAGAATCAAGTCGAAGTTGGACGGATGGAAGTCGAAGCAACTCTCAATGGCAGGGAGAGTTGAACTTGCTAAGTCTACTATCTCCTCGATCCATTTGTTTTGGACTAATTGTTTCCCTCTTCCCTGTTCTGTCATTGATGACATTGAACGTTTGATTAGGGATTTTATTTGGGGAAATTCTGAAAGCCATTCTAACGTCCATCTTATTAAATGGGAGTCTGTGGTGAAACCCAAAGAGGAAGGGGGTTTGGGTTTCCGTTCTATTAGGGATATCAATAAAGCTTCCTTGATTTTTCAGGCTTGGAATATCGCTAGTAAAGCTGACTCTTTATGGGTCAAGTGGATTCATGAGAGGTATTTCAACAGGAGCTCTTTCTGGTTAGCTTGTGTGAATAATACTTTTTCTTGGCATCTTAATAGAATTATATAGGAGAGAGACTCTCTTAAGGAGTTTGTTAGCTTTTCTATTGGCAATGGTGATGATCTTTCTCTGTGGGGTGATCCTTGGCTGCCTGGTAATCGGTTTCTTATTGATGTCTTGGGGAGACAAAGCACTATTAAGCTTGGGTTCTCTCAGGACAGTAAGGTGAGTTGCCTGATTTCTGGAAATGATTGGAGGAGTAAGGAGTCGAGACTTCATATAGATCTTAATGATTTGCTGATTGAGATTCCTAAACCGATTGAGGCTCAGACAGATAAGCTACTGTTTAATGGTCTGAATGATATTAAGATGAAAGATATTTGGGAGGTTATTCATGAGAAAGGCAGAGTTCTTCCTTCTTTCATTTGGGTTTGGAAGTTCAGAGTTCCTGTTAGATACCAAACTCATGGTTGGAAGGTGTGTCATAGGAGACTTCTTACTACAGATTATGTGAGGAGGATGGGTATTAGTACTCCCTCTATGTGTTTTCTTTGTAAGATTAGTGAGGAAGGTCTGGACCACTGCATGTTTCAGTGTGATTTCTCTGCTAGGATTTGGAGTTTGGCAGTTTCTGAAAGCTTTATTCCGAGTTGTCCTATTTCTGTGGAAGATCTTGTGAACTGCAGCAGCAGGAAAAGTCATCTTACTGCCTTGTGCATCTTGTACAGATTGTGGAATGAGAGAAATGCTAGGGTTCATTTGAATGTGGAGACCTCTTGGTCTAGAGTTTGGGAGAAGATAAAGATTGAGCTGCGGCTGCTTGAGATGGTCTGATTTTCTGTTCTGGTTCTGTTCTGTTTAGATGGTTTTTATTGAACCTTTTTTGGAGGCTGCTGCGGATTGCTACTCTCTCTTTTTCTGTTGAGGGATGGATGGGTGGTTTTGGATGGGACGGCTTGGTCCCTGGTTTCTTTCTTTTTGCTTGAAGCTTTGTCTTCTTTGTACAGTCTCTTGTTTGAGATTTGTCTGTAATTACCAAACACAAAAATAGTAATACAGTGAGCTCAGATTACCAAAAAAAAAAAACAAAAATGCCCTAAATGATGCATTTGCACATGAACATGCCCTAATGCCTAAGATTGGGTGGAATGATGCATGCACTAACATCCCGTCTCAAAATGAGATGGAATATCTAACTGAGTTACATCATGTACTTACTCATCTTAAAATGTGAATGAGACTATGTTCCTTTCTCCTTCTTATTCTACTTGCTTCTCAATAATTTCTTTTTTCTTTTTCATTTTTTCATTTTTTTCACTCTTTTTTTCTTAAGCCCTTATATCCATAATTGACAATGAATTAGTTGTTGGGCTCACTTTTTCTGCATAGCTTAAATATTTGAAGCATTTATGAAGGTATGGAACAACTAATCACCCTTAGAGAAGAAATAAGTTACATGATGTGCTCTATGCATAGAAATTATGAATGCAGCTAAATGACACGCACCTAAGGATAATGTGCATGTATAACTATTCTAAATTTCTTATTTTCATGTAAAACATGTGAAAGTGGTTGCAATGCAAAACCTATCTATATGAGATGCAATCAAAAAGATTAAAACCGTAAAGTACTTCCGATTCTTATGGTGGATTGTGAAAAACAATCAGGTGGAAAGATCACAAGACTAATTGACTAAACCTTTGAAAATTATTATGTGTCCCTCCTTACTGACCTGTGTAATAGTTAATAGGTTTCTCTCTCTTACTTCAAATTAGAGTCTCATTATCATTTGGTCAGTTTAGGCTCACACAACCAAATCCGTCCACTTTTCATAAATCATTAGGAATGTACAGTTGTGATATTCTATTCTAGAGTTGACAAAACCAATCATTTTCTTAAGTTATGTGCTCAAGGTTGAACAACACAAACTTGTGAACACTCAAAATTTTTTTCTTTCGTTTTTTTTAAATTTTCCCTTAATTCCCATATTCAAGCAATTGAGATGACACAAGACTTAAGACATCCACAATTACACTAGATAGAATGTGGATCCTACAAACAAACTAAGATTACAAGAAATAAATGACAAGAAACAACAAAATAAAATGAAAAACTGAGAAAATAAAAGATAGAGCTGTTCCAACACCCCCCCTAAGCTTGAATTCGACTATGGCCTCATAGTCAAAAACAATCTTAAAGGTTGGAACAGAGATACCGATCACTATTCTGGCGGAGGCGGGTACTGTGGGGCTGTGGGGTCCTAGGATGGGTACTGCCCCTGAAAGATAGGATCATACTGGGGCATGGATGGAGGTTGTGGATACCCCCCAAAGTAGTTCTGGCTCCAGTAATGATCATAAAAGGGCTGCTGCTGCATCTCCATCCTATGCAACCTGTCATGAATCTATTGTTGGTTGTCGAGGAGGAGGCGCTCATTCTCGAAGATTGCCCTCTGATTGTTAAGTAACCGGTTTGTCATCTCCTGAACACCGGTGTACACTGCTGTATGGCGCTGCTGCGTTTGCTGTATATCTTGCAGCATGGCATACATTCCTTGCATGGAATAGACATCCTCGCTTGGCTGCAAGGGCGGTGGTGGTGGCGGAGGCTGCGAAGATGAAGACGCACCCGGATGCATGCGAGGACGCTTCCTAGGTGCCACTCGTACCCGAAGAGGAGTGTAGGCCTCATTTTCCTCTTCAGCCTCGTCGTCATTATTGTTGTTGTCGTCGTTGCCACCGTCGTCATCGGAGTCAGCAATGGCTATGATTGGCCATCGAAAATGTTGAGCACCCTCGATATGGAAGACAGGATCAGGAAGAGAGCATTCTTGATATGCATGGTTTACATGGCAATGAGCATATGGTAAACCATCTCGAAGCAAGATAAGATTGGATCGGTGAAGATGATGCAAATTAACCTTGCTTCTGCTGGAGAGAGGAGTAAGCTGCTGGAAATTCAACCCAAGGTAGGAGGCCAGCGGTGTAATGAGTCCTCCAAAGTGAATTGGAGCCTTCCGCGTACTCCACTTTACAGCCAACACCCACTGCAGAAAGAATGCTCCCCAGTTGCACTCTTGGCGCTTCAGTAGTTTATGCAAGAAAAACAAGTCCGTCTCCTGGAATTTGCTAAGATACAGATCACTCCTAGCAAACAGGGTAGAACACAACATCCGATGAAGAATCCGCACGAACGGATGCTCAAAGTCTGCTACCGCTGCATTGTGGTAGCTCACTAATTTGCCCGGCGGCACCGTCATAAGCTCGACGAAGATGGCGTCGTAGTCGGTCCAGTTGTCTGGCCGCCGGTAGTCATTTCGCCCATGGTTCCAGTTGTAGATGGAGTTGAACTGGCGGAGGGTGAGAGTGTAGTCATTATTGTACGGCCGAAAAGAAATGCGGCCCTTGATCCACTCGCGATCTGTAGCGACAATGTCATTGGGTACGACACAGACGTCCAACGATGCCATGAATTCAGCCACCAGCTCCTTGTATGTCGGCCAGTCACCGAAGAACGGCTGGCCATCAACGTGGTATTCCATCTCATTGGGCATCCTGCTTGTGTGTCTCGCCTGCCCTTTTAGAACATAGGCTAGATTAGCCTCGAACCCCAAGTTGCGGATCACCTCCCGGTCAACATAGCGGGTCGGCTCGATTTTCCTCTTCATGATCTCCTCATAGATCTTCTTGACCTCCGCGGACGGATGGAAAACCACAGGCATGGGATCGATGCAGTCGGTGGAGGCACGAACTCCGGAATGTCCATCGGGTTAGCGCGTGAAGAAGACGCACCGGCAACATGCACCATGGTTGCGGAAGAAGGAGAAGTATAGAAAGAGCTCGGTGAAGATCGGAGAAGGAAATCTCCGCTCGGTGAAGAACGTTCTCCTGGATGCTCGTCACCGGGCTCGGATTGCTCTGGAATACACTCGGTACAGGTGGAGAAGAATTGCTCTGGAGTTGTGACGTCATATGACGACAATCCTTCTCATATATAGCCATGGCCAGCACTGCTGTATGCCCGTCGATACCATCGACACAGGTCGATGGTATCGACGCGGGTAGCACAATCCGTACTGCCGCTGGTATCGACGGTCATTGATGGCTGGATTTGCGTGGCCCGGATCGCTGACGTGTCGATACTATCGACAGGTGTCGATGGTATCAACCCATCCCTCGGATCAACTTTCTGGTTGTAGCGATCGCCGTTGATCTCCTCTCGCGGATCGGTGACGTGGCGTGTCGATACTATCGACGCAAGTTGATAGTATCGACTTCCGTTTAGGGCAACACCCTCGCGAGGCCCGGCCGCCGCCTTCTTTTTGTAACTGGGTCGATACCATCAACAAGCCCGTCGATGGTATCGACTTTACTGAGACAATTTCTTCTGAATATCTCCAGAGATCTTGCGAGTATCGACACCCATGTCGATACTATCGACCTCTGCTTACGATCAGCCTGTTGGTATGTCGATACCATAGACGAGGCCGTCGATGGTATCGACGCAGTGCGATTTCTGCAGTTGCCAACCTGTACCCCGGTCGATACCATCGACACGATGGTCGATGGTATCGACTCTGCCTTAGTCCTGCACAATGAGCAAATGATCCCGATATCTTTTTTACACTAAAAACAAAGTCAAAACAAATCAAACTACAAATGTGAAAGAAACTAAACTAAAGTACCGATGGCTGTGTTGCCTCCCAACAAGCGCCCTTATTTAATGTCTTAGGCTAGACGACATGAAGTTCCTCAAGCATCTGGAAGTGCAATGAGTTTGACCTCATTCACTTTCTTTGTGTAATCTTCACCAAAATATAATTTCAACCGTTGTCCATTGACCAGGAATGTGGTCTCGCCATCACGCACCAGGATCACGCCATGTGGTCTGACCTCCTCTACTGTGAATGGTCCACTCCATCGGGATTTCAACTTCCCGGGATGCATTTTCAGCCTGGAGTTGAACAATAGGACACGATCTCCTTTCTTGAAAATGCGCATTTGAATATGGCGATTGTGAATCAAATTTTTGCGCTCCTTGTAGATCCGCGAGCTTTCATATGCATTCATTCGCAGCTCGTCAAGTTCATTGAGTTCAAGTAACCTCTTCTTTCCCGCTTCATCATAACTCAGATTTAGCTTCCTCAGCACCCAATGCGCTTTATGCTCCAGTTCCACCGGTAAGTGACAGGCCCGACCATAAGCCAACCTAAAAGGTGTAGTGCCTATAGGTGTCTTGAACGCCGTCCTGTATGCCCACAACGCATCCGGTAGTAGGGTACTCCAATTCTTCCTTGTGGAAGCCACCGTACGCTCCAATATCTTCTTAATCTCCCTATTGGAGACCTCCACTTGTCCTTGAGTTTGTGGGTGGTACGGGGTACCAATGTTATGTTTGACCCCGTACTTCCTCAACAGTGCCACGAACTTTAGATTCCGGAAGTGTGTACCTCCATCACTTATGATCATCCTTGGTACACCAAACCTGCAGAATATATATTCTTTGACAAACCTGCACACTATAGCAGAATCATTAGTCCTTGTGGGTATTGCCTCTACCCACTTAGACACATAATCAACAGCCAAAAGAATGTACAAATTAGAATTTGAGGACACAAAGGGTCCCATAAAATCGATGCCCCATAAGTCAAATACCTCAACCTCCTGGAATACATTAAGGGACATCTCTTGTCTTTTTGATATGTTGCCCGCCCTTTGGTAGGAATCACATTGACACACAAACTCATAAGAATCCCTAAACAAGGTAGGCCAGTATAGGCCACTTTCTAGTATTTTGGCTCAGTGTGAGAGCTTGCATGGTGGCCACCCGTCGGTAGTGTGTGACAATGACTAAGAACACTTTCGTATTCCTCCTCCGGCACACACCTGCGTAAAACACCATCCCTGCATTGCTTCAAGAGAATAGGATCATCCCAGAAATAATAACGTAAAGAATGTAAAAATTTCTTCTTCTCTTGGTACGTCCAATCATCTGAGATGATTTTGCAAGCAAGATAGTTCACAATATAAGAAAACCACATGTCTTTTGATTTCACTTTCAAAAGATGTTAGTCCGGAAATGTCTCGGTAATGGGTATGTGTAAATCCTTTTCATCTACCCTCTCTAACCTAGACAAATGGTCCGCGACCACATTTTCAATCCCCGCCTTATCTTTGATTTCGATATCAAATTCCTATAAAAGCAAGATCCACCTAATCAATCTAGGTTTGGCATCCTTTTTCTCCATCAAATACTTAATGGCCGTGTGGTCCGTCCATACCATGACTTTCGATCCAACTAGATATTGCCGAAATTTTTCAAAAGCGAAAACAACGGAAAGCAATTCTTTCTCGGTAGTCATGTAATTGAGTTGGGCGTCATTCAAAGTTTTAGATGCATAAAAAATCACAGCGGGTTTATTTTCCACACGTTGTCCCAACACAACCCCAACCGCGAAATCGGATGCATCACACATTAGTTCAAATGGCTTGGTCCAATCCGGTGTTTGCACAACCGGTGCGGAAATCAATTTTTCCTTAAGCACGTTGAATGCATGTAGACATTTTTCATTAAAGTAAAAAACATCATCTTTTTCTAAAAGCTCAGATAAAGGTTTGGCGATTTTAGAAAAATCTTTTATAAAACGACGATAGAAACCGGCGTGACCTAAGAAACTCCATACCCCTTTTACCGAATTTGGTGGGGGGAATTTGGAAATCACTTCAATTTTTACCGGGTCTACCTCCAAACCTTTGCTAGACACTTTATGTCCTAGCACTATTCCTTCACTCACCATCATGTGGCATTTTTCCCAATTGAGGACCAAATGTGTGTCCTCACAACGTTGCAGCACCTTATCCGGATTGTAAAGGCACTCATCAAAGGATGCACCATAAATAGAGAAATCATCCATAAAAACTTCTAGACAACGTTCTACCATATCAGAAAAAATGGTGAGCATACAACGCTGAAAGGTCGCCGGTGCATTACATAACCCAAAAGGCATACGGCGGTACGCAAACGTTCCATAAGGACAAGTGAAGGTGGAATTCTCTTGGTCCTTATGATCAATCAAAATCTGATTGTACCCCAAATAACCATCCAGAAAACAAAAATGTGATCGGCCGGTTAAGCGCTCTAAAATTTGATCAATAAACGGAAGAGGAAAGTGATCCTTTAGCGTAGCGGCATTCAATCGACGGTAATCTATGCAAACACGCCACCCGGTTACCAAGCGGGTGGTGACAGGTTCATTTAGAAGATTATGGGTAACAATGATTCCCTCCATTTTAGGGACTACCTGTGTAGGTCTCACCCACGTCGAGTCAGAAATAACATAGATGATACCTGCAGAAAGGAGCTTAATCACATCCTTCTTAACAACCTCCATCATGCTCAGATTTAGTCGACATTGCGGCTGAATCACCGACTTGGCTCCCTCCTCGAGCTGAATCTTGTGCTGGCACAAAGTAGGGGAGATCCCCTTGATGTCTGCAACTGACCACCTGAATGCTCCTCGGTGGTTCTTCAACACAATAAGCAGTTGGTCCTCCTCCTCGGCACTCAGATAAGCCGATATAATCACAGACAACTTTTCTTCCTCAGCCAGAAATGCATACTTCAGGTGCGGTGGCAACGACTTCAACTCCAATTCTGGCGGGCTGATTAAAGATGATTGAAGCGGTGGTGGGAGTTCACCTAAATCTTCATAGTACCTTGCATAGAAGCACGACAACATCTGAAGCATCTTGGCGCACTCCTACAGTGACTTGCTTCTCATCCAATCATGTTTGATATTGACTAAGCATGCTTCAAGTGGTAATTCTGGATGTGCGTCAAAAACCGAATTTGCTATAGCCTCATCTTCAGTAGAGGGAGGAATGTCCTCCTCATCATTCAGAAAACCTACAACCTTGCTAAGGGATACCATCTTGGTATGCTCCATGATGTCCACAGCTAATGTCCCTTTTTCCACCTTGGTCATCACATGAGCCATATCTAAAAATGGCTTCCCTAGACAAAGTGAGAAATTGTGATCAAAATGCTTTACCATGTGGCACTGCTCCTTGGCTTTAAGTGACGTAGTACTGGAAGGCATGACCATCTCAAAGCGATCATCGGCTATACCCAAGGTCAAACGACCTCTCCCCATATCAAGTATCATGTCAGGTGTAGCTTGGAAGGGTCGTCCGAGTAGTAACTCATTGCCTTGTTCATCTTGCATCTCCATGACGACAAAATCTGCTGGAAATACAAATCGATCTACTTTCACTAGCACGTCTTCAAAAATACCGTATGGCTTCACCACAGAATTGTCCGCCAATTGGATTGTCATGTTGCTCGGCCTTGACTCTTTTAATCCCATCTTCTTGAATGTAGAGAGGGGCATCAAGTTTATGCTCGCCCCGGAGTCACATAACGCTTCACCAAACTTCACTTTCCCTATGTAACATGAGATGTTGAAGCAGCCCGGATCCTGCCTCTTTGGTGGCAATGTGCCCATGATGAAGGCACTCACCTGCTCCTTAAGCACTACAACCTCCGTGTCTGGGATTTTTCTCTTCTTGGTAATGATGTCTTTTAGAAATTTACCGTAAGAAGGGATTTGCTCAATTGCTTCCAATAATGGGATGTTGACTGAAAGCTTTCTGAAACTGTCTAGAAACCTTTTAAACTGGGCATCCACTTTCCTTGCCTTTGCACTGTTCAGATATGGGACCGGGACAGCCTGTGCCCTTTGATGCGGTGGCACATAAGGTGTCCTTTTCTACGTCTCTTCCTCATCTGCAATAGGATCTTCAATAGCATCCACTGCTATATCCGTAACTGGTTCTATGACCGGTATGGGCAGCTCCTCAGTGGCCTCACCTTCAATTTCTGCTTGGGGTTTGCTTGGTTCATTGGCTCTAGGGTTTAAAAGCTTCTTGCCACTCCTTAGCAAGATGGTCTTCGCCTGTTGGTTTCCTCCTGGAATATTAGTGTTACCCGAAAAACCTTGGTGCGTCAGCTTTTTCAGATTGGCTATCTCGGCTTCCATTTGCACCATGGATGTCTCTATTGTCCTCATCTGAGCCCCATGGCTCTACAATGTCTGCCCGAACTGGTTCATAAATTCCCCCTGTTGCTTTATCTGCTGGCCAAAAGTAGTCATTAATTCTTGATTTTGCTTTATCACTTGGTTGAGCAACTCCGTGCTCTTGTCCTCCGCTACTGGCTGGGGTTTTGCATCTAGGTCCTACAAAAAGTTGTTTGGATCCTTCCAAGAGAACTTCTTGTCCTTCCTCCATGAGTAATCATTATTTCTGTAACCTTGCTGCTGCCTCATGAATTTGACTTGTGCCTCGTCCTCGGATTTAGTATCCTCCTTTGCGAGCAATTTCTTCATGAGAAGGTCCATCTTCTCATTCAACTCCTTGATTGCTTTTGACTCCCATGCTACTCGAACGTGCTCAACGACGTCCCTATCACCCCAAGATTGCTTCTTGGCCATATTCTTAAGGATTTCCCAACACCTCGTGTCTGTGTTGTTCAAGAAGAATCCTGAGCCTGCTGAATCGAGGTTACTTCTATCATGATCGGAGAGAGCAAAATAGAAGATCTTAACCTGTGTCTCCTTATCAAGCCCGTGATGCGGGCACCGCCTAAGCATGATCTAAAACCTTTACCAGGTCTCAGAGTAGGTCTCTCCTGCCTTCTGAGTGAAGTTGTGGATCTTCCTGATCATGTCATTGGTCTTCTCGGGCGGGAAGAACCTTTCAAAGAAAACCTCTACCATGTGGTTCCAGGATTCCACATATTCATCATCCAGATTGTGCAACCACTCACGTGCATTCCCTGCTAGAGAACTCAGGAACAACTTCAAGTAAAGCGTCTATTGTGGAAATCTGTCAATTTTTATCATGTCACAATTCTCCACAAATTGAATTATATGTGTGACTGGGTCTTCATTCTTGAGCCCATGGAATGCATTTGACTTCACCAGGTTGATTAACGCAGGGTCAATCTTGTATGTCGGAATATTGATCGCCTGCTTCTTGATTGGCCCCTTTGAAGCAGATGAAGAAGAAGCCTTGATCTTCTCCCATATTGTTTGTTCCTCTGCCATTTCTTCTTGTTCGGATGCTGAATCTGTTTCTTCTAAGTGGTCTTGATTGTGGCCTTCCTCATCATCAGGTCCCGTCAGTGGAACCTCTGGTGCCTGTTGCGTGTAGTCGGTACTATGTGTCTGCACCATGCACAATACCTACAAAATAGAAAATTGAGTTCAGTACCGTGCTAGACACTACAAGATGCGAAAATGAATAAGCTATGAATTCTGGAATTTATTTAAAACTAAATAAAAAAAAATAAAAAGTGGCCTAGAGTGGCCGCTTGTAGCACTCATAGTGCCGAAAATTGCCGTGTCCCCGACAACGGCGCCAAAAACTTGACACGCTTTTTACGTGCGTAGAAACGCAAGTGTACGCGTCAATGTAATATAGGCCTCTGTGAGGCCCGAGTCGAACTCATGGACACGTGAATTATCGGAGACTACTACTAACTACTCGCAATCAGCTAGACCGATTAAAAAGTTGGAGGTTGTTGTAAAATTAAAATAAAATAAAATAAAACAAAACAAAGCAATCAATTAAATGTTTAGTTTAATCAATTCAAGTGAGAATCTTTAGGATTGCAGTTTCACCACGAGTTTTTATTGTATGAATTTCTATTTAGTCACTCAGATTTATCTCTCTATCCGGGTAGTGGCCTGATATCAGAATTGCCCACTGTCGTGGTACAATTCACTACCTATGTCTAGGTCGGTTCCACTGTCGTAGCAACCTATACCCTAAACTAGGTGCATTAGAGTCGATCTCACGGTATCCACCATTAACCTTACACCACCTTGTTCAAGGGATTTGTCAATTAATGTAAATTTCATCTCTTTTCAACCATTAATTCTTCTTTCAAAGTAATTAAGGGCATTGGATTATTATTATGGTGATCAAGCATAACAATATAATGGAGAAAACGAAATTATACCATGGATTTAAGAGATAAATGATGCATTACTATGATAAAATCATCATACAATGATTTCCCGGGCTACTCCTGGTCCTAAAGATAAAGGGGATTAGCCCCGCATGTTCATCTCAAAGTAAAACATGGTAGAGAAAAAGGGAAACATGGAGAAAAACGTGATTGATTGGTGAAACCCCTGAACGGAGAAGATCCAATTGCTTCTTGGCGTAGAATACATGTTCTCCCGCCTTTCAGTGGTGGAAATCGTCTTCTTCGGCGTCCGGAACGGCTGGGGCGTGCTTTTGGGCTCCGTTCTTCTCTCCACACCTTCTTGGGATGTGTGCAGCGGCTAATGACGTGATAGATTGCTCTTAGCCGCCGTCATTAGGTATAATCTCCGAATTAGGTCACCAAATTACCACATCCGTCAGATTTAGATCAATCTGAAGCAAACATGTATCTGACGGTGTCGATACCATCGACACGAGTCGATGGTATCGACCCTGCACTGTATCGGCTGGTCTTCTTTTCTTTTCTTTGTCACAACTGATGCCACCTCGATACCATCGACGCGGGTCGATGGTATCGACATTCATAGGCATCAGTTTTGTCCTTTTACGTTGCTGTAGCTCCAAAAGTCGATGGTATCGACTCTCTTTTCTGAAGCAACCTGATGTTATCTCGATACCATCGACTCTCCTGTCGATAGTATTAAGATTTTGCTGCTCCTTGTGGCTGACTGCCTATGGTCCGGTCAATGGTATCGACCACTGTCGATGGTATCGACAACATCAGATACTTGTTTTTCCTAAAATTTCAACATGAAACCACATAAGCCGAAACAAAACATATTCTTGTGATAATTTATGCTCAAAATACTAAAATAAAGGAGATTTGACATAGAGAAAGATCATAGACCAAAGTAGATGAATTATGCAATATTAACCACCAAAATGACTAATAAATGCATAAAACACAAATAAAACAAGTCTATAAATGCGACTCAAAATCATCGCATTAGAAACCCTATTCCTGACAATGGATAATCTTATATCAATAATGGTTGAATATGTCAAATGAGTGACTTATAATCAACACATTACATAATATGTGATGAACTGGTGCATAAAGTATTAGGAGGAGAATTACCCTAATACAAGATAAGCTAATGAACTTAAGTAAGATCAAGGAGATGAGGGAAGTGAAACATTAAGACGTGATAGAAATCACATTCAAAATTCCAAGGGTGATACACCTTGATGTACCCTAAATCCAATATACTTGGATGAGTAACACATGAAGTGTGTTATGATAATATTACATTAAGATGTAATGCACTTTGATAAGTGTAGGCTAACATACCTTAACAAAGGGTTAAGCCAAGATAACAAAGTATGATGTAATCAATATCCTAGAAAAGATGAGAGAGAAACTCATACTTTGTGTTGATTATCTCTTAATGATAAATGCTGAGAATAAATAAGTATGGTTGAATACTTATGATATTAATGTATGCTCCTAGATGTGTGGAGCAATGAGTTAGGGTTTGTATTGATAATATGAACTTGAAACCCTATTCCACTATATAGGGAAAACTCTAACCCTAATAGTTGTTGCCTAGTGAGAGGTGACAAGAGGCTTAATGGGCTTTGTGAGCCATGTGGATGGTTGTTGCCTAGTGAAAGGTAACAAGATGTTTAATGGGCTTTGAAAGCCATGTGGATAGTTGTTGCCTAGTGAGAGGTGACAAGAGGCTTAATGGGCTTTGTGAGCCATGTGGATGGTTGTTGCCTAGCGAAAGGTAACAAGATATTTAATTGGCTTTGTGAGCCATGTGGATAGTTGTTTCCTAGTGAGAGGTAACAAGATGTTTATAAAGGTTTCATGAAAGCAATTATAATGTTCAAGTAAATAGGGAAATGGAAACTTAGTAACATAATAATAATAATAAATGGATAGAATAATAATAATGAAATCTTAATCATGCATGCCTTAAGTTTATAGCCAAATAAGGGCTATAGTATTTGGAATAAGCTGAAAAGAGATAAGAGGAATACTTGTATTACATAAATAATGTGAATAAGTATGTTGGATTGGCCAAGGTTTAATACTAGTAAAAGTGATGTGGTATTCAGTGAATATGCACATGATTGACATAGTTCAATACCTGGAATGTTTGCTCAGGATTGACACATTTCAATACATGGAATAGATACACATGTTTGATATAGTTCAATACCTAGAATAATATCACAGGATTGGCCATAACCCAATACCTGGAATAATATCACAGGATTGGTCATAACCCAATACCTGGAATAATTGCACAGGATTGGCCATAACCCAATACCTGGAATAATATCACAAGATTGGTCATAACCCAATACCTGGAATAATGTCACAAGATTGGTCATAACCCAATACCTGGAATAATTGCACAAGATTGGCCATAACCCAATACTTAGAATAATATCACATGATTGGTCTTAACCCAATACCTGGAATAATGTCACATGATTGGCCATAACCCAATACCTGGAATAATTGCACATGATTGGCCATAACCCAATACCTGGAATAATATCACAAGATTGGTCATAACCCAATACCTGGAATAATTGCAAAAGATTGTTCATAATCCAATACCTGGAATAATTGCACATGATTGGTCATAATCCAATACCTAGAATAGTTGCACATGATTGACATAGTTCAATGTCTGGAATAGATGCACAAGATTGACACAGTTGAATGCCTGGAATAGTTGCACATGATTGACATAGTTCAATGCCTAGAATGTTTGCACAGGTTTGGTATAGTCCAATGCCTGGAAGGATTGCATAGCATTGTCATGGTTCAATGCTAGGATAGAATATGATGATGTATATTCACATGACGGGAACAATTCTATATCTAGTTTACATATTGGCTAAGGTCAACAGACATAAATGAGAATGATTCATGGATAACATACCATGATAATGAGTATCTTAGGATAAGCTAGAGATGTTGATACAGTAAGATGGATAAGTGATATACATGTTCTTCACATTCCTTATAAAGTGAATAGATGAATTACTATTCTATCATAGATAGCTGTAATGCTTTAAAATATGAGAATGTTCTAAACTGCTTATCCTCTGATCAATTTTATTCTATTAAACTGTAATAATAATGTTTTTGGCGGAGAGTTATATCTCTCGCTGGGACAATTTTCAATTGTCTCACCCCCGTGGGATCCAACATTTTTAGGTGGATGAGAACGAGGAGGTGAGAACCATACTGCAAGGAAAGGACAGCAACATCAAGGGAGGACAACAGTAATATCTCAGGTGGAGATATTGACTGTCATGTCTTATAGATAAGAGTCCTATGTGTCGTCTCTGTACTCTCAGGTCCTTGGAGTCTGTACTTAGTGTTTTCATAATCAATCTGAGATTTTGATTTGAATGCCTCAAGGTTGTGTATTGCTCATGTGTAGACCTAACAGAGAAATTAATGTATGTAATCCTCGAGAAGAGATGGTACACGGCATGTACATGTAATACTTTGGTTCTTGAAGTTAAGAGTTTCTTGGAATTGGATCTCTTTGAAAAAGGTTTTAATTTTTAGTGATTTTTTTTGTTAATCCGCTGCTAACGAACGCTTTTGCTTAAGTTAATCATGTTTTTGTGTCAATCATCTATTCACTTTATAAGGAATATGAATAACATGTATATCACTTATCCATCTTACTGTATCAACTTCTCTAGCTTATCCTGAGATACTCATTATCATGGTATGTTATCCATGAATCATTCTCATTTCTGTCTGTTGACCTTAGCCAATCTGTTAACTAGATATTAAATTGTTCCAGTCATGTGAATATACATCATCATATTCTATCCTGGCATTGGACCATGCCAATGCTATGCAATCCTTCCAGGCATTGGACTATACCAAACATGTGCAAACATTCCAGGCATTGAACTATGTCAATCCTGTGCAACTATTCTAGGCATTGAACTATGTCAATCCTGTGCATCTATTCCAGGCATTAAACTATGTCAATCCTGTGCAACTATTCCAGGTATTGGATTATGACCAATCCTGTGCAATTATTCCAGGTATTAGATTATGACCAATCCTGTGCAATTATTCCAGGTATTGGGTTATGACCAATCTTGTGATATTATTCCAGGTATTGGGTTATGGACAATCCTGTGCAATTATTCCAGGTATTGGGTTATGACCAATCCTATGACATTATTCCAGGTATTGGGTTATGACCAATCCTGTGATATTATTCCAGGTATTGGGTTATGGCCAATCCTGTGCAATTATTCCAGGTATTGGGCTATGACCAATCCTGTGACATTATTCCAGGTATTGGGTTATGACCAATCCTGTGATATTATTCTAGGTATTGGGTTATGGCCAATCCTGTGCAATTATTCCAGGTATTGAGTTATGACCAATCCTGTGACATTATTCCAGGTATTGGGTTATGACCAATCATGTGACATTATTCCAGGTATTGGGTTATGACCAATCCTGTGATATTATTCCAGGTATTGACTTATATCAAACTTGTGTATCTATTCCAGGTATTGAACTGTATCAATCGTGTGCAAACATTCTAGGTATTTAACTATGTCAATCATGTGCATCTTCAATGAATACCACATCACCTTTGCTAGTATTAAACCTTGGCCAAACCATCATACTTATTCACATCCTTTATGTAATACAAGTATTCCTCTTATCTCTTTTGAGCTTATTCCAAATACTATAACCCTTATTTGGCTATAAACTTAAGGCCTGCATGACTAAGATTTCATTATTATTATTGTATCCGTTTATTATTATTATTATTATTATTATTATGTTACTAAGTTTCCATTTACCAGTTTACTTGAACATTACAATTGCTTTCATGAAACCTTTATAAAAATCTTGTTACCTCTCACTAGGCAACAACTATGCACATGGCTCACAAAGCCCATTAAACATCTTGTTACCTTTCACTAGGCAACAACCATCCACATGGCTCACAAAGCCCATTAAGCATCTTGTCACCTCTCACTAGGCAACAACTATCCACATGACTTTGAAAGCCCATTAAACATCTTGTTACCTTTCACTAGGCAAAAACCATGCACATGGCTCACAAAGCCCATTAAGCCTCTTGTCACCTCTCACTAGGCAACAACTATCCACATGGATTTCAAAGCCCATTAAACATCTTGTTACCTTTCATTAGGCAACAACCATCCACATGGCTCACAAAGTCCATTAAGCCTCTTGTCACCTCTCACTAGGCAACAACTATTAGGGTTAGAGTTTTCCCTTTATAGTGGAATAAGGTTTCAAGTTCATATTATCAATACAAACCCTATATCATTGCTCCATACATCTAGGAGCATACATTAATATCATAAGTATTCAACCATACTTATTTATTCTCAACATTTATCATTAAGAGATAATCAACACAAAGTATGAGTTTCTCTCTCATATTTTCTAGGATATTGATTACATCATACTTTGTTTTCTTGGCTTAACCCTTTCTCAAGGTATGTTAGCCTACACTTATCAAAGTGCATTACATCTTAATGTAATATTATCATAACACACTTCATGTGTTACTCATCCAAGTATATTGGATTTAGGGTACATCAAGGTGTATCACACTTGGAATGCTGAATGTGATTTCTATCACGTCTTAATGTTTCACTTCCCTCATCTCCTTGATCTTACTTAAGTTCATTAACTTATCTTGTATTAGGGTAATTCTCCTCCTAATACTTTATGCACCAGTTCATCACATATTATGTAATGTGTTGATTATAAGTCACTCATTTGACATATTCAACCATTATTGATATAAGATTATCCATTGTCAGGAATTTGGTTTCCCTTCCTTATCAATTAGTATTTTGCATAATCTCACTCTATGCTGGGGTTTCACATAACATCACACTATATTAGGGTTAGGGTTTCCCAATTCATGTCAAATAGGAATACTCATCCCATTACCCATATTAGGGTTATGGTTTATCATCATATTGCCCAAGATTAGGGTTCTATACATTATAACCCAAGATTAGGGCTTCACATACCTTTACCCTATATCAGGGTTAGGATTTCATGTAAAGGTTTCAAATATCATTACGTAGCATCACCTTGAGTTAAAATTTCACATCACATCACTGCATTAGGGTTTCACTTGACATTGCCCTTGATTTGGATTTCACATGACATCACCCTTAATTAGGGTATATCATAGCTTTTCCCCAAATTAGGGTTTCATGGAGCATCCTTTTAAATTAGGGTTTTTCATTATATTACCCTGAATTGGGATTTCTCATATCATCACCCTAGATTAGGGTTACATCATTACCCTAGATCAGGGTTACATCATTACCCTAGATTAGGGTTACATCATTACCCTAGATTAGGGTTACATCATTACCCTAAATTGGGGTTTTACCTATCATTGCTCTCAATTAGGATTAGGGCTCATCAACCTTCTCAATTAGGGTTTCATGATCTCTTTATCAAGGATCATACCATAATTACATAATTTATTCATGTTGAAAGTGTTGAAGCTTATCCACTACATGATCATTAAACATGTAGGAATCCCTCTCTCTCTCATCCTCTATAGGATGTTGATTTACTTCAAACTTGATTAAATTAGGTCGACTTGAATGAAGGGTTAACATAGTGTATTGAGATATTGCTTCCATAAGTATCAAAGGTTAACCACTTTAAATGTACTAATCACCTAAGTACTTTAGGGATTCAACCATTGTACTTATCTTTGGTAATCATCATTATCAATCATGGAATCAATTGATCTTTTATAGCCTTGAGTATCCAAACGGTTTTGGGTACCTTGAACCCTCAAACGGTTTTTTCTCCTTTTTAACCTTCAAACGATTTTGAAACCGTTTGGGCATCCTAGGTCTGAGACCGTTTGGTCTTAAATGGTTTAAAACCATTTGGGCATCTAGCCCTTGAAACTGTTTGAGCAAATATACATTGAAACCGTTTGAACAATTTCCCTTGAAACCGATTGGATGAATTGATCTTGAAATTGAAAGGACCTCCAAACGGTTCTCAAGACCGTTTGGTCCAAACCATTTTGAAACCGAAAGGAGCAATTAGGGTTTGTTTCAACCAAATTGATTAGGGTTTACTCCATTGAATCAATCATCAATTGAACTGTTGAAGGTACATCAGTTTGTAGCCCTTGGATCTCCAACCATCCACCTCAATCAACCATTGAATTCCAAATGGTCTTGAGACCGTTTGACCTCCAATCGGTCTTGAGACCGTTTGGGTCAATCAACCTTGAAATTGATTCCCTCAACTAGGGTTCCAATCAAATCAATCGATTAGGGATTGCAATCAATGGAACCTCCAATATTGAAGCCATGAAATCAGATTAAATTGAGACCATTATATCATCATCCAACTTATGACATCACCTAACCTCAAACAGTCTTGAGTCCTCTTGACCTCAAACGGTCTTGAGACCGTTTGGTGTCAAATAGTCTTGAGACCGTTTGACCACCAAAGAACAAAACCGTTGCACAAGATATTATGGAGGTGTGTGCTTAAGATGATGTCATCATCATCAAGCTTTAAACCTTCGAAATCTACTGTGATTCTCATGGTGATTTCAACAACTTAATCAAAAGGAAAACGAGAAAGAAGAAAGGTTCAACATATGATGAATAATTTGCAAGCAATAACGACATTTAAGGGTTCAAGTTATATAACCCGCCTTCAAAGCTGAACCCAAGCTACAAGCTTCACGTCCTCAATGGTGAATGAAGCTCTCTCAACTATCCAAGGCTCGTCCTCAAGTCTTTGAGTGAAATGAATGGCTAAGGTTGAAGATTGAATGGAGAAATGAAGAAATCAAGCATTGAATTTCGATTTCCACCATGGAATCAAGGTTGAAGATGACTATGGAGCTTACCTACAGGTTGGAGCACGTCATCCTGTTGCTCCTAAGCTCCCTTGTGTTCCACCAAAGCAAGGAAATAAAGAAGGATAAAAAAAGCCTTTCATTTGAGTTGGAAATAAGATGTTTATAAGGGAAATTCAGTGAGAGAGAAAGTGTTATGAAATCCTTAAATTTCCAAAATTGGTGCCACCTACTCCCCTTCATCCCTTTCATACGAAGCCATATCCCCCACCTTGTAATTCCTCTTTATTATCCATGAATTAAAATAAAGCAAATTAAGCATCTTAACCATTATAATAATAATATCCAAAATTTGAGTGGATATTACTTTTCCTTTAACTAATGTGAGTGGGTTCTCCACTCACTTAGATATTTCGTGGCCTATGCAAGGCACAAGGACGTCCAACCTTATAAAAATCCAACCATCTCATTTTTGGTTGAAGGGCACTTCCATTAATATATTTATTTTTGCATTAAATTGAATTAGGGTTTCAATTATGCTTAAATCTTGATTATTTTAATATCAAGATTCTCTCTCCTCCAAAGAGATTCAAATGAGATGCCCCTCTGATTTTCGTGTCTCTAATTGATACCAAGAAATATTAGGGACTCTCTAGAAGTGGTATTTTGCACATTGAACCCTAGGTTTTGGGTAAATTACACATTGCACCAAAACTAGGTTTTAATGCACAAACATTGCTTAACAAGCTCTTTCTTGGTGCTCAGGCTACCACAAGCCATACCTTTGCATCATTTTCATTCTTATGATGCTTAAAATCTTGAGGAACATTTTACCATGTAACATTTGCAAGTTAACCCCTCAACTTGGGTAATTTGCACATTAGTCCAAAACTAGCAAAACATTATTTCAACATTATTCAAAAAGGACTAAAATTGAAACATAAGTTCCTCTTGAGTCTTAATTACTTTTCAAAAGATAAGAGCAAGCATATAATTACCTTATTAAAAAAAACATCTGGGGTTACAACATAACCTAGGTCAGGGATGTAACATTCTCCTATGAATCTCCATATCGAAAGATGTTCTTAACGCTAGTTGATGTAAGTGCCAACCTTTATTAACAACAACATTTATTAGAATCCAGACAGAGTTAAGACAAGAGATAAGATAAAAGGTTTCAAAGCAACCAATCCCATTTTTTTTGTGTATCCCTTAGAAACAAGTCTAGCCTTTAAGGTGTTCTACTATCCCATTAGGTGAATACTTTACAGCAAAAACCCATTGGCAGCCAATAGAGTTTATACCTATAGGGAGATAAAAAAAGTCCCATGTACCACAAGAGTGAAGTGCATCCATCTCCTCATCCATGGATTTCCACTCAGAGTGTAGTAGTGCCTTCGAAACATTATTTGGGATAGAAATTGCAGATAAAGCAGTAGTAAGTTAAGCCATGGATGTGTCCAAATATTTGTAGACACGTGTTGAGAGATACAATATTTAGCCCCAAATTGTCACACCCTTTCGTAATGAAATGGGAATGTCAGAATCATAAGTTATAATGGAATTAATAATATTACCATTGTCTTGAGGTGGATCATCAATATAAGAAGATTCCAAAGTAGGGGATAACTCAGGTAGAGATGCAGACATAGTGGGGTCAGGAATGGGCACAGTTGGAAGTGTCACCTGGTTACTAGGTTCAAAAAGTAAAGTTGTAACTTCAAAAAAGGTGATGCCCGCATTGACATACAAACGACATGCAACATGGTCAAAACATTTATACCCCTTTTGTGTACAAGAGTAACCAAGAAAACAATAGCAGAAAGCACAGAGCGATAGTTTATCACTCCTAGGTTGGTGATTATGAACAAAACATAGGCATCCAAAAACTTTTGATGGTAAAGCAAAGATTGGTTGATATGGATAAATAAGGTTATAAGTAACTTCATTTTGAAGCACAAAATAAGGGAGCCGATTGATGAGATAATTGGCGAAAAGGATGGCATCGGCCCAATAAAACTTAGGTACTTTCATTTCAACTTGGAGAGTGTGAGCTACATCAAGGAGATGCTTATTCTTCCTTTTGGCAACTCCATTTTGTTGTGGGCTATAGCGACAAGAAGTTTGGTGAATAATCCCCTTGGCAATATAAATCTTTTGAAAATATGTTGCACATATTCAGAAGCATTATCAGTGCAAAAACATTAATAAGCAGAACAATGAGTCTTTATTTCATTTAGAAATTTGGAGAAATCCTCTAAAACTTTAGAAAAATCTTTTAACAAATAGATCCAAGTAGCATGAGACCAACCATCAATAAAGGTTACAAAATAGTGTACCATCCATACAATTACCAATACAACATGGTTCCCAACATCAGAATGAACTAGGTAAAACAAACTTGGGCTCTTATTATTATGATGGGTGAGGAAACATTATCAGACAGTGCATTCCAAGCTGATAAGACTGACATGAAAAGTTCTCATTAGACATGGTTGGAAATAATGTCCTCAATTTGGAAGGATAAGGGTGACTGAGTCGTAGGTGCTATTAATGAAGCGAGCTAGAATGGGCCACAAGAGCAATACTAGGGGGGGTTTGACAAGGTCTGTATGTAGTGCAAACCATTTCCACCTTCACATCCCCCACAAATCATCTTCTTCATCCTAAAATCATGCATAGAGATAGTGTAAGGAAATAAGGTTATATTGCAATTTAAGATTTTGGTAATTTTACTAACAAACATCAAGTTTAATGGGCATTTAGGAACAAGCAGAACAAATTTAAGACGATCACTATTCACATCTCCCCTTCTAGTAACTGGAGAGGTGGATCCATATGCTAGATGCACATGAGGATGACAAGCAGATTTCTTCAAGTAAGTAAACAATTTGTTATTACCAGACATATGGGTCGTAGCACCCAAATCAATAGACCAATCATCTTTTAATGAAGAGGAAGAGGCTTGAAGACATGAGGGATCACCTGAATGTCAGACAATGTTTACTTGTAGTAGCATAAGTGGCCTTAATCAATTTGTCAAGTTCGAAAGAACTCATTGTTACCATATGAGCATTGGGACCATGAGAGATAGAAGTAGACTCCCCATATACATAGCTAGTTGACACTTTATTGGCCCATTCTAGTTTCCCATGCTTCACCCATCATTTTTCTTCATTGTGATTAGTACACTTGCAAAAACTACAAAATCTGGATTGAGACGAGGATGATTTGGATGAGGAAGAAGAGGGCCCCTACCTTTGTTGTTGAGATTCTTTCCCCATCCACAAACATGATTACCACACCCTCATCCAACAAAAACAAGAGAAGCAAGATCCTCGACAACAATAACAGAAGACAAAAAATGAGATAGTTGAAGATAGACATCATCTAATGTTGGCAAGGGTTTAAATGCAAGAACTTGTTGGCAGACAACTTCATAAGTAGAAGGTAGAGATGCCAAAACATTGACATAGTTGTATTTCCTCTTGCTTCTTATGCATTTTGGAAAGACCAGATGATAAGGGGTGCTGAAGCTTGAGCTTGCCCCAAATCCCTTTCAAAAGTGTCGAAATGTGAAGCAAAGGGCAGGTTATCTTCAAATTTAAGGGAATGCAAGCATTTGTATAGTTTAGATGCATTTCCTTTGCTTGAGTCTTAGGCAAGGTGTTCTCATGCCTCCTTGGTTGTGTCGGTGAAGAGTAGCAGAGATATGTAATTCACACATATTGAGAATCTTGGAGATAACTAGAGACTCATGTTCAACCCACTTTTTGAAATCTTCCTTTCTTTTCTCAGATTCTTTGGTAGATTTCTTTTTGTTAGATGTGTCTTCTTGTGGTGGAGGTAGATCTATAAGATGCTCCAATTTTCCTTAAGAGTGTGCATATATCTAAAAGGAATGTGCCCATAGGGCATAGTTAGAGCCTTTAAACTTCACAGAGGTTACACACTTAGGGTGTGTCTCAGGAATCCCAACAGAGGATGAAGATGAACCCATAATATACAAAGACAATATACCAAAACAACATATTTAGAGAAGAAAAGGGGTTAAAAAGTCACTAAAATGCTATGTTAGGAGGGTGACACATCATGTCTAGTATAGTAGAAGCACAACAGAAGATTCACAATGACAATGTGTCGTCTTAGCCCTTGACACGCCATGTCGGTAGTGAAACAACATATCTAAGTCCAAAAAAGACCCAGAATAGGTAGTGAAGCTTATGGATCACCAAGAGAAATAGAGATATGTTGGGAAGATCCAATCATATAGAATAATATGTGGATAAAGCCTTATAGAATATTCTCATAGATGATCACAAAAAGGATGTCGAACGACTTTCTAAACAATCGATCTTTAGGGGGTATGACCGACCGAAAGACTGTAGGTATTTCTCTTAGATCCTATTGTTGGGAAGACGATAGGGCTAGAAATAAGACTAGATCTCCTTCGGTGTGAACAATAGAGGTGGGGAATAAAGAAGTTGATACTGGGTATGGGAGGAGAGACGACGATGTCAACTTGGAAAGGAGGGGTCTTGAGGCAGCTATCCATCATGATTTAATAACATGTTGAAAGCATTAGTATTTCTATATTATGACAAGAGCACATCCCTCTCCTATAAATAGGAGGGGAAACAACAAGGAAGCACACAAAAAACCCAAATGGGCCTATTATACTTAGGCCCATATTAAGAAAGACTTAAGTAAAAGGAAAATATAATTAAATGGAATAAAACAAATAAAGATAAATATATATCTCAATAACTTCATAGGAGGAAACTAATTATATATTCAATTTTTGCATGTCTTATTTAGTCTAGGTGTAAATTTTCATCTCGTTTTAGCATTAAATTCACCCTCAAATATATTTAGTTAAGAATGGGAAATTTAAATGACTAATTTGACAAATTTTCTAACTAATGCAATCAATTACCTATTGTTTCTATGCTTTGGTTTGTCAAGAAACTTATTTCATAGATTTACTAAACTCTTAGATTAAATATTGTCATGCATGCTTTCCAAATTTTGGCTTTGTTTCCAGTCGTTGGATTTTGCTCGTATGGGTTGTATATTGTCTTCTTCCAATGTCCGAAATAGGAAAGAATTGCACATACTAACTCATTTCCATTTTCTACAATCTCTCTCCTTTCACCCTTTTCCTTCAATTTCATTCCCTCACCTTTGTCTCTTCTTTACGCTTTTTATCATCCCTAACTTGATAGGGTTTGGACACCTATAAACCCTCAACAATCAGTTTCCCCTTCCGCCTCTCTATTTCTACCACCATGGACCACATTGGATCCTCCAATGATTCGTGACCACCAAAACACCTTCAGTAAGAAATACCAACACCCCCTTAGCACTCAATGGGCTGGTGACCCTTGTCCAAACTCGATCTATTCCCACCCTCAACTCAGTAGATGTCTAGGTGTTGTGGAACTCTACAAATGTTGGAAATGTTGCAGACCATCTGTTGGTGTCTTTAAAGGCTTCCCGTTCTATTAGTTTGGTTTTTGCTCAGGGTAATACCTCCTTTTCCTTCCTTTTCTGGTCAATAGAGAATTCCCAACATTCCTCATGACGTAAACACTTGTTTTTCTAGAAGCTTTTAGGTTTGGTCAAGGATCTTGTTCGTGCATTTTGTTTTTTGTTCACTTTGGTCTCTCCCTATCTTTTGACCTCACACCTTTTTCCAGCACTGGAGGAAGGGCAGATTTTAACTCTGGGGCATCACAGTGTGTGTGACCTGGGTCTTTGAGATCGGATGGAGTCTAGCAATCTGAATGCTATACTTCCTTGTGGAAAAGAATTGTCTTTCTTGAGATTGGATTGAAGCTTGGGGCTTAAAATCTACATGTTGCGGACTCTCCAGGGAAGAACATCCGCAAAAGTTGTTTTACTATTTACACACTCCTTTTTGTTTTTGGTTTTGGTTCTTAGCCAGGGGAATTTCAATGTTTTCATTAGATTCCTAATCATGTTTTGTTTAGAAGGACCTTTACCACGTGGAGACACTCTAAAAGGCCAACTCCTTTGGGCCCACCTCTCTATTATGACATTGAATTATACATGTAGATTTTTGGAGGGTTTTGATTGGTTAGATTTTATATAATTCACTATAAATCAATCCTAAGTTAGAAAAATCAAATGAAGTATGATTTAGAATTGTGTTGTTGTTCTCCATCCAATGGTTTAAATTTCATTTCCTAAACCTAAAAGTATAGATATGTGATTTTTTTGGGAATCAATGATTATTAGAATTTCTAAAATCCATATATAATAGTCTATAAGTTAGAAAAATAAAGTAAAATATGTTATGAACTCGGTAATATATAATCTTCAAGATGGTGTAATTTTGATAACCTGATTCAACAATATAGAATTGAGACTTTTAGGGTTTATGTGATTAATGGGAACTTAACCCTAATTTCATATAAATATTTAATAGGTGACTTGTGACCCCAATTTAGAATTGAGATTGACTTACACATATGCTGACTTAATATGAGGTATCTTGCATCCCCTTACTTCTATACTGAGAAATTATCCATGATTATCACTATCTTGGTCCTTTGGGACATGCTACCCTATATAGTTTTCTCTCTTTTAAGAGGTTGACTCATGTGAGTAAGATGATATGGATCTTTTGTTGGATATCTTATTGACTCTAAATTGTACTTTGTTTCTAATTATGGAATTGAACCAAGTAGTTTCTTGTTGTGAGATGGAACCCTAAAATTTTCCACTTTTATGAACGATATTTCCTATTATCCATTTATGCGATGAACATCTCATGAATTCTATTTTTTGTGAAATTACTTTCAATTGCCACTACATTTATGTATGATTTGTGATTTAGTATCCCTAGAGTTGTATAAGTGCTTTGGTTTTATGGGATTATGTGCCCCTTATGTTTTAGTATGGAGATTATGTGCCCCATAAATGGGTTTTGATCCCACTTTATGTATTGGGGAGTTTGGTTATGTGCCATACTCCGTCAGGTTTTAGGGTAAGGTGCCCTGACTACCATTGTTTATTTATATTTCACTAGTGGCATATTTATCTCACTTGCATGCATGTTGATTGTTATAGTTGATGGGTTTTGTACCCTAAACTCTTCATGTTTGCTTTTTTGGCACATATTATTTTGTTTAGTGGAAAGTGTAACTATTGATTACCATCTTATTGAAATTCATGTTCTATTGATCTCCACTTTGATGGTACTTTTCTCTTGGATGGGAAGCCTTATTTTATTTGTTGTCATTTTTCAATAATGTTGCTCAATCCTTGTTTATATGCTCATAGCAACAATGTTATGCTGATAACATTTACTTTGTCTTCTATTGTGGGCTATGCTTCTAAACCCTTAGGTGAAGGACATGCTAGACCTGACATGATGACCTGAACATGGATTAGACGAGTTTACTCTTGGGAGGAAAACTTGAGATAGTTTGGACTTCATTCTGCCTAGATGTTGAAGTTGTTTCCTTCATCTAAGCCCCTAGTGGGGGATTATTATGTAATCTTGTAATATTTAATATAGTCATGATACTTTTATTTCGTAGCTATAATTTATCCTTAATGATATTCATTTTTATAACATCAAAGAAAGCTACACATCTACTTGTGAAAAATTTATGTGTGTTTGTTATGGATAATGAATCTTATTTGATTGAGTGATGAATGCATCCCCTCTCGGGTCTCACTCCTTAAAGAAACTTATAAACGAAAATGTTTCATTCATGATATTATGTTGGTAAACCTAATGACCCCATGCATGTAATTTTCCAAAAAAAAAGAAAGAGAGAGAAGTGATATTGACCATGATAAGAGGATGTTGAAACCGCCATAATAGTGTAGGTAGCCGTAAAGATATAATGCTTAGAATTATCCTAGATGTTGGTGTAACATTCCTAGATTAACATATAATATGAGAAAACTAACGATGACATGATTTATGGAGTATTATAGCTCTACTTCTAGAATAGTCCACTGCAATGTGTGAGTTAGAAACCCTTAGGTTGGTTTGGAAGAATGACTTAGTATACTTGGCTAGTAGTTGGAAGGATTTTGGGGACGAAATCCTCTTTAAGTGGTGGAGCATTATAACATACCCAAATATCGGCATATAGCTTATCCAATCGTCTTTCTTAGGCCCCTTTTCAACTATATTAGTGTTAGTTCTTTTCACCTGGTTTAGATCAAATGAGTAATAATCATACTCAAATGTATCAAACACACATAATATTGTTTATATTTGAAAATTAAGAATAAAACAACAAAGCAAGTTCATTAGTAGGATTTGATTTGCAAAATACACAAAACAATAGCTTTTGGCTCTCTATAATATTTCTAATGGACATAAGAAGAGAAAAATCAACTTAACATGCTATATGATCTCACAACTGATTATATAATATGAATATATACATAAAATTGATGCTTAATATACAAATAATTAAATCTAATATCAGCCACTTTCAAAATGTGAAGTTGATACCAAAATCTGATTCCTCACACCCTATTAGCTAGCATACAGTTTTTTAAGTCAATAGGATTTTGAATCAAGCTCCAGATTGATTAAAAAAGAAAAACATATAGTACACTTAGTATTAAATGAGTTTAATGGATGTATTAACTAAAATGTCTAAGGTTTTCTATTTAATTCCACTGTCACAGAACCTATATATGTGATATGTGTCCCAATGGCCTAATTCACATGATTTCTAAATCAGAAAACCTTGGTGGACCTTCTTCCTCCATCTTCCCCCACATTCAAGCATTACGATGGCTTGATTTCTCTGCCTTGATTTCTCAGTCATCTTGCAACAATTTTTCATGAATTCTTGAGCATTCAATCCCCCTCTTCCATTTCTTTTGATCTCTTGCTTGATGTGAATATGGTAACTTGAGCGCAAAACACCCAGCCAAACCCTAGTACGTTGTCGTTGCACGTGCCCGCACACCCAAATCAATCTGGCACAATATTACCCACCTTGGCCAATCAAATTGAAAACCTTCAACATTCCCTCCCATTACTCCTTCCCCGATCAATTTCTTCTGTGGTGTTGCAAGACATGCTACCCATGTAGGTCATCTTTTCCAGTGAGAATCATGGACTACCAACTATATGGATTGCCTCCAGCCAAGTTGGCAACACAATAACTATCCCTACCAGTCCCTCTTTGGTTCCTTTCACTTATCTTGCCATGAGATTCACTGATTCATGGTGATGCCAAACGTCTTCAGCCTTATAATTTTAAGCTCCCGCTAACAAGGGGAACCACTGGTACTTAGTTCATGGGAACTCTACCAAAACCAACATGGGTAGTTGGAAAAGCTCTTAGGACCATAACATTGAGTTTTGATCATTGATGACAAGCACACTTTCACTTATTTCCAATTTCACCACCGACCAAGTTTGTGCATTCACCATTGATTATGATAGAGTTTTTGAAACCCGACTTAACCATGCTTTTCTTCAATGACTCTGGTGTGGAATAGTCATCTAGGATGAGATGACTTGTGTTGTAGTGCACAACAGTCACCAAAATTACCCCTTCCTCCTTATTTTATTTATTTGTGAGTAGTGCAACTCTCTGCACCTGTGACTCAGATCTTGAGCAAAGGATCAGTACGTCTAACCATATGACTCAAGATATTATTCTAATTTAAAGTATGTTAGATATTATTCTCATTTTAGTTACATATCTCATAATAACTTACTAGAGTGTCAGAATGGCACATATTGATATATGTAAAGTTAAAAAAATGTGACTTGTTTAAAGTCATGGCTTTTGAGACCTATTCCTTAACTTACAGTAAGGTAAATGTTGGGTTAATGAATCAAATGAAATATTAACATAATGCATATAATTTATGCATATGCGGTGAAAGGAACTAAACTTGATCCTAGTTGTGTTGTTGAGTAAGTTATTCATACATTAAGGTAAGCACTCTTATCTATTTGAAGTCTTGGGCTTGAACATCACTAAATTCAAAATTTCCTATAATGAGGCATCTCCTTGATCATTTAAATTACAATTTCTTATTTATTGATTTGAAATCATGTGTACACTTTGAATTATGAATTACTCATTGTCATGGGTGTATGACCCCACCTACCTTGTTATTTGAATAGTGAATGTGATTAATGATTGGATAAACCATCTTGCCACTCTATGATGTGTGTTGATAATTAGATTGATTTCTTAATAATTAGATTGGTTTCTATAAGTAGATGCTTATGCATAACCATGTTTTATAGGGAGCACCTTTCATGTCGATATGCTTCTTTCCACCCTTATTTGTATATATATTGGGCATGCCTTTCCATTTTGGGTGCACCTTTCCAAATGACTTTAGGTCAATGATCCTATGGTGTCTTGGTGCTACTACAAATTCATATAGTCTACTTATGTATGCATGGAAAATTATTTGTGATTTTGTTGTTGTGGATGAATGTGATGGAAAGATTGTTTATCTCAAGCATTGTTGTCACAAAGTTTAATGTCTCATTCTCTTGAAATTAATATTTTTAAAATTACCTAGAATTATATAGCCCCCACTTCATGGGAACATTTCTTTTACATTTGTAATGTGTTAATGCCCAAAATGTTATTATATATGCATACTCAATATTTTTTGACCCATGCTTTTGTTTAAATATGTTCTAGATGATGTTCCCCTTTCACCTAGGTGTAGGTTCCTTAGAGGACCTAAACAAAAGACCATGTACATGTTTGTGATCATGGGGATATCTTGGAGTAGATGGATTGCACTCTGCAACTAGGCTTATGTGTATTTAGTTGAAGCTTTTAGTTTGTACTGCCACCTTTTATGATGAGGGACAATTGTATAATGATATATTTTTTACCTTTATAATAGTTATTTTTCTACTAAAAATGGTTCTTTATATCATATCATTTGATTGAATCCCCTCTCGAGTCCCACTCATTACACAAAGAATCTCCAAATCATATACACCATTTCTTCTAAATCAAATTTCCTTGAGGTTCCATATCTCCTCTAAAAAAATGACTTGATATTCCTCCATCGACACTAGGTTTTTCTTCAATACTAGAGACCACATTAGACATATTGCCTCAGCCATATTGTTGACCACAAACAATGGACTTATTTTGGTTGTCTTAGCTCTTTGTCTTATTTAAAAGAGTGCTAGAAAAATCCGACTTGAAGTTGTCAAAGTACCTTAGTCTAATATCTTTGAGCCACAACAATACATGCAAACACCATTATAAGACTCAGTGATATCATGGCAGCCTTTTATTGATACGCATGCTCCTCAAGTATTGGCTTCATGTTTTTGCAAATTTTTCTTATCCCTATCTACATGTGTTTTGCTAAGCATCCTCTTATTCCACCTTGGTTGTTTTGGTCATGGTCCTTTTTTGAGATCAATACTTTGGTTAGGCATTAGCTTCTTGGTAGTTTACCCTAGCAACAACTCTTTCTCCATGTTTTGTAGTAGTTTATGCTTTCAAAAAGTTGAGGGCGTTTGACCCTCATCTCTAATGATCTCCCAGTTGGCTTTGTGGGAGTGTATCAGGATTAGAGGAACTGTGGCCTCCGGTTGTATGATATGCATTTCCATTGTGTGGGATTTGAGAAGCAACTAGCTTTGACTACTTGTCTTATGGTCTTTTTTGTGATGAGGTATGTAGGAAAATATTTTGGGTTGTAAAATTACTCCTTTTCCCTCGACTCTCAGTTTCACCATTGTTTGAGTGAGGGTCTCATGATAATTTGGCTCTCATGTTTTATGTGATTCGTTCAACATTGTAATGAGTTAAATGATTCACATTCCCTTTCACACAATAAGGTTGAAAGATGTGATGTGAGGGTACTTCAATCACTTGAATAAAATTTTGGTTTATAAAATCTGAATAAATTCATTAACTTGAATTAATCTTAGAAATTATTGTTATCTTAGAAAACTATAGAATAACATGTTTTGAAAACTTTGATTTTTTTTTCTCTACAGGGTTGTATGTATTTTGTAACATAACTTGGTAATTATTAAAAGGGCACTTTTTGGGCTTTAAATATTTAATGGAATTTAATCCTATTATTTATATAAAACGTCATTAGGTGTTCTGGGACCCTAGTCTTGGACTTTAGGGTTCGACTATGAATATATGTTGACCAAATATAAGGCATGTGCACCCCCCTAATTATATTTGGACATCAATGATGTAATCCTTTATTGAAAACTTATCTGAAATCTATTGGATATAATTTATCATCATCTAATTTATATATAATTAACAATTCTTTTTGTTTTGTCTTAATGTCCCCACTTGATATGGTTGCTTAAATGTTCTTTACATATTCAAATGTGATAATAAGTGCACTTATCTTGCCACCCTATTTATGCATGCATGATGATTAGACCAAATTAACTAGTTTATCATTATCCATAGAATAAAAATTTATTTTGAATTTCTGTCGAGTGAGTAAAAATGGGGTGTCAAAGTTAGGATTAGGATAAAACTGATTCACAAGCTTCAAATTAGTCTAAGGAGTAGGAAAGACAAATTCAAGTAGGTTTAGCACCCTAATTGGTATTCCAATGCTCAGGGAGCCTCTGCATGGTCAACTAATTACTTAAACAAGGCATACATGTAGGAACATTAAAGGATAACTTAAAATAGTCAAATGAGTAGTCTTGTAATTAATGGTCCCCAAGAGGGGATCCACAATTACTTAATTGAGGTGTAAAAATCATCCTATTCCAATCATACTAAAAACATATAAAGGAGTGGAGGTATTTTATTTATGCCTAAAAAAGTATGACACATGAAGACAAATGAGTATATACTAGTAAAACATTAGACTATTGTTTTATCACGAAACTTTATATTTATATTATTTCTCACCAAGGGTGTATAACAAAAAGGGAAATATACAACAACTTATACTGCAAAAGATTGGATGTACCTGATCATGTCAATATATCATCAACATACAAAATTTTGATCTGGGTGCCCCTGAAGCATCCTTTCGTAGATCACCTACATCTAGGTGACTGGGGAACAACACCTAGAAAAGGGAAATAGGAGAAAATGTATCTATCATCATGAATTGGTGAATCTATTTACAATAAAAATACTTGGAAAATTAAATCTCAAGTGCAAAAGTGGGATTTTCCCCAATCAAGAGGATCTATTAAATAATAGGCAACTTTCAAGAGGAGGAGTTAGAAAAGGATGAAACATTCAATTTAGATAATATGATAAAGGAAAATAATGACCTTTCCATTTAAATGATTTCACAATTCACAAGCATTATAAATTGCTTGTAGATATCAAGTATACTAATACTATCTATAGTAGGGCCAAGACACCATAGGAACTGAGGCCAATGATTTACTAGAAGTAGCACACCTTGGCCTATATATGTGTGGTTGGAAATAGTGTATCCTGGGTGGAAGTAGCATGCCCTTATGTGTATTTATGCATAAGCATCACTGGAGTCCATTCCACATTCCACACATATTATCATCTTCTCGCATTTATTCCTATTTCCCCATATTTTGTTCACCTATTTAATCCATTCATTTCACCCACTTCTACCAAGTTTGGGCCTCTCCATGAAGAATTCTTCTTTTCAGACTAAAAGTCAATTTGGCCATTAGTTATGCTTTTTATAAGCCTTTTTCATAAATTACCTAGTTGAGTTATCTTAAATAAAATATTTCCCTTTTTCCCAAAAATATTCAAATGATCTTTCCCTAATAGATCTGAGGGATAATCTTGAATTACCCCTTTTCAATTTTCCCCTAATAAATATGAGGGATAATCTTGAATTATCCATCTCTTTTATTATTTTATCCAAAATCCACATGTTTCCAAGATTTCCTCCAAATTATTTATGAAATATCTGGAAAATCAGAAGAAAAAAATTCCCAACTAGGGACATCTGACAGATCAGAGACCTCCTCCATGTCCCATGTGTTAGATTGCCTCGATTTGTGGGACATGCCTTGTGGTGCATCATGGTGATCTACCACCTCTTTGAATAGGTTTTATGCAGAACCTCAAACCCTAATTCTATTATATGAATACCCCCACACCTACTGTATTCCAAGCCCTTTCAAACATCTTAAAGCTAGAGGATCAAACTACCTGCCCTTTTATTTTCTACATTATTTGTGATAAGAGGATCCTTTCTTTGACACCACATGCTTCCCAATGCCATTAGGCTGTGAAAATCATAATATGACTATATTCTTAACTACGATTGGAAACTACAACTTGAACTACTTTTACCCCATATAATTGTTCATATTTGTTTAAACTGCTTATGTGATCTATCTACATATCTCTATTCATATGATATTACAAATGATTAGATCTTGATTCAAGTCATATATTCTTATCATCCTCCAAAAGCTTCATATGCATTGGTCCTAACATCATGTGAGGGGTCTCTGCTGTGGGAGGTCTTGAGGTAATTAGGACCCCTATACCCCTAAAATTTAGGACCTTTAGGGAAATGATTGGAAGGACGCAAACATATGTAGGGAAATCTGGCATCAAATATGGAAATAGAAACAAAAAAATTACTACCATATTCCCCTTAGACAACAGATCGTGTCAATACTATGAATCAGGAAGGAAGGTATCAAGGCATATACCTGGTCTTGAAGAAAGTCCAATGACTTATCCTTACAGTAGCGTGCTTCTTCAAGCAACATGTGTGCAGTTGTCATCAATGGCTGCTTGGTGCAACACCATGGACGACGGTTGATGACATCCTCCTAGCAGGTGGTAACAGCCTCCATGCCTCTACTAGTCCATGCATACCACCACCAACTCCATGTTGCGCTACCAGAGCCAAAGAGAAGGAGTTGCCCCTTTGAACATCAACCTACTATGGTTGATTCACTCTCCCATGCTGTCTTTCCCTTATTGTCCCTCTGTTTTATAGTTATGATTTTCTCAAGCTCTCTATTTACCACAATTAGAGAGGACAACATTTTGGGATGATATCTAAAAGCCATGACTACCCTATATTTATAGGACGACCATGGTCGGGGTTTCTAGATCATCTAGGAGTCAAAGATACAAAATTTCATGAATTTTTTGGAAGCTGTGAATCATGAACCGACCCATTCACACCTGTAGCAATCAGTTCACATGTGAAATGATCGGTTCAACACTTGAAGCGGTCAGTTCACTTGCTTTCCTATTTTCAATCACATTAGCTTTCAATATTTGCTTAATGCACAACATGACGTCATCATCAATCCTTGATCCAATCATATTGATCATTAAACCAGACAATTCACAAGTTGAACCAGTCATTTCAGACCTTGAACTGGGTGGTTCACTAAATGAACTGGCCAATTTGTGTCCCAATTTAGACAGTATTCAACCAATGTAGTTTAAATTGACATGACACTTGAATCAATCAGTTCAACTCTTGAACTAGTTAGTTCACACTCATGTCAGTCAATTTTCAACCATTGTTGTTTAAATTGAATACCTAAACACTTTAGTAATCAAGTTAAACATCATTCGTGAATAAACTCCTATTCTAGGTGCATCGTATTCATGTGACCCTATAAGTCTCAAGTTACATTGGCAATGAATGTCCATAACCAATTTATGACATCTCAAGCAATGAGTGGTATCTAGAAACACATCATTGCTACCCAAGTAATCAGAAAGTTGGAGAACAATTTCAACCTACAATGAGTGATCAGTGTTACAATGATGGTATAGTTCATTTGTCTCTAATATCTAGATTGAACTCGAGGTATGGAATTGCCATCCTCTCAATGTTTAATCCATGTTTGTGATGACCCCAATCTTTAATCCATAATGAAATTCCTTAGATATGCGTGTACTCATATCTATAAGATGTCAGAAGGGAAAATATAAGGGATTGTGATTGCCAACTATCATATAATGTGAAGTCGAATCATTGTTCAAAACATCATTCAAGTAGTCACACAACCATCATTCAATAGAATAAAAGGTCATATTACATTATTCACTGGATGAAGAAATATGTTCTTAAGGAAACATAATACATAGGACATAGACATCCTAGACATCATGTAATGAAATGAAACAACTAACTAAATAGAAAAATAAGATGAGAGGCAACCATCTATCTAATCATCATCCATGAACTTTATTTAGTTTCTTCAAGTACTTTGAGATGCATTACTTGTTCCTTGAACCTATAAAATACAAGAAACAAACAATCATCACAAAGTTGGTACGTGGTAGAAAGATACTATACTATGCTGGCATATTTAAAATACTTGAAAAAGAAGAAAGAAAATGAAAGCATTATTTAAGGCGGAAAATCAGGTAAACCCAAGTTATTAATTGTATTTCAATGGACATGTATTACTATGGTGGACTTAGCACGGTCAACACTTATATTATTGAGCCCTATCCCCTTGTACCTTGTACCATTAGGGATCTCCCAACATACCTTGTACCATTAGGGAGGTGCTAGTCAACATTAATACTTTCCCTCTCTAATAGGGAGATTAATGAACCATCAGTAACTGCATTCTATTTTATTTCCTTAGTGTTTTAAGTGTTCAAGGCAGAAAAGCGATAATATGTATAGATCTACATCCAACAAGATTATACAACTACATGCAAGAAATTACTCATAATTATATCATCCAACAAAATCTAGTCTTATACTTATATCCACGTACCTTGAATCTCAGATCTGGATTTCAAAAAGTCTAGATTAAGAAATAGATCACCCTGAAAGAGAAACAAAGACCTAATGTCATTATGGGTTCTCATCATCCTATATTAGAGTTTTTGGGTCATTAGGGTTTGATCTCTATTTGGGGTGACTTTCAACTTCATATGATTAGATCATGGATTATCTTCAACTTTTATCTTGTTTTGGAGTCATAATATTAGATCTCAAAATTAGGGTTTCATCTAAGTAATGATGCCCATGTGATATAAGAAAGAAACGTTCATCTTTAGGGTTTCTATAGAGGTTTAGATCATTAAGGTTTTTTTTTTGGATTCACCTGATCCAAGTGGTTTAGGGTTAGATCTAGGGTTTTGGGAGTCGTAGATATTTCATAGTAGATCACTACTTGATTAGGGTTGACAAACAATACATAAAAGTTCAATATAAAGAGAGAAAAGCTCAGTATTAGGATTTCCTTATTATTTGGAGTATCAACCATCACCTAATTAGGGTTTCATGATGTATGAACATCAGGGACTCTATTAGGGTTTAAAATGTCCCAAATATCATATTACAAATCTTGAATCACCATTATTACACAATAAGATGAAATAAGTATGATCATTATGCTTTAGACTGGTATTTTTGAAAAAGGAAATGGATTCAAGTTATGATTGAATTTTTACCAAATTCCTCATATTTTTCTGATAAACATCTTATATAGGTTTGCTATTTTTTATATTCCTAGCATTTTCTGGGGTTTTTCCAAGGTAAAAGGCTTTTATAAATAAAAAGGAAAGAAAAGGCCTTACGTGGCAACTCATGATTGGCCCACGCAGGCACATTTCTCCTTTTTTGATTCATACTAGCTCGTGGCTTCCCTTGTTTATGTGGTGTCCTCTGATAGGTCCATAGGGATCCAAGTGGAGAGGACCTCTATTTCCTTTTCTCACTGACTCACAATGAGTTGGCATCCTTTGATTGGTCTGCCCCGAATTGCGATGTTGCCACCTCAGCCTTCTCCTACACTCACAGGCTTCTTGACCATGGCAGAGGGAATCGTCGGCAAAGGAGGAGTTTGGAGCAGTAGGCCTTGAGCATGGAGACAAGGGTGATGTGTGGGTCTATCGAGCGCTGAGGAATTGTGTGAAGGGGGTTATTGAGAGAGAGGAGAAGTGGGGGAGAAACACCTAAGTTCGGGTGTGCAACGACATCACAGTAGATTGCGATGAGTGATTAGGGCTTGTAGGGGCACGAGTAGGATCGGAGATTGGGGTTAAGGTAAAGGGTTGGTGATGATCCTTGGGGGTTCTTAAATAGATATATGGGTAGGTTTAGGGTTAGGTTGGGTCTGGGGTTTGTTGGTCGCCACCAGAGTGAGAGTAGGTCATGCTCAGGTTGTTGGGATGGTGCAACGATGCACAGAGTCAGATGAAGATAGGGCTCGTTGGATGGATAATCTCATGGGGAATATTTTTATGCGAACAAAAAGTCGAGATAAGGCCTAAGGTGGCGTCTTGACTTGATCGAGTATGATCCTTCCTCCCTGTCCTTTGCAAGAGGTTAGGGATGACACCTCAGGCGTCAGATTCCCATCTGATCCATGACAGATAGATCGGGTAGCCAAGATCATCATAACAATAATAAGGACCACATCCAAGGTCCCAAGGGGTGGTTTTGATATTTATATGTCACATTGGCTGATTAATCGACCAACTTATGTCTTAGGTCAAAAATGCACATAAATCTTCAATAATTCCTAAAAAATTAAAGGAATGTTCAAATGGGGTGAAATTTGGACTATAGGTTTGTGAAGGTGTGTACAATTTATAAAAAAAGTTTGGGGGCCATAAGATGAAGTTATATATCCTTTTAGTGTACTACTTTGGTCAATGTAGTTAATTAACCTAGTTGAAGGGTCACATACTTCATAATATTTAAATTAATCATCATATTTCTAAATTGAGGGTCCAGAAAGGTTAAGTAATTAATATTAAATGATTTAAGGCTATTAGTGAACATTATTGAGAAAATAAACAAGATTTTTTGAAAACTCACTCGGTCACATTCTCCCCTCCTTTTTAAGAATTTTGTCCTCAAAATTCAACCAGCTTGAAGGCGATGCAGGTATTTCTGCTCGATCTCATACTTGAGCTCCCAGGTGGCGTCAGAATGATCATGGTGGATCTAGAGAACTTTCACCATATCTATGTGTCGATTACTACAAATATTCTTTGTCTTGTAATCAAGAATTCTAACTGGGGATTCAGCATAAGGTAGACAATCTTTCAGCTCTAGAGGCTCATGATTCAGAATGTGACTGAGGTCATTGACATAGGACTTCAGATTAGATACATGAAAGACATTTTGCATGGAACTATACTGAGGTGGCAAATCAAGACAATAAACACATTCATCAACCCTTTCTAAAATCTCAAAGGGTCCAACATAGTGAGGATTGAGCTTTCCCTTGTTCTTTGCCAAGGCTCAGATAGGTTTGATCTTCAGAAAAACATGATCAAATTCTTGATCCGATGTTTCTGCCGGTGAGCATCTACATAAGATTTCTTCCTATCCTGTTCCCGCTTCATCCTTTGCCTAATCAATGCAACTTTGTCTATATACAACTTCATCTCCTTAGATTTCATCAAGGTGTACTCCCCAACGTCATTCCAATGTAGCGGAGATCTACAGGGTCAACCATAGAGAGCTTCATTGGGAGGCATCCCAATACTTGCCTTACATATATTATTATATGCAAACTCATCTAAAGGTAGATAGTGGTCCCGTGAGCCTTCCCAATCAAGAACACAGGCTCACAGAATATCCTCTAGAATCTATACTATGCGCTCTGACTATCCATCTGTTTGCGGATGGTAGCTTGTACTGAAGTTCAATTTGGTACCCAGTTCTTCTTAAACCTATTTCCACAGCTTTGAAGTAAACTTTGGGTCCCTGTCTGAGACAATGGATGCTAGAACTCCATGCAGACATACTGTCTCCCGTATATAGAGATTGGCCAGCTCGGGTACTTTGGCAGTAGTCTTCACAGGGAGAAAGTGAGCTGACTTCGTGAGATGATCCACTATAACCCATGCATCATCATATCCCTTTCTGGTACTAGGTAGTCCCACCACAAAATCCATGGTGATGTATTCCCATTTCCATTCTGGGATTTCCAAGGGGTTGTAGTAGACCACCCAGTCTCTGGTCTTCTACTTTGATTCTCTGGCATGTCAGACATTTGGTCACAAATTCAGCAATATCACATTTCAGGTCCCTCCATCAGAACTGACATTGTAGGTCTTTGTACATCTTAGTGGTGCCAGGATAAACTGTGTACTTTGACCCATGTGCCTCACTGAGAATCTTTGTCTTCACAACTGACTACTTAGAAACCCACATATGATTCTTATATGGAAGACCACCATCAAGACCCACAAATAGATGTGTTTGAGACTTTGAAAGGAGAGAGGAGAGCTCTTCAAGACTAAGACTAACTTTCTATGCCTCAAGAAGTTCAGACTGAAGACCAAACATGATAGAGATGTTATTGACTTGGATATGACCAGATAGAAACTTGGGCCTCCAGCCCACTAGATCCTCCATGTTCCTCCACTCGGGAATAGATAAAGATGCACATACTTCTCTTTTTATGCTAAGAGCTTTAATGACTACATTAACTTTTCCTGGATGGTACCTAATAGTGAAATTGTAGTCTTTAGAACCTCAATCCATCAGCATTGATGCAAGTTCATGTCTTTCTGAGTCAGAATGTACTTCAGGCTTTTTTGGTCAGTGAAGATATCAAATGTCGCCCCGTACAGGCAGTGCCTCCAGATTTTGAGAGCATGGATGATTGCAACTAATTCCAAATCATGTGTGGGATAGTTAAGTTCATTGGGTTTTAGTTGTCTGGATGCAAAGGTCACCACCTTTACATGTTGTTGCAGGACATATCCTAACCCATTTCTTGAAGCATCAGTTAAGATAACAAATCCTTCATTGCGAGAAGGTAGAACTAGAATAGGAGCGGATGTCAATTTTTGCTTTAACTCATGGAAACTAGACTCACAAGATGCTAACCAGATGAAATGCTCATCCTTCCAAGTAATCTTATTAGAGGAAGTGCAACTTTGGAGAAATTGGGAATGAAGTGACGATAATATTTGGATAAAACCAAGAAGCTCCAGATTTCAGAATGGTTTCGAGGAGGTTGCCAATCAAGAACAACAAATACTTTGGCGATATTAACAGATATGTTACCCACATAGCAAACACGACTTTATCAACCCAAAATACTTTCCATAGAAATTCTGAGCTCAAAGAATTTCAAGGACTGCCTTCAAGTACTCACGGTGCTTCTCCATAAAGTCAAAATAGACCAGAATATCATCGATAAAGATGATACAAACTCATCAAAATAAGGTTGGAAGACTTTGTTCATCAGATTCATAAATATGCCTGGTGTGTTGGCCAACCTGAATGGCATCACTAGAAATTCGATATGCCCATATTGAGTTCAGAAAGTAGTTTTAGAAATGTCTGAGTCTTTGACTTTCAGTTGATGGTAGCCAGAACAAAGATCAATCTTAGAGAAGACTTAGGCAATACAAAATTGATTAAAGAGGTCATCAATGCAAGGGAGGGGATATTTATTTTTAATAGTGGCCTGTTTCAACATGTGTACTCAATACACATACACATAGAACCATCTTTCCTTTTAACAAAAAGAATAGGCGCACCCCAAGGGAAACACTAGGACAGATAAAACCTTTGTCGAGAAGTTTTTGTAGTTGTTTCTTCAACTCCATAAGCTCAGTAGGAGCCATCTTATACAGTGCCCTAGAAATTAGAGTGGTTCTAGGAAGAAGATCTATAGAGAACTCAATGTCTTAGTTTGGAGGCAGCCCAGGAAGCTCCTCTAAAAATATGTCAAGAAAGTCACATACCAGCTCCAGTCTTTCTACATGCCCACTACTAGGACTGGTCTTTGAGACTAATGTGAGGAAGAGTTTACATCCTTTAGAAATGATATTTTTAGCTTTAAGAGAGGAAATTACAATATTATTATAGAATTCACTTCCCCTAGGGATCACAAAAGGACAAGAATGAGGTTGAGAGAGGACTACCATCTTATTTCTATAGTCAATCTGGGCATAATACTTGTATAGACAATCCATACTAGGTATAATATCGAAGTCTCCCATAGTTAAGAGGATGGATTCAAAGGGCATGTCATGATTTTTGAATTTTAGAGCCAAGAAATCATTTTTCAATAATGCAGTGAGTATTTTTCCACTAGGAGTTGACACATCAAGAATATATCCCAAGTCCCTTATTTGAAGGTGTAACATAGATGCTATATTTTGAGAAATGAATGTAACCTTAGATCAGAAATTGAATAAAGCTTTAACAATATGATCATTTAGGAATACAATGCATACATAGGATAATTATATCATGAATAATTTGAAGGCATTGAACAAGATATTAGATATATGAAAATAATTTAGGCTACCTTCAATGAGCTAGTTGGAATTTGCCTTAGCTTCCTATGTAGTCACTCCAAATACTCTAGCATTGTGGTGTCCCTGAGGGGGTGGAGAACCTACTGTAGGGTTTCCAAAGATGGATGGAGTCGGGCACTTGGCAACAAAATGGCCTCCTTCTTGCATTTTTAGTAGATCGACTTGGGATGATGGCATACCCTGCCATGGAATTGCCCACAAATTTTGCACTTGGGATGAGTTGTCCTCTGTTGGTTCTGGTGGTTTTTTTGTCCTCCTTTACCAGAACCTCCTCCTTTGCCCGATCCCTTGTTATTAATGTTAGGGTGGAACTTCCTAGACTTATCCTCCTCGGTGGTGGTTAATGCTAGGAATCCCATGCTTGAAGGCTTTTGCAAACCCAGTTCCCTTTCTTGCTTAAGGGCCATATCTAGGGCTTCATCAAAGTTTCTAGGACAAGAGGTGATGACTAGGGTTTTGAGGTTGGCAACTAGACAGTCAATATAATGCTCCAGGAGGCAATCTCCAGTTTTAATGAGTGCATAACGCTCCAGAAGTCTAAACTTTTGAGTGTAGTTAGCCATCAAGAGATTGCCCTATTTAAGCTCAGTGTATGTAACGACCCCATCTCTCGGTAACCCCCACTTAAGGGAGACCAAGAGATCAGGGCCATTATCCCAATTAACAAGATCAATGGTTCGACAAATAATCAATAACAATTATTAAAATTTTACCAACTAAACTAAAAACTGGTATAAAATAAAACTTTGCATAACTTTTTAAAACTTTGGTAAACTACTCTATCCACAGTATGGATTCATTCTATCTAATCCTCCTTGCACTTTATTTCTTATTTCCACAATGTGTCACTTTACTGTTTGTTCTTTCAATTGTTGTACCTAAAACCCCGACAAACAAAATGTCGGTTAGCATATAGGAATATGCTGGTATGTGGGAACAACCAAAATCTCACAAATATGGATAACAATTTAATTATCACAATCTAGGTATTTAGAAAGCCAATTTACATTTTCTATGTGACATTCCCCACCGCTTTTGCCCTAACCCTGGAATTACCCCCTTTAGGGTTTCTCTTTTGCCATTGACTTAAGGCCACCTTCTCAATCCCGAGCTTGGTGCCTGGGGGTCACCTCTCCTGGTGCCCCATAGTCATGCAACATAGACCACATTCTCATTCCCAAGCTTGGTGTTTGGTGTCACCTCTCATGGTGCCCATTGCTCTACCCTCTTGGGCCTGACCTTTATGTCATCTTCCATCAGGGTGGCATGTAGGTGTGAGAATACACATGTATTTATAATTGTGATAACCATAGTGACTTTATAATTGCAGTATGAACATCCAAACTGTTTAGTTTCAATGAATGCGATTAACCATCTGGGAAACCTTAGGGAAATCTAATGCGATTAATCATAATTAACCACATACCTGTCAAGTTGTCTTGAATGCATAATTAATCCAAACAGTCAAGTAATCCAGAATCAAGAAAGCAAGCATAATTCAGTCATGAAATATACATCCAATATTTTCTATCATGGATCATGGTATCCAAGTCTAATAGGCCTAATCGTGCCCTAGGGTTACTAGCCCTTTTTAAGGTTTAAACCATAATTAGGGTTTCATTTCCTTTTTACCACTTTTATTTTACTTTTATCAAAATATCCATCAAACCCTAATTATCTTATCTTATTTTCCATTAAGATCCTTAAGATCAGGTTTGAACCACAAAAACCCTAATTTTCGGATTACTATATATTTTCTTCCCTTTTTCCTCACTTTAGGGTTTCTAAGGGTACTAATTACATTATTAGGTTTAAAACCCTAAACCTTACAATTACATCATCAAAATAGGTTAAAATCCATATTTATCATTAATCAAGTTAACCATGCTCGAATTAATCTATCTGCAATATGAAATCTATCCTTGATTAACAATTACGATCTCTAACCACAAATTAATACTCTTTCCATCCAATTAGATACTTTTGCAAAAAGATACTGATTTAGGTTCCCAAACTATTTTTAATGTATCCCTCGTATTTTTTTGATCATTTTTCATGTATTAACTTTCCTCATCTGAGTTTTCTATCAAAAGATATGATTTTAACAAGAAAATTCCTTTTTCTAATTTATTTGCTAATTTCGAAAAAACAAGGATCATTAGATCCGTGGTCCGCGGACCACCCAAGATCCAAGGGTCCACGATCGTGCGCCTTACAAGAGATCAAACTATAGAAAAGGGTAGATATACCCTTACCTGGTTCATGCGAGCACGAGGTCAAAGGGGTCTTTTACCCCTATTGCTTCTTCAACCTCGCGATCCTCAGTCTCTCGCAAGCGCAGCCCAACCATGGTCAGCACCATGGTTGACTTTGGGATCCAGTCTCTCTCGGCACTAGACAAGGCCACCACAACCTCCGTCCGGCTTCCCCGAACTGGACCAGGGTCTCACTTGCTTAGCTTATTTCTCAAGTTTCTCGCACGACATATCTCTTCTCCGGCGAGGCCTGCTGCTAATACGAGGGGGAAGATTGAGGTCTCTGACCAAATTGATCATATTGGAGGAACCGCCTCAGGGGTCCGAGCATATGAGTTTGATTTGTTGGAGTGCAGGTACCACGGAGTACCTCCCCTATATATAGGATCTTCATTGCCTTCCCTGAGAATTGGGGATTTCTATTCTCGCCACGGAACCCCCCAAAATCCAGGGTTGCTCGATCCGTCTAGGAGTCCTGAACTTCATGGGCAAGTTTCCAAGTCCACTCATGCATTAAATCGCGAGAAAGACTCCTTGGAAGATTCCTCCCCTATCTGCCAGTTTCCTAACATGCCATGAGCTAGGAGACAAACAGATCAACGTTGGATCTGAATCCAATGGCCCACAACGCGCGTGACATGCGCATGGGCTGGGCCCAAGATTCCTATTCCAATTATAAATGTGACATTTTCCATAATCACAACACTTTAGGGAATCTTGTAAAAGCCATAACTCCCAAACCAAAGACCCAATTGCTCCCAAATTTTGAGGAAAGGTTAATAATAACTTTATCTACCTCTCTGCCAAAATTGGGCGCACTATCTAAAAGAAAATGTACCTTTTCTTTAGGTGCAAGATATCACTCAATTATATATATATTTTCACCTATTTTCTCTTTCCCTTGCTATTAAATTATTATTCTGAGTTCCTTGAACCTCAAGGAACCCTAATGGCTCAAAATCCCATCTTGGGGATATACCTTAGCCTTGTACTTATCTTTTATCCATTATCTCTCATTATCTTATTTATTTCTTTTCAAAGTATCTCTTTTTGAGGTTTTCTCTTTATCTCTCTTCTATTTTCCTTATTGGAATTCCTTATAACATTAGGAACCTTATGGATACTAAAATCTACCAAGGATAACTCAATTATACCCTTTTCCACATATTTTTCACATTTTATCATTATTTTCAATTTCTTTCTTAACAAGGAAATACTTAATTGATCTTTTCTTTTCTTATTGCATTTTCTTTGCAACTTTGGACTCCTTGGAACCCAAGGAACCCAAGAGGCACGAAATCCACCTTTGGATTATATTATTTTGCCTTCTAGAGGTTTCCACATCTTTCTTTTCTCAAAAACTCAATTATTCATTTACTAATTGAATTTCCTTGTTATTGGGCCCAATAGCCAATAAAGCCCACAACACAATCATCAAGGCTATTGTAAACGAAATCCATTTATTCAAAACAAATTATATCATTCTTTGTTCCAATATCTTTAATATGAGAAATTACATTTCTCTCCAAATGAATCCAAAAATTGGGGTTGTAACAGTGTACATCCTCTTCTTCCTCTTTCTCTCACATATGGACATAAAACTATCAGTGAAAAGGATTTTGAAGGCTCCCCATTCACATCTACCTTTTCTTCCTTATACCCACTATAATTCTCCACCAAACCTTTACCCCTCCCTTAAGTAGGTGTTTGGAAAATTTGACCTTCTTCTCATGGGGTACTTCTAGGGTACAAAAAGCATTCTCCAGTGACAGGGTCTAGGATCCATCACCTCAGGTTGGTCTTCCCCCCAAAAGGTATCAGGGTTAAGCTTGAAAAAATCTAACACAGTCACTTCCTTTTTCCTAGATGAAATGGGTTCAGGGGTTCCTTTTAGGCAAGAGTTTCCATGACGTCTAGGAGGACTTTCTTTTGTTCTTCCCACCTATCCCTAGCCATAGCGTCAGGATCAGGTACATCAGAGGTATCATGTTCCTTTATCTTCTTAGAGGATGACTCTTCAGAAGCCTTGGAATTATAGGTTTTTGGAGGCATCATGAAAATTAGGTGAAATATATTAGATATTTTTTAATCTCTTTTTCTCTTCTTTTATTGTCATATTATATTTCATTATTCTTATTTATTAGTTATTCATGATCTTAGTGTTATGATTTGTGGTGGATTCCCTAATAATCCTTATCAATCGGTCCTTAGAACTTCTAAATAGAGTGACTCATTCTTAATGTTATATCATAGAAATGAGATGGAAATATTTATAAAATAGGGGGAGAGTGAGTGAGAGATGAGAGAGAATTTTCTATAGAGGAGATGAGAGGGAATATATATAGATGAGTAGGTCCTTAATTAAGGTATGCCCAAGAAGTAGGGGACACTTAGGGATTTGTCCAGGTAGATTTATATTGCAATAAAAGTAGCCTCGTAATTGCCAAGCAAGGTGACTCAGAGACTTTATCCAGACCTATGGAAGATTCTATCCTAGAAACCTCCACCCTTCATATCCCTAACTCAAGGACTACCCTAGACTCACAATAGGGTGAATGAGGTTGCATGTGACTATGACGTGTGAACATTGGCTCTGATACCAACTGTGAGGACCCCAATTCCTGTATACTTTCCATAATGACATTCCTTAGATATATGTGCACTCATATATATAAGATGTCAATAGGAAAAATATAAGAGATTGTGATTGTCAACTAGAATATAATAAGAATCCAGTTCATTGTTCACAACATCATTCAAGTAGTCACACAACCATTATTCAATAGAATAAAAGGTCATATCACATCATTCACTGGAAGAATAAACAAGTTCTTAAGGAAACAAAATACACAAGACATCGACATCCTACACATCATGTAATGAAATGAAACAACTAACTAAATAGAAAATAAGATGAGAGGCAACCATTTATCTAATCATCCTCCATGAACTTTATTTAGTTTCTTCAAGTACTTTGAGATGCATTATTTGTTCATTGAACCTAGAAAATATGAGAAACAAACGATCAACATAAAGTTGGTACATGGTAGAAAGATACTATACTATGTTTGCATATTTAAATACTTGAAAAATAATAAATAAAGTGAAAGAATTAGTTAAGGCCTAAAACTAGGTAAACCCAAATTATTAATCATATTTCAATGGACATGTATTACTATGGTGGACTTAGCACAATCAACACTTATATTATTGGGCCCTATCCCAATGTACCTTGTACCATTAGGGAGGTGCTAGTCAACATTATTACTTTCCCTCTCTAATACAAAGATTAATGAACCACCAATAACTACATTCCAATTTCTTTCCTTAGCATTTTAGTGTTCAAGGCGGAAAAGTGATAATATGTATAGATATACATCTAACAAGAATATACAACTACATGCAAGCAATTACTCATAATTATATCATCCAGAAAAAACTAGTCTTATACTTATATCCACATACCTTGAATCTTAGATCTGGATTTCAACAAGTCTAGATTAAGAAAGTAGATCACCCTGAAAGAGAAACATTATGGGTTCTCATCATCCCATATTAGGGTTTTATCTCTATTTGGGGTGACTTTCATATTCCTATGAACAGATCAAGGATTATTTTTTACTTTTATCTTATTTTGAAGTCATAATATTAGATCTCAAAATTAGAGTTTCATCTAAGTAACGATGCCCATGTGATATAAGAAAAAAACATTCATCTTTAGGGTTTCTATAGAGGTTTAGATTATTAAGGTTTTTTTTGGATTCACATGATCCAAGTGGTTCATGGTTAGATCTAGGGTTTTTGGGAGTCGTACATAATTCATAGTAGATCATTACTTGATTAGGGTTGACAAACAATACATAAAAGTTCAATATATAGAGAGAAAAGCTAAATATTAGGATTTCCTTATTCTTTGGAGTATCAACAATCACCTAATTAGGAACCTCTCTTTCCTTTTCTCACTGACTCAAAATGAGTTGGCATCCTTTGATTGGTCTGCCCCGAGTTGCACTGTCACCACCTCAGCCTTCTCCTACACTCACATGATTCTTGACCATGACGGAGGGACTCGTCAGTGTGAGGAGTTTGGAGTGGCAGGCCCTGAGCATGAAGACGGGGGTGCCATATGGGGCCGTCGACCGTTGAGGAGTCATGTGGAGGGAGTTATTGAGAGAGAGGAGAAGTGGGGGTGAAACATAGTTCGGGTGTGCGACAGTGCTATAGCAGATGATGAGGGAGATTAGGGATTGTATGGGTACAAGCAGGCTTGAGAGCCTAGGGTTAAGGTAAAGGGGGTGGTGGTGATCCTTTGGGGGTCTTAAATAGAGTTTTGGGTAGGTTTAGGGCTAGTTTGGGTCTGGGGTTCGTTGGCCTCCACCGGAGTGAGAGCAGGTCATACTTAGGTTGTTGCGATGACGCAACAATGCACAAAGTTAGGTGAAGATAGGGTTGGGTGGAGAATCTCATGGGAAGATTTTTATGTGAATGAAAACCAAGGTAAGGCCTGAGGTGGTGGCTTGACTTGATCAGGTCTGATCCTTCCTCCATGCCCTTTGTGAGAGGTTCAGGATGATGTCTCAGGCGTCAGATCCCCATCTGATTAGCGGTGGCAAGATCGGACGGTTGAGATCGTCAGATCAATAATAAGGGCCCACACCCAAGGCCATAAGGGGGGTGTGTGACATTTAAATGTCACATTGGCTGATTAATCGGCCAACTTAGGCCCTAGGTCAAAAAATGCACATAAATCTTCAATAATTCCTTGAAAATTATAGGAATGTCCAAATGAGGTGAAATTTGGAACATAGGTTCGTGAAGGTGTGTACAATTTATTGAAAAAGTTTGGGGCCATAAGATGAAGTTATAACCTTTTAGTTTACTACTTTGGTCGATGTAGTTAATTAACCTAGTTGAAGGATCACATAGTGCATAATATTCAAATTAATCATCATATTTTAAATTGAGGGTCCAGAAAGGTTAAGTAATTAAGATTAAATGATTTAAGGCTATTAGTGAACATCATTCATAAAATAAACAAGACTTTTGGAAAACTCACTATGTCACAATGTTTCTTGAACTAGAGTATACTGTTGAGATACACATGAACTCAATATCTCATATTGACTCACATGAGAATAGCCATGCATTCCTCAGTCTCACTTATCAAGTGGCCAAGATATCAATCTCTTGTAGGAGGGAAATCTTATTTACATCACTCACAGTCAATCCCCATGTATTACAATGTACCAAGCACCACCTTTATGGTACCCTTATTCAAGGCCACACTGGATGGTGTCAAAATACATTGAACAACATGTGATGAGTGTAGTGACTTCAGGTCTAAGAACCACAATCACCACTATCATTATGAGAGCTAATTTTGACTACCATTCTATGATCTTCACGTATCAATCTCAAAGTGGGTATGTCTGGTACACTATTATTTAACAAGTACCTCTGTGTTTGGTTTGATATCACATATCATGACTGATGAGATTTTGTCATCAACCAACACACTCTAGTCTTATGTATTACTTTTGTCTATTTTGCTTCCACAATAATAACCGACTAGGGACATAACATGAATATATGTATACTTATCATATATATGATATCATTGTTCAGGTCCTCAAGCTGAAGACTTATGTGATCAAGTATCATAATTCTTAAAACATTTATTATCTTACATCATTATCTCATAACTGAATAAAAAAGAATAAATGGAATTGTCTTTTATTATTAAATAAACTACATCATGCCACATTATAATCACCACATGATTGTCTCTCTAGGCATACATACCAACAACATCTCCAGCCCAAAGTCCCACCCACAAATAAAATATGGTTTTACAACTTTTTTTTTAATTTTATCAACATGAAAACACCACTTCTCCAAAACACTTAGAGACATGTCACTACCAAATCTGTCACAATCTGTACTTTTGAGTGTCTAAAGACCTTAAAGTCATTAATCCTTACTCATAAATTCTAGGATCAGATTCAAAATATAATCTATACTACTATAAAAGAGGGAGTTTTTCAAAAAAATTACAACACTACCGTGCTAGCCCTTAACAACCAATCAGAACATAGGAATTCAAAATGCTGCTTCCTCCTGCGTTCACTCTCTTCTCACGTCGTTTCCCATTTTGAACACTTTTTTTCTTTTATTTAAATCATTTATTTTCTTAGTAACCAACGAACTGTTACTTCCTCACCCTACAACATGGAGACGTGGTAAACATTCACCTCTCTCCTAACTCCACCCTCATACCCCTCTTTTTGTACTCCACCATTTTTGGGCGGGAGTAGTGGTCTCCATAAAATGAATTTCCCACTCACGTTGCTTAAAAAGTTATTAAACATTATCAGTTCCTCATTCAAAACCGAACAACTGTAATCTCTCCACTCTTTTGAAGAAGGATAACTCAAAAAAAGAATGTGTTATAAACGAATTTCCAACAATCCACTCACATTCAAAACTGAACAGCTGTAATCTCTCCACTCTTTCAGAAAAGGATAATACACAAAAGAATGTGTCAGTTACAATTAATCCAACATAGATAATAGATATTATAAATTCGACATTTAAAACTAAACAACTATAATCTATCTACTAATTAATTAAAAAAAAGTGTCAGTTAGGATAAATCCCACGTCCGTCGTTCACTACCCTCACTACCCCCACAAAAATCATAGCCCACCCATTCAATCCCCCCATTCAACACAACACTTCCTCTATAGAAAACCATCCACGAGAAAGTTGTCCACTCGCCATGTACCACTTCCTCCATAGAAAATCATTCACGAGAAAGTTGTTCCCCCCAAAAGGCTGCTTATCCCGTTAGGTAGAGAAGATGAAGTCCGGGCCTTCTCGACACCAGGCTTCAAGGGTTGATCACATCATCTGATGTTGTTGTTGGTGAGTCAACACAAAACTCCAACCAACAAGCTTGTGCACCCACCATACTATTATTCCATCTGAGAAGTGTGTTTCTAGAGCTTTACTTTGCTATTGTTATTGCCAGAACAACTCCAAGCATCTTTAACACCAAGCTTCAAGGGTTGAGCACTGTATGGACATCATTGATGCTGTTCAAATCACACATTTTGACTTTTGAAACAGTCCCAAGATAAAATAAGGCGATTTATATTTGTTTTGATGTTTGACATTCAAATAATTAAAACCATCACTTACCTCTTGTCCACCCATTCTATTCATCCATCCAAGAAGTATGTTCCTGTAGCTTTGCTTTGGTGTTGCTGTTGCTGTTGCCTAGACCTCTACACATGTCACTCCAATGGCAAGTTCAGGTACTCCCCAAACAAGAAAATTATAGGTTAGTTTTATACAAATTAAAATATTAAATATCCTTTCTCTCACACTCTTAACACCTAATGCAGGAAGCTAATAAGCTAAACCTCTCAATTCTATCTCACTGCCAAACATCAAAAGACTGTGTAGGAAGACAATTACTCAAAAGTCAGTCCAACAAACCTCCAAGTAAGTCATTAAATTTTGGCATGCATCATCAGTTATAAGCTGTATGAATTATTTTAATCATAGAACATAAAAAAATAGATTTATGATGCTCAGTTGGTATTATTTTAATATGCGTAATGAATATCGTTTCTCTCACACACTTAACACCTAATGCAGGAAGCTAATAAGCTAAACCTCTCAATTCTATCTCACTGCCAAACATCAAATGACTGTGTAGGCAGACAATTACTCAAAATTTAGATACATAAGTTCCAACAAACCTCCAAGTAAGTCATGAAATTTTGGCATGCATCAGTTATAAGTTGTATGAAATATTTTAATTGTAGAACATAAGAAAATAGATTTATGATGCTCAGTTGGTATTATTTTAATATGCGTAACATGCATTAATATCTCTATTTGTTAAACAGTAAAACTTAATCAACCTGTTGCAAGAAAGTATAATATAATTCAACTAAATTGGGGAATGCACAATACATATTTTTAGACCTTTTGAAACAAAATATTTTTTTATCTTCAAAGTGTTCACTATCACGTGTTTAAATCTGACATGAGTATTCAAAGTATGCAGTCACCTAAGTACCAGAGTTTAATCATCATTGAGACTTTATTTAGCAGTAGTTATAACATGTCAATCATGCATTACATTTTTTAATACACTTTAATAATTAGGTTTGAACACCAAATATTATAAAGGATTCATCAAGTGCAACCCAAAAACAATTTCCAGTGCTTGAAAAGATCCCACACATGCTAAGAAGAACATGGAATAGAAACATAATCTACAAACACATGTTCATAGGGATTTTAGATGAAGATAGACTTGCAAACCATGGCATGGGTCTAGAAAAAAATCAATTTACTATTACAAATATATGGTCTACGTTAGAGCAACCCGGATTTTAATGCATCAAATATTATAAAGGATTGGTCAAGTGCAACCCAAAAATGATTTCTAAACCCAAAAATGATTTCCAAATCTTGAAGAGATCCCACACATGCTAAGAAGAACATGTAATAGAAGCATAATCTAAATACACATGTTCATAGGGATTTAGATGAAGATAGAATGGATTAGAAGCATGGCATTAGAATTTGAATAAATTGGCTTAATCTAATGAACCTAAGTTGACCTAGACTACACATTCTAAGAAGAACATGGAATAGAAGCATAACTATAGACACATGTTCATAGGGACTTTAGATATGTAGAGTGGACCTCAGTCAAGCAACTGGTATTAGAACAACACATTTATATGTAATAGTCTACATGGAAATATATAAAAAAGACACCCCATTGTTCATTCAAGCATCTGGTAGTATCTAATATACAAGATACCCCATTATTCATTCAAGCATATGATAATATCTAATATATGCATGTAGATCTGATACACAATTTATAAGGGTTGCATTTAATATTCCACTAACATCCTTTTTGAATTGAAATGACTATAATATCCATTCCAGAAAGAAATTAATATAAAACAGTAACAACCAGATCAAATAAGTAGTTGATGATATAGCAAATTCAAAATACCAATAAACCAAATTAGCCAGATGAGTTGATTAAAATAGGACGTATCTTTCTTTGCCTAAAATTGGAGAATTCACCATTCTTGAAGAAGAAACTAGCAGCCTTACATGAAGGGACCTATACCTACAACAACATATAGGATTCAAGGGAACCATACCTACATTAACAGGAAGTCCACACTAATCAGATTTATACTCTACTTATTGATCTTAGAAAATGGTCATCTAAATTTATATTAATGCCTTGAAATCACAAATTTGTTACCTTCATAAATTTTTTGAGATGCCCATCAGAACACAGTTGATAATCTGAGATCAAGTCATTGAAGCCAGATCTCACATAACATACATGTGCTGCCCTACATGAAGGGACCTGTACTTGCAACAAGATTGGTAACCAAGTAAACATTAAATCCTTAAAGGGTATATACATAATATAAAGGATCGTAAAGGCCAAGTCATACCTCATTTAGGGACCAATAGAGACCCTAAGGCTGCCATGTGATTATAAATATCAAGGGAACCATACCTACATTAACAGGAAGTCCACACTAATCATATTTATACTCTACTTATTAATCTTAGAAAATGGTCATCTAAATTAATATTAATGCCTTGAAATTACACATTTGTTACCTTCATAAATTTGTTGAGATGCCCATTAGAACACAGTTCATAAGGTGAGATCAAGTCATTGAAGCCAGATCTTACATAGCTGACATTATATATATGAATGAACCCATTACCTACATAAATAAGGAGTCCACACTAATCAGATGTATACACTACTTATCTATATTAGAATGCGGTCATCTAAATTTTTATTAATGCCTTGAAATCACCAAGTTTGCTACTTTTTTAAATTCATTGATATGCCAATCAGAATACAGTTCATAATCTGATATCAAGTCATTGAAGCCAGATCTCACATAACATACATGTGCTTCCCAACATGAAGGGAAATGTACCTACAACAAGATTAGTAACCAAGTAAACATTAAATCCTTAAAGGGTAAATACATAATTTAAAGGATCGTAAAGGCCAAATCATTTAGGGACCAATAGAGACCCTAAGGCTTCCCTATGATTATATAAATGAAGTGAACCATACCTACATTAAAGGGAAGTCCACACTAATCAAATTTATACACTACTTATTAATCTTAGAAAGTGGTCGTCTAAATTTTTATTAATGCCTTGAAATCACAAATTTGTTACCTTCATAAATTTGTTGAGATGCCCATCAGAACACAGTTGACAAGGCAAGATCAAGTCATTGAAGTAAGATCTCACATAGCTTACATGTCCTGCCCTACATGAAGGGACCTACAACAATAGGGAGTCCAAACTAATAAGATGTATACACTACTTATCTATATTAGAATGCAGTCATCTAAATTTTTATTAGTGCCTTGAAATCATCATGTTTATTACCTTTATAAATTCGTTGATATGCCAATCAGAACACAATTCATAATCTGATATCAAGTCATTGAAGCCAGATCTCACATAACATACATGTGCTGCCCTACATGAAGGGAAATGTACCTTAAACAAGATTGGTAACCAAGTAAACATTAAATCCTTAAAGGGTAAATACTTAATTTAAAGGATCATAAAGGCCAAATCATTTAGGGACCAATAGAGACCCTAAGGCTGCCATGTGATTATATAAATGAAGTGAACCATACATACATCAATAGGAAGTCCACACTAATCAAATTTATACACTACTTATTAATCTTAGAAACTAGTCATCTAAATTAATATTAATGCCTTGAATCACAAATTTGTTACCTTCATAAATTTTTTGATATGCCCATCAGAACACAGTTGATAAGCTGAGATCAAGTCATTGAAGCCATATCTCACATAGCTTACATGTCCTTCCCTACATGAAGGGACCTGCAACAAGATAGAAGCCACAGTAATCAGATATATCCACTACTTATGTATCTTAGAAAGTGGTCATCTAAATTATTATTAATGCCTTGAAATCACAAAGTTATTTATCTTCATAAATTTTTTTGATATGCCAATCAGAACACAGTTGATAATCTGAGATCAAGTCATTGAAGCCATATCTCACATAACATACATGTGATGCCCTACATGAAGGGACATGAACCTCCAACAAGATTGGTAACCAAGTAAACATTAAATCCTTAAAGGGTAAATACATAATATAAAGGATCGTAAAGGCCAAATCATTTAGTGACCAATAGAGACCCTAAGGCTTCCCTAAGATTATATAAATGAAAGGAACCATACCTACATTAATAGGAAGTCCACACTAATCAAATTTATACACTACTTATTAATCTTAGAAACTGGTCATCTAAATTAATATTAATGCCTTGAATCACAAATTTTTTACCTTCATAAATTTGTTGAGATGCCCATCAGAACATAGTTGATAAGCTGAGATCAAGTCATTGAAGCCATATCTCACATAGCTTACATGTCCTGCCCTACATGAAGGGACCTGCAATAAGACAGAGGCCACAACAATTAGATGTATCCACTAATTATGTATCTTAGAAAGTGGTCATCTAAATTATTATTAACGCCTTGAAATCACAAAGTTATTTACCTTCATAAATTTGTTGATATGCCAATCAGAACACAATTGATAATCTGAGATCAAGTCATTGAAGCTAGATCTCACATAACATACATGTGCTTCCCTACATGAAGGGACATGTACCTGCAACAAGATTAATACAATTTTGTAAACCATACCTCATTTGGTCTATCAGTGAAGAACCACCCATGAAATCTGGAAACTTATTGCAATCAGAAACACATTTCATAAGGCCATATTAGCATTGAAGTTAGACCTAATATAATGTGCATTTTACTTTATTTGTCATATAAACAAAGAACCAACATGATTTCTTCTATCAGTTGTAACTTGAAAAGAATCACCAGCATAGTTTACAACTCACAATAATGTATTATTTTTTAGAAGTTTAATACCATTTTGCATAGAAAACTTAGTGAAATTAGGGAAACTTTAGAACACAGTTATTAAAGTATTATTTAGTGCCTTGAGACCTTAGTAAACTATACATGTATTTTTATATAATAATATTGAAAATTAGATTGTATATGAGGCTATCTACTACTAAAAAGTATGTAATTGTTAAATGATTTTCTGATGGTGGTATCTACCCATGTGTAAGATTTAGAATAACTGAACTCAACTGAGATGAAATGTGTAAGATTTAGAATAACCAAACTCAACTGAGATGAAATGTGTAAGATTTAGAATATCCATACTCGACTGATATTCATAGTATAAGGATATAAAATATGATCATAGTAATAGTCAAGAAAAATACAACTTTCTATACTTCCTCTAGCTTTCACCTCCACCTGCATGAGGATTAGCCATTTCTCATCAAACCTTTGGGCAAGTTTCTGTAAGTGGTTGCTAGAGTACCAAATGTTAGGTAGCATGATTCCTCTGCATACAAATATATATAGAACCTATACATTAGAAAATCAAGCATCATGTCAAAATATAACCAAGTTCAAATCGAATTGCTTTCTTTGTCCATAAGAAACATCAACATGAGCCATTCAAACAACTTAGTAAACATACGACTCTTCAATTACATCCAACATAAGCTACATTAGGGAAATCCAAGAAAAATTGTGACCAAGTTAGACCAAGTTAGGCTAACTTAGGGTTGATCAGGTGTAGTTCAAGTCAGGATAATTGTTATTAGCAAGTGTGACAATTACGTCCAACATAAGCTACAAATGGGAAATCCAAGGAAAATTGTGACCAAGTGAGATCAAGTTTGGCTAACTTAGGGTTGATCAGGTGTAGTTCAAGTCAGGATAATTGTTATATTTTGACAACATAAACAATTTGACTATTGTACTATTGTAGAAAGCCTGAGCCCCTCCTTCTCCAGTACCTATGGTTTCGTCCTGAAGAAGATATTCAAGGAAGGAAGATGAGAACACAACGAGGAAATCTGACCAGTTGGATGAGAAAACAATGAGGAAATCTGACCGGATGAATGAGTTCACAACGATTAGGGCACGAAGAAGAGAGGGGGTCGGACAATGCTACACTGCCGGGATGAAGAACTATCGGAAGGGAGTAGAAGAATCGCCGCTGCAATTAGGGTAGGAAGCAAAGAGGGGGTTGGGGAGTGAGGGGATTCGAGCCGAAGAATCACCGCTATAATTATGGAAGGAAGTAGAGAGGGGGTTGGGTAGTGCTACGTTGCCGATATGAAGCGTTGTCAGAAGGGAGAAGAATCGCCACTGCGATTAGGGCAAGAAGCATGGAGGGGGTCGGGGAGTGTGGGGATCCGAGCAGAAGAATCGTCATTGTGATTAAGGTAGGAAGCAGGGAGGGGGTTGGGGAGCGAGGGGTCTGGGCGGTGTGAGTGAGGAATGGAGGGGGTGGTCTGGGGTCTCGGGGTTGGTGGACAGATTAGTCGAGGAGTCGTTGCAGGGATCAAATGGATACATGTCAGGATCCCCGACACGTTGTCGGTGGATCTTCACAGATGTCCTTCCCTGACAAAGAGGGGGTCGGGGAGTGAGGGGTCTGAATAAAATTTAGGGGTGCAACCCTATTTTCAAACCCAAAACAAACACTGAGCAATCTCCACCACATATTATAGGACATATAACATATAACATGCATATTTTATTTGTTATATGCGTTGTGGTGGAGAATGCTCTGTGTTTGTTTTGGGTTTGAAAATGGGGTCTACCTAGCATAATTCAAAAATTAATGTGTTTAGATATACTTTTACCATAAGAAATGGATGGCATGCTCCCCAATCGATATTGGTATTGGGAAAAGGCTGATCTTGCGCTTCTCAACCAGTAGGCTTAACTAGCTGAGCTAGCTCTAACAATAATGCATGTGTTTGATGAAAATAAACCCACATAATATTCCAATATTCAGGGCATGTTTGGTATGCTATAATCGGATGACAAAGTGGGTGTTTGATGTATATTTTTACATTGCCAATTCAAAACTACACCCCATTAACCCAACCAAACTATCCCTAAATCTAAGTGTATGCCTTGTGGTAATTTTAAGTAGAGTTGTCAAAATTTTAGTTGATATGAATTCTTGGTCACCAAATATTGACAAAATTTGCAAACTATATGAATCGAACACATTCGGCTTTTTATTTTTATTTGTCGTACAAGAATTTAAGCTAATAAATTAATGAGTCATATCACTGCATATAGAATCCCTCTCATTGTTTGCACTTTCCAAAATGAAGGATTCATGCAAACTATGGTGGAACCATGCCTATTTTATAGAACTACATCTCAAAGTTGTGACACACTTGTGTCATGTCTTCCTTCAATACAATCACGTAGATCTCAACAATTGGAAAGATATATTTACAGTTATGATTTGAGATCCTTTCAACAGATGCGTAGATACCATCGTCGAATGGTTATTAGAAGTAGACGGATGCATAGGCGTGCCAGATGTGAAGGTGGTGGAGAACGTATTGCAAGATATGCTACAATTTACAAATAGTTTTCCACCCTATATGAAGTTAAGGATTGATATGCACCCATATTTTGACGGAGTCAGTGAAGTTATTCAAGTTCTCAATGAAGGTGTGGACTCCGCACTTGGTCAAGGAGCATTGTTTCAGCCTGTTATCTCGAACGATAACAACTTCTAACATCATGTGGATAATGTTGTCAATAGAATTCATAGGCGAGAAAGGCAATGAAGATTCTTGATCCAATTTCTGAAACGATGTCAAGCACAGTTGAACGATGTTGCAACGAATTCATTGGAACAATCGAGCACTTCCTATCTTCCTTGGACTGACAATGTTCCCAATGGAGAACATGTTGATATGCCTATTTGCTCCGACCCTACAATTAACGATAGTGACTTTGAGGAGTGTAACAATCTACATGAGGTTGCTAATTTGGCAGTCCCATGTAGTGAAGGTAATAGTTACAAATCCTCATGCATTATTCTATGAGTTAAATTTGTACTCATCTTGTGTTATAACAAACTAGATGCAAGTATCATGGAAGAGATGGAGAATTTCTATATTTCAAGCAAGGATCAAAATCTTGAAGATTCTTCTGGTGTTGATATTTCCAATCCAATTTTTGAAAATCTTCTCAATGAACCACATAAGTTATCCACACGTAGTTTGTGTAAATTTTATGGTGCCAAATGTTTCCAATTTGAACCACCATCTTTTTGTTGTATGAAGGGAAAGGTACATTTAGTTACCAATCTTGTTCCAACAGAACTATACGATTTGTACACATTGCAAACACAAGATTCTATGGAGTTTCTCAGGTCCATTCAAAGTTACAATAGTCACTTTGCATTCACATCACACAATATCCATCTAGATGAAAATTTGCGAGGTATGTGGAATGGCATATATACTTTTCAAGTACAAGGTTAAATGTATCATTTCATAAATAGATTACTACCTGGGAGTGATGGACCAAAATACCTACAACTCTATTTCTATGACACTAAGTTTGAGGTACATAACATAATGAAGGCAACTCCTACACTAAATACTGAATTAGTTACCAAACTGATGAACATATTGTCTGTAAATCCATATGCCCATTTTTTTCGGAGCCTCAAGGATATTCCAATGTCAGATAATTTTAGTATTGCCATCAATAAAGATGCACATCTAGATTAGAGGACATATAATTCTCCAACTGCTTCACAAGTTGCGGGTGATGTCAGTGGTACACAATAATGAAGCATAGTTGTTTATGCCAATTCAGGTGAACAACGTATAGTGCAATCATATTTAGGATGTTATGATCCTCTACCATATCCCTTGTTGTTTCCCAATGGTGAATTCAGTTGGCATCCACACCTCTCCAAAGTTGGTGTGCCATGGGATTCCATGCTACATAACTCATCACATTTTGTTGAAGATGTGATGGGCTCGAACATAGCAGGTTAGTAGAATATATATATTCATATATTAACAAATTATGTACCAATATTAAAAAATTATATTTCACATCATTCTCATATGTTTTTAGATGGTGGTGGTCGAAACAAGATATCTGCAAGAGAATACTATTGTTACAAACTACAAATTCATGTGCTTGACAAATCAATCTTATTGTATGCGGGTCGTCTCCTTCAACAATATGTTATCGACATGTACATCAAGATAGAATCAACATGATTAAACTATATCACAAAGGAGCAAAAGCAAATACGTGCTGATTTGTATCAAGGAATCACCGATAGCATTAGAACTGGAGAAGTCCATAGCAACATGGTAGGTAAAAGAATTGTATTACCTTTATCCTTTATTGGAGGACCACATGATATGCGTCATAGATACATGGATGCCATGACATTGGTACAAAGATATGGCAAACCCGATATATTTTTAACAATGACATGTAATCCAGATTGGGATGAGATAAAAATAGAGTTATTCCCTAGACAATTAGCTCAAAATAGATCCGATTTAACATCTAGAGTTTTTAGAGTAAAATTGGAGTATCTAAAGGACCAGCTATTTAAGAAAAATATATTTGGCATCGTAGCGACACATGTTCATGTTATTGAATTATAGAAAAGAGGACTTCCACATGCACACATTCTTATCATCATGAAACATGACTATAAGATCGTCAATCCAGATCAGTATGATAACATAGTTTGTTTTGAAATTCTAGATCCTGAACGATATCCTTTATTACATGAATTGGTTGTCAAACACATGTTGCATGGACCAGGTGGTGTCCTAAACCCTAAAATTTCTTGCATAGTAAACAAGGAGTGTCGCTTCTGATATCCAAGGAATTTTTGTTCCAATACCATGCAAGGCAGACATTCATATCCAATTTATAGGAGAAGAGACAATGGAGTCACTATTGATGTAAGAGGATCCACACTAGATAATATATGGGTGGCGCCATATAATCCATATTTGTTACAGAGATATAGGTGTCATATTAACATGGAGGTATGTTCGAGCATCAAAGCAATCAAATACCTCTTCAAGTATATATATAAGGGGCATGATAAGGCTTCAGTCAACATAGCACCTGATATTGCAGACCAAACCGTCAATGAGGTGAATCAATTTAGAGATGCTCGATGGATATCTCCACCAGAGGCAATGTGGAGGATATTTGAGTTCAAACTTAGTGAAATACAACCATCCATAGTTTCCTTGCAATTGCATCTACCTAACATGCATAGTGTCACATTCTTAGAAGATGATAACTTGCAAAATGTTATGGAATGAGATGGTGTTTGCTGGACAATGCTCACTGAGTATTTTGTGACAAACTCACACGATGAAGAATCTCATCAATATCTTTATAAACAATTCCCTGAGCATTATGTGTGGAATAGCTCTAGAAAATATTGGAAGAAAATAAAGCAAAGAGAGGTTATTGGTCATATCATTGTTGCAAATCCTATTGAAGGTGAGAGGTATTATTTGAGGATATTACTAAATCATGTAAAGGGTTCAACTTCATTTGAGAGTTTGAGGACCGTTAATGGTGTTATCCAACCAACATTCAAACTTTCAGCTGAACATCAATGTCTTATTGAGAGTGATGATACAATTTCAGAATGTTTAACTGAGGCAACACATTTTGAATTCCCAGTTTCTCTATGGAGATTATTTGCTAAATATTAGTTTATTGTGAACCAAAAAATGTAAGAGCTTTGTGGGATGCAAGCCTCAATGATATGTCGAAATATTTTTGTAGGACAGAATCACCAATGAGCATCAGTTGGAGCAGACAATGCTACAAAATATTAAATCTATTCTTGAGAGCATGGGGAAGGTTAGAGAGGATTATGACTTGCCAACTGTTGATGATGATTTTTCAATAAATACTGGATAAAACATGTCATGTGAAATTGTTGAAGAGATGGATATATAAGTAAGAGAATAGGATCTATCATTCATTTCATCACTAAACAATGACCAACAACATGCATTCAATGAGATATTCAACTACATAGTGGAAAACCAACCTGGTGTATTCTTTGTCGATGGTCCTGGTGGAACTGGAAAGACATTTCTATACAAGGCATTATTAGCAAAAGTAAGGTCTATGGGTTTCATAGAAATCACAACAACGACATCTGGGGTTGTAATAGTAGATTCAAAATTCCAATTAAAGTTGAAAACAATTCAACTTGTAACGTAAGCAAACAAAGTAGTCTAGTAGAACTTCTTAGATCAGCAATATTAATTATATAGGACGAGGCATCCATGACAAGGAGACAAGCCTTTGAAGCCTTAGATCACACTTTGCAAGATATCACGAGATCGAGCCTACCATTCGGGGGGAAAGTGGTAGTTTTTGGTGGTGATTTTAGACAAGTTTTGCCTGTTGTTTGACGTGCAACTAGAGGTGAGACGATTGATTCAAGTCTTATAAAGTCATTTCTTTGGGAGAAAATGCACAAACTGAAACTAAAGCAAAATATGAGAGCTTTGTTAGATTCCACCTTCTCAAACTTTCTACTACGTATAGGACAAGGAACAAAACCAGTATTCAATGACGATTACGTTTGCCTCACACATGAAATGGTTCTTGAGTACATAGATGATGTGACCTCTAAGAAATGACTCATACAACATGTCTTTCCAGCTCTCGGTGATAATGCAACGTCGACTGACAACTTGATGAATCGTGCAATATTATGCACGAAGAATGAGTATGTTGACGAAATAAATAATGATCTCATACAACAATTTCCTGGGGAGGAGATCACATATTATAGTTTTGACAATGCTGTTGATGATGAAAATCATAACTACCCTAGAGAATTCCTTAATTCACTGGTTCCAAATGGTTTGCCTCCTCATGTATTGCGGCTAAATAAAAATTGTCCTATAATGTTGTTGCAAAATATTGATCTGGAAAATGGGTTATGCAATGGTACACGACTGGTTTGTAAAGGGTTTCAGAAAAATGTAATTAACGCAAAGGTACAGTTGGTCAAGCATGGGGAAAAAGAGTTTTCATACCTAGAATACCTCTTATAACACCTGACAATGATGGTCTTCCATTTGCTTTTAAACGGAAACAATTTCATGTGCGTTTAGTTTTGCAATGACAATAAATAAGTCACACGGTCAAACTATCCCTAATGTTGGAATTTATTTGCCCCATCCTTTATTCTCTCATGGACAGTTGTATGTAGCATTGTCAAGAGGGACATCCCAAAATACAATGAAGGTTTTGGTTAAACCAGGAGAGAAGAATTTCAATGGTGGAACATTTACAAAAAATATAGTATACAAAGAAGTATTATCCTTTATTGATGGTATGCTTTTATCTTAGTATTTCATGTTGATTATTTGTATATATAACTTTTGTAAGCTAACATCTTTACATGTTATAAATAGGATGATGAAAGATAACTATACCCCCTTTTGACGTGTACATCGATACCTAAACTAGAATTTAAAGGTTCACGTGGCCTTCAAATGGAAAGCACATGAAATATCAAGGGGAAGAATGAAGCAGAAATTGTCGTTTATCGATGAAGAGGTATACTAGATTACAAAGTTTTGAATTTGTTCTTATTTAAAATACATTCATGTGTTCATGTAAGGCCTCAATGTATCTTTTGTTTCTTAGGGAGAGAGGATAGAAGCCAGTTTAATTGGTGACACAGTTAACAAATTCAGTAATACTTTTAATGAAGGAAAGTGTTATGTATTGAATAATGTCCGTGTTGAAGACATTCACAATGACTATAAAAATGCAAAGCGGAATGAAGAGTGCATAATTAACAAAAATTGTGTGGTTGTTGAAGCATATGAAGATTGCAAAAAATACCTGTTTACTCATTTTAGTTTACTGAGTTTGATGACTTTTAGGGTCTTCAAGATAAGAAGACATTTCTTATAGGTATTTTTACTTTAATTTCATTTATAATATCATTTTATAATATTCATAAAGTCTTCTATGTCAATTACAGATGTCATTGGAATGATTACCAATGTTGATGATATTCAAAGGATTACGAAGAGATCTGGTGAACAGGTTGCCAAGTGTGACATCATATTACAAAATGAAATGTAATAAATACAAATTATTTAAATTACTCAATCACTAAAACAAAATATTCATTTACTAACACTTATATGTATATTTATGGTATTTAGGCACACTATGGCTAGGTGCTCATTATGGGGTGAAATAGCTGTGATGTCACATGACAACTTGAAAGCACAATATGAAATGAGAAGTATAGTTGTTATTACTGGATTGCAAGTTCGATGCTTCCAAGGTAAGACACAATCAATAAATTTAATTCAATTTGTGAGACTTATTTTATATTAATTTAATAATAATTATAGCTTTATACCTGTGAAGTACTTACACAACAAGACTTCTCTTTAACCCCCCATTTCCATGAGTTGATGAAATGAAGTCAAGGTAGTCATTTTCATATTACACATTCAAACGATAGTTCATATATATTTCTTTCTAAATTGAATTCTATAAATTCAATAGGTTGTCTGAAAGTGGTGTTGGTTCTTCATCACTTGTGAATGTGTCCATGCAAAAAGAGAATATGGAGGTAATAAGGATCAATCTTTCCATCTTGCATGAATCCCTACAGAGTGGGGCACTATGCAAAGTAAGATACCTCAATGTTTGTAACTTATACAAATAATTAAATGTATATAATATGAAAATAACATGTTGAATATTTTTAGGATCACATTTATGAAATTAAGGCGGCAGTTGTACATATTTACCATGATCGAACCCTTTGATACAATGCATGTGTGAGGTGTAGCAAGAAAGTATATGATGAAAATGGTTAAGGCAAGGTCTGCCCCAAATGTGGAGCAAAAGATAGTGTCCTTGGGCAATTTACCTTCTTTTATCATGTAATACATCTATATATTATAATTAGCTTGTAAATTAATATTTCGTTTTGTTGATTATAGGTACATTATGAAAGTTGAAGTTATGGACGCTTTTGATTATATTAAATTGATATTATTTGACACAACTACACATCATCTCCTTGGTTATACCGTTGTAGAGCTAAACAATATCCACTCACATGTACTCCATATTTTTATACATATACATATAATATTGATGAACTTTACATATGTATTAATATTAAATTGATCTAATAATATAGGAAAATGGTGAAGATATGGTGGATATCATATTATCAAAGGCAAAATGGAATCAATTTCTTTTTCATGTCAAAGCACAAGATGCCCAACCATTTTTTCAAGAATCACAAGGGATGCCAACAACAATGAAGAAAATGACTAAAGTCTTAGATGTAGTTCCCTTAGATATTAAGCAAGAATGTATGAGTCTTTTATTTGACATCAAACACAACATTACTTTTTGATTTTGTTTTGTATCTATCTTAAAATCTGAATTGGTACTTTTGTTTTCCATATAATTTATATTCCTAGTTGTGTTTTATGATACAATCATTTTATGATTTTTATTTGTATATACTTACAGAAAAAGTCATTCGAAAGCTTTGTGTGACAACAAATACAAAATCATCAATAATTATAGTTGGAACACAACATTTTTCCAAAATAATCACTAGAACTGTAAGTATTTTGACGACATATACGATTATATTATTAAACTATCTGAATATTTACACTAATCATTTTTTCATAAGTGAAAGGTTCAAAATCAAATTATAAAATCTTTAGGATGAAATCACCAGAGAGTGATCCAATGCATTGATAATAAGTGAGATATTATACTATAATATTTATTATTTATTTATTTCCTATTTCTTATTAAATAATTAAACTCATATTTTCTTCTTCAATCAGGTGTCCACCTCTCTTTGATTGTTTGTATGAGGATGAGCTCATTAAACTTTAATTTTGGATGGGAAAATAGACGCGTCACATCACCTGTAGAATTTTGTCACATAATGAACTTTCAGTTACAAAATGAATATGTACTTTTATTATTTATGAAAGGAATAGTTCAATTTTTCTTATTTAACAATATTAACATTATGGTATTTTTCTATCACAATTCCAACAACTTTTATATGTCACATGCATGTACACGTGTGCATTCACTAGTAAAGAATAGTAAACAATTTCCATTAATGAACAAATATTTACATATTTGCATAAAAAGCTCCTCTAAGGAGTTACATAAATTTTATAAAGAATCAACTTCTACATGTGTGAAGATATACCACTAAGACTAAACCTTCATTAATAACTTTATTGTCTTCAACATATTTATCCTATAACCTCATGTCCACGAATCAAGTCACCGACAAACAAATACACAACTAGTATATTTCTATATTGGTACGTGGGTTCATCCAATAATCACACGTACACATATAAGCAACCATCTTTATCTTGCACATAAGAACATAAACTTGTTTTCATATTCTAACCCATATCTGGTCTACTACCTCAGGTGTAATTAGTATCCCTTTAAGGATCGTGTTTATTATCCTTAAGATTAGTTTAACCCAGGGTTCAAAGTATTATTATTTACTTTTCATGATGCTCATAGGAACTTCATAATTTGCAAGAAGTACATAAACAAGCAAGCATTTTATCATTCGTTCAATCTCATCGAAAAACCTCGACAAACCCAAAATTCGATTCATGTATTCATAAGTGTAACCACATACCTTATGCCATTGCAGAAACCATGCAAATTAACTCATGTACTTTAATAGTGCATCAAAACATCCAACCAACAAAGCATTCAATCTGAAATATACATACTACATATGTGTCACCATGTATTCACATTACATTAATCAAATCTAGATGCACTCCTAAACAAGGGCTTATGGTCATCTTATGTTTGGACTAGGGATTAGGGTTACAAACCCTAATTCCATCATATCATGGTTTCTAATATTACAAATCTAGTTATGCATATTAGGTTAAACCCTATTCATCATCTTAGGCATATTAGATTATTTGTGATACCTAGATCATAATACTAGCATTAAGATCATAGCAAGATGTTTGTATTGTTTCAAAATCCTAAATCAGCATGAATAAGATTATTAATCTATAAGCATCAATTATTCATCAATATCCATGATTTCTTCATTATATATAACAAGATCAAGTATTAGCTCAACATAACCTAATCTACTCAATTAAGCATCAGTTTAACGGAATCTAGGTTCTCCTTTCTATTACTCATCAAACATATATTGCATATACTTCTGGAGCATGAAGCTTAATCAGACTCTGATTATATTTTCTTTGGATTACTCTCATTTTTCTGAACAATTTGATATATATTTTTGCTATATTCTGAGTTACCACTGGATAACTACAATTATTGCAAGATAACATGATTTAGACCAATTGCGTGATGACATGTTAGCTCATTCAAGGCTAACCCAGTCAGTCGCGGGACGGGGCTCAGCCAATGAGCTTGTACCCTCATGGTCGTCCCTTGCTCACGTGGCAGGGCAAAGAAAAGAACCATATGAACGAATTGACCCTTACCTCAAAGCACAGATCCAGGGCTAAAGTCGTCTTTCCCCGCAAATCCATCTTCTTTCCCTACCTTCTGCTGCGCTTGCGAATGAGGCTCCACTGAGCCATGGAAGGTCAACTGGTGGTTGACTCTTGGCCTGTAGATTCTTACAATTGGTGCACCACCCTGGGTCTCTCCGCCATATTCCTCCAAATCTACCCAAAGCGTCTCTGGTCCACCACCATCACCCGCGGCCCTGCACGATGACCCCACACAGTCCTCCAGTCGGCCTACTCATTGGTCGTCAGGGCTCCTGTCTAGGAGAGCTTCGCTCCTCCTTGACTAAGGATGTGAATTGGGGTCTCACCGTGTTGGTCCAACACTCCTCTCACTCTAACCAATTGGCATGTCTTGCCCTCGGTCGACGCCGTGGAGTCAAAGCCACCAGAGAGAGGATGGAGCTAGGTCATGGGTTCCAAGGGGCCTTCACCAGAAATTGTGAGTGGCTCTTTGAATGCCCGACCATGGCGGCTCTCGAAGGCCTATTATATAGGGAGGGGTGAGAGTGAGGGTGATTAGACACATTACCCAAATTTTGGGGATTTTGGTGATTTGGGCATGTCCTAGATTCTCCATGATAAGGCCATCTAGAAGATTGGTTGAGCTCAGACTCTTCTCATGATTCCAGTAGCGGCATTAAACCACATACAACCATACACAGATAGGGTTTATTGGCCATAACCACACTATACATCCACCACAAAACTCATTTAAGGGTGACGCGTATCGAGTGCATTAATAATACATATCATATATGTAAATTAGGATTTGTGGATTTAGGATTGGACATGCATAAAGCCAATTTTATTCGCATCGTATGCAATAAATAAAGGCGACAAACCAAAATCATTCATATCGATAATCTTAGAGTATAGAGCAGTTGACGTGGCTCTGATACCACTGTTGGGTTTTAGGGGAGGAAGATAAGGCAGCGGAAACAAAAATTTTCCTCCCCAAACCCAGAACAAGGAAACGCGTCAACATCTATACAATAGGAAAGGATGGTTTGTGGAATCATACCTTGTCCCGAGGCTTGCTCGGCGACAATACCTCACGCCTTGTGTGGTCTTCACCTCCGGTCTTGGACGGTGTCTGTGCAGCTCATGGTCGCACCGGGACTGACGACTCCTGGTCTCACCAGGACTGTCAGGATTGACAGTTGTCCTCCGAGCGACAGAAACCTCCTGCCTCTGAAGTAGTCCACACGGACCACCTGGAACTCCAATCTCCTTGTCCCACAAGGAATTGGAAGGAGTCACACCCTCCTGTCAGCGTACTAGTCGCCAACACACTCTCCTACCACCAGTCGCAACTGTAGTTGTCTTTCCCTTGCTGTGCCTCCCTTATCGGGTAGCACTTTCTTGGGCTCTCTCGGTTACCAAAACCAGAGAGAACGACAACTTCACAGAGCAACTGGTTGCACTAAGTTGTACGTTGATAAGCCCCCAATACCCCTATATATATTGGAGGGTCATGGGATATGGTTCTCCATCCCAGGCAATGTGGGACTAAAAGCAGGAGTAGAAGGGTTCAAAATTTTCCACAAAACAACCAACTCACAACATGAACTGATCGTTTCACAACTGAAACGGTCGGTTGGGGACCTGAGCCGGTCGGTTGACACCTCAACTGATCGGTTGGGACACCTCAACCGGTCGGTTCGTGGTCCTGGTCAATTCCCGATTGACTTTCCATCTCTTGTTTCTAATTGGTATCAAATACCAATCCTTGTTCCAATCAAATTGGGCAAGTGAAACGAAAGGAAAATTCTCACCAATCCTACTTTCCCAACTTGCTCGGTTGCACCAATTGAATCGATCGTTTCAACACTTGAAGCAATCGTTTCACCCTGACCATGAGCCGATCGACTCACTACCTGAGCCGACCGGCTCACCAAGCTGAGCCGATTAGTTCATCACATGAGCCGATTGGTTGGGAGTGCAGATTGTGCAGAATCAGTCAATTGCAGTTTCAATCAATCCGATACTCTAATCAATCTGTCCAACACCTTGAACACTACGATTTTGAGCTATCAATTGATTCAGTGTTTAATTGAACTACTAAACTCCTTTAGCAATCAATCTAAACATTGTTTGTGGACAAAACTCCTCTTCCAGGTTAAATCCTATGTGTGTGACCTTGCAGGTCCATTTCACGTTGGCAGTGAAAGTCCATAACACTTATGACTTCACAAGCAAAGAGAGGTGCCTAGTCACACATCAGTGCTCCCAAGTGAAAAAGAAAGTTGGAGAACAACTTTCAATCCTACAATCTGTGAATGGTGTTATAGTGAATGTATAATTCCTTTGTCACTGATATCCTGAATGAACTCGAGGCATGGAACAATCATCCTGTCAACGTTCATTCACTTTCTTGATCTCAGAGTAGATTGGAAAAGATATGTATGACATCAATATCACATACTAATTCACACATGTGTGCGCACACCTATTTCAATCCTACTCATCAAGTGGCCTTGGATATCAAACTCCCTCAGGAGGGACAAATCCCATATCTATCACTCACCCCTCAAAATCCCCATGTGTCAAAGCCACCCAATCATCACCTTTATAACAACCCATGTTTCAAGACTGCGTTTGATGATGTCAAAGTGTGCCCAACGACATGTGTTGAGTGTAGTGATTTCAGGTCAAAGAATCACACTCACCACCATCACTGTGAGTACTGATAGTGACTACCATGTCATGGTTCCATGTGTCAAACTCACGGTGGGTCTGTCCGGTACACTTGTTCTCTAACAAGTACCTATGTGTTTGGTTTGATATCTCTATATCATGACTAATGAGATTCTATCATCAACCAACACCACAATCTAGTCTTGTGTGTCATTGCTGTCTATCTACCTTCCACAATGACATCCGACTAGGGACATAACAAGAATGTACAAACTCTTAGCATCCGTATGATCTCATCATTCAGGTCCTCAACCTGAAGGCATACGTCATTGAGTAATGTCATTCTCTAGACATTCAATCTGTTCTATCACTATCTCATATGACTGAACCAGAAAGAATTGGAAGCTTGCCTTTGATGTTTATCAAATCAATCTTAATGTTTCCCACCAATCATCCCATGATTGTCTCTCAGGGCATACATACCAACAAACTCCCACTTGCACTGCGCGCCAATCACCTTTGAATCATATTGATAGTGATCTTGAAACATGTCCCACATGTTACTGTGCTCTAGTGCGAACATAGTGAGTTATGGAAACACCTTGCCAAAGTCAATATAAATTGCATGTCTCACATCTCTTCATTGTACATCACACGTATGAGATGGAGTTGCCATAATATGCGATCTAGTATTCCTTTGCTAACCTTTAGCCACATTGCATGATCAAGGATTCCATACTTGTCATCAATGACTGGAATATCTCTAAGTTCATTTCATGAACTTCCAGATCCATGTAGTATCCACTGTTGTTCTCTAACATATAGATACTCGACATTTCCTTATTAAATGGTTTTATTGGAACACTTCCAATTATCAACAAACTTTCACTTTTATATATCCTATATATATTTTGCGATTAATTTTCTGTCCTTTCAGAAGTTTGCATCAATGTAACTCTTTACATTGAACTCTTCCTTATCTCCATAGAACTAGTACTTCACAAGTACTTATCAAGTTCTCATGGTATTCCAGTAACCCTTACTGAAAATAGACAGACATCCACTCGTCATGTCCCACATACGAGTTATTAGGATGAGCACATCATATTGCCATGTCATACATACAAGATGATGAATGCATTTTGTTCTTGCCATGTCGATACATGTAAGATAATGGGATGATTACATACATGATAGATCCATATCTATTCTTAGTGTTTCCATTCTTCATAAGAATTGGACACTTGGCCTTGGGATACTAACTCCATGTAACATGGACAAGTTTTCTCCCACTGAATCTGTGCATACTGAACCCTTCAATACAGATTGCCAATGTATGCTTTCCTTTTTCAGGTCAAGAGGTTTTCGAGAACTATCTCTATAGATCTCTATTCCTATCACATAGGAAGCATCTCTATCTTCCTTAAAGATAATTTCCACTTTTGGATTTCCATTCTAGAACATTTCCATTTCACATCAACATGTGGAATGTGAACACACTCCCACTAAATCACAGATCCCTCCTTTATCTTTGACATATCAGTCAAACCCTTTGACTATATCATCAAAGTAAAGATCCAATTCTGAGTTGCTTGTAATCAATCACATTTATTAGTTTATTGTAACTTATAGACTTCATTTGCATTAGTGGATTCATAAACCTTATAGGTTGTGTCACGTACACATCCTTGTTTTATTCCTCATAGGAATGTGGTTTTAGTATCCATATGCCAAATGTCTTAGTCATTAAGTTGCAATCAACAAGCATCATCCTTCTCAAAATGTTATCCATGTGTCTTAACACTTAAGACTTATTTGCACTTATGGATTTTATTCCAATGGGTGCTACCATCAAGGTCATACCTTATGGTTCACATGGAAGTCATTTAGGATGTAATGGTCATAAACCATAACTCAAAATTCGGTTCCTCATATTCATCTAGATAGTTGACTCATCACATGAACAACTCATCACATAGATAATTGAGGTGTATCTGTCAAGGATATAAGAACTCACAACCCCTTGTGATTCTCAATGTCCTTTATCAGTGTGGGGTATTCTTTTATTAAGAAGAATTCAGTTATTTGATAATCATTCTCTAACTCCTTAGAGTATGATTCCTTCTTGATTTAGACATCACCATGCCTTAATCACGAGTTCACTATGATACACTATCATAATTACTCATAAGGATCTCAAACATTTGGTCCAAGTATTTCATTCATTGATCTCATCAAGAATTAACACTTTACCAAATTTGCACTTCATCTATGATAATCTTTAACACTTCAAGATATTCATATTGGTATTTCTCTAAACAAAATTTGAAGTATTAGCATTTGTTCCAATAGGTATATAAATACATCATATGTATTATACCTAATAGGACAATCATTCTCCCACTACCTTTAGTGAAGATTGATTAATCATGTCCAAGATATTCATGTCTCTTACTGGTTCTCTAACCAAAAGAGTCTAGATTTATCCATCACATGGAAACTAGAAATGAATTTCTCATGATTGATGCTAATTTGATTGTTTGAGTTATCTATAACTTTTAGGTATCATTTTATCTTATGCATATCAAATACCACAAGATAAACAAGGCATTGCCACAAAGATCATATCTTTAGAAATTGAAACATCTCTTTATTGATTGCCATCATTGTCATACAATATGCACAAAATAAAGTGTTTCTATCTATTGGCAAATATGAAATAGCAGTTCATAACTGTATTTCGCGCCCTTTAGGCTGAAATAAACTGAAAGATACTCCTATCTATGGTAGAAACACTTGCTCCAATGATGGGTACTTCTTTCTTGGTCCTTTCACAAAGGCCATCACTTCTTTGTGGATCTTGCATATCATATATGATAGATCCATATCTTGGTATCATATACCTCAGATAAAGAAGTAGTTCATTTCATGATACCTTAGGTGGAGATCTCCATCCCCTCCTTCATCTTCTTTTGTTCTTCCAGATATAGAGGGCAATTCCCTCATACACCCTTTCCCCATGTGCCTTGTGGATGAAGATGGTTTGGATTGCTGGCTAGCATTAGAACACTTATTTGCTTTGCCCTTATCCTTGCCCTTAAGAATTACCTTTTTCTTTGATCACATCAAAGATTATGGTTTGTCTTTCTTCATCTTTGCCTCTACTATCCTCAACATGTCCAACAACTTTGTCAACGCTTGTCAAAGTTGTTCATGTTGTAGCTTATCATGAATTGTATGATCCTCACAACATTTGCAGTACCATACCAATAGCCAACTCTTGGCTCAGAGGGAATCCTTCTTAGTCAGGTTTTCCACATACCCAATCATATTGAGTGCGTGAATACCTTACTGGATCTCCTTCTGTCATGATATACTAGGATAGTGTCTTGGAGACATCATATGTCTCATGTTGTCTCTGCAACTCATAGTTCAGAGAACACAACATCAAGCACTCCTCATCAATGTCATCCTCGGTATGCTTCCATAAGCATACTTTCAGCCATTGATGTGGTGGGATTGAGTTCATCTGGTCTTGGTATGACTAGGACTTAGAGATTTTGCTCTTTGAGAACACTTCTCATCATCCTAACCAGTCATGGAATTATTCCCATTTAATTTGTTGGTCTCAAAGACCGATCACAAATAAAGTGATTTGTTGATTAACCATTTATTTTAACAAAAGGAAATTTATGCAATTTTAGTCCAAAACTCTTTTTGACTTGTTTTATTGATTTGAAAAGTTGACGATATAATTAGGACTTTAATTAATTATCGCTCCCATTATTTTACTTCAAATTGATAGCCCTCACCATCAATTTGGAAGATTGCAGCGTACAACCTTCTAGTGGGCAAGATCCTGAAATCCTCTAAGCCATGGACCAGCTAGGGCTGTCACCCACAACATAGATCTCTCAGGTAGGCAACTCTTGCCAATTGCATCATATGCAACTCTTGATAAGATGTCATATGAAACTCTTGATAAGATGTCATATGCAACTCCTTGCCATGATCATCTCCATGCCTCAAGGTACTAGATCCCATCTAGATCACCTTGTTAAGTCCGACCCAAAGAAAACACGATGAATATGCACCCTGCTAGGGCAGACCCACACATTCATCCTTCACGCTTCCACAAGATAGACGGTGCACCACGCTAGGGCGTGCCCATACTTGGTTGATCAAGCTTTTCACGTGTGTTGCATTTGGAAGGCATCTAAAATTTAATATTTAATGAGGGATTTGGTTTTTATATACATATACATATCCAATCACCACAATACATAGTACGTATCATATACATGCTATATCCCACAAAAAACATGCAAAATGATAAAATCGATGATTATGGCCATCCTAATGTGATTCCTCGAGCCAAGAGGAATCACGGTCATCCAGGTCTACATCACATGCAACCTGTACAAGATGAACTCTGTGCTTTGCCTTTCTGGGTTTGATCAACTCATCACATGAATGATCGGCTCGCCATCAGACTGGTTGGCTGGGTGCCACCAGCCGATCGGTTGGCTCCTCCAACTGATCAGTTCACCTGGTCATCGTGCATCTCTTCATGGCCGCCACCCACTCGTCTCGCTCCTCGAACCGATCATCAACTGATCGTCTCACTCCTTGAACCGATCGTCTGGAATGTTAACCGATCGGTTTACTCCTTGAACCGATCATCTCAGCTGTCGTCAGGATGTCCACTGTTCTTCGACATAACAGGAAATAAAATTCTATCCTATTTTACATTGTTAAAGGAGAAACCTCGAGTTACATTCGAGGGGAGCAAAGGTAGGAAAGAAATCTCAAATTATTTCGAGTTACATCAGGAATAGGAGAAGGAAGATCGGTGCGTAGACCGAGATGCAAGCAACCACATACAACCATACATAGATAGGGTTTATTGGCCATAACCACGCTATACATCCACCACAAAACTCATTTAAGGGCGACGCGTATCGAGTGCATTAATAATACATATCATATATGTAAATTGGGATTTGTGGATTTAGGATTGGACATGCATAAAGACAATTTTATTCGCATCGTATGTAATAAATAAAGGCGACAAACCAAAATTGATCATATCGATAATCCTAAAGTATAGAGCAGTTGACGTGGCTCTGATACCACTGTTGGGTTATAGGGGAGGCAGATAAGGCAGCGGAAACAAAAATTTTCCTCCCCAAACCCAGAACAAGGAAACGCGTCAACGTCTATACAATAGGAAAGGATGGTTTGTGGAATCATACCTTGTCCCGAGGCTTGCTCGACGACAATACCTCGCGCCTTGTGTGGTCTTCACCTCCAGTCTTGGACGGTGTCTGTGCAGCTCCTGGTCGCACCGGGACTGACGAATCCTGGTCTCACCGGGACTGTCAGGATTGACAATTGTCTTCCGAGCGGCAAAAACCTCCCGCCTCTGAAGTAATCCACACAGACCACCTGGAACTCCAATCTCCTTGTCCTACAAGGAATTGGAAGGAGTCACACCCTCCTGTCAGCGTACTAGTTGCCAACACACTCTCTTGCCACCAGTCGCAACTGCAGTTGTCTTTCCCTTGCTGTGCCTCCCTTATCGGGTAGCACTTTCTCGGGCTCTCTCAGTTACCAAAACCAAAGAGAACGACAACTTCACAAAGCAACTGGTTGCACTGAGTTGTACTTTGAGAAGCCCCCAATACCCCTATATATATAGGAGGGTCATGGGACAGGGTTCTACATCCCGGGCAATGCGGGACTAAAAGCAGGAGTAGAAGGGTTTGAGATTTTCCACAATACAACCAACTCGCAACCTGAACCGATCATTTCACAACTGAAACGGTCAGTTGGGGACCTGAGCCGGTCGGTTGACACCTCAACCGATCGGTTGGAACACCTCAACCGGTCGGTTCACTTCTGAACCGGTCGGTTCGTGGTCCTGGTCAGTTCCCGATTGACTTTCCATCTCTTATTTCTAATTGGTATCAAATACCAATCCTTGTTCCAATCAAATTGGGCAAGTGAAACGAAAGAAAATTTCTCACCAATCCTACTTTCCCAACTTGCTCGGTTGCACCAGTTGAATCGATCGTTTCAACACTTGAAGCAATCATTTCACCCTGACCATGAGCTGATCGACTCACTACCTGAGCCGACCGGTTCACCAAGCTGAGCCGATCGGTTCATCACATGAGCCGATCGGTTAGGAGTGCAGATTGTGAAAAATTAGTCAATTGCAGTTTCAATCAATCCGATACTCTAATCAATCTATCCAACACCTTGAACACTATGATTTTGAGCTATCAATTGATTCAGTGTTTAATTGAACTACTAAACTCCTTTAGCAATCAATCTAAACATTGTTTATGGACAAAACTCCTCTTCCAGGTTAAATCCTATGTGTGTGACCCTGCAGGTCCATTTCACGTTGGCAGTGAAAGTCCATAACACTTATGACTTCACAAGCAAAGAGCGGTGCCTAGTCACACATCAGTGCTACCCAAGTGAAAAAGAAAGTTGGAGAACAACTTTCAATCCTACAATCCGTGAATGGTGTTACAGTGAATGTATAATTCCTTTGTCACTGATATCCCGAATGAACTCGAGGCATGGAACAATCATCCTGTCAATGTTCATTCACTTTCTTGATCTCATAGTAGATTGGAAGAGATATGTATGACATCAATATCACATAATGATTCACACATGCGTGCACACGCCTATTTCAATCCTACTCATCAAGTGGCCTTGGATATCAAACTCCCTCAGGAGGGACAAATCCCATATCTATCACTCACCCCTCAAAAGCCCCATGTGTCAAAGCCACCCAATCATCACCTTTATAACAACCCATGTTTCAGGACTGCGTTTGATGATGTCAAAGTGTGCCCAATGATATGTTTTGAGTGTAGTGATTTTAGGTCAAAGAATCACACTCACCACCATCACTGTGAGTACTGACAGTGACTACCATGTCATGGTTCCATGTGTCAAACTCACGGTGGGTCTGTCCGGTACACTTGTTCTCTAACAAGTACCTATGTGTTTGGTTTGATATCTCTATATCATGACTAATGAGATTTTTTCATCAACCAACACCACAATCTAGTCTTGTGTGTCATTGCTGTCTATCTACCTTCCATAATGACATCCGACCAGGGACATAACAAGAATGTACAAACTCTTAGCATCCGTATGATCTCATCGTTCAGGTCCTCAACCTGAAGGCATACGTCATTGAGTACTGTCATTCTCTAGACATTCAATCTGTTCTATTACTATCTCATATGACTGAACCAGAAAGAATTGGAAGCTTGCCTTTGATGTTTATCAAATCAATCTTAATGTTTCCCACCAATCATCCCATGATTGGCTCTCAAGGCATACATACCAACAAAGGGGACACGTTCTCTTCTTCCGACTCTACCTAGATCTGAGAGTCCTAACCCGACTGGACTCTCCCAAACATAAAACTTAATTCCTTTATTTTAAAAGTCCACTTTGTTATTATAATCATCTAGGCCACACCACAAGCCCAAAGCATCTCAAAACTTTGGGATGAACCCCAAGTTACCATTATATACCTTCTATTAAAACATAGGATCTTAATTCCTTCTCTAATTATCCGAAACAGAGTCCTCAATCAAAAGATGGATAATTCTTCAACTAATCATCCAAGCCACACAATAACTTAGAACATTCTAGAATTTCTCCCATTACCTTATATTCTGATTATCTATCAACCAAAAATATCTTGGATATTTATCATAATCACGAATCTCCTCATTATCCAAACCATATCTCAGGGACCCATATGTAAAATCTGATTATCCAATTGGGCTGAAAAGTGACCCTAATGCCCATGAACCACATCTTGGGTCTTCCACAGGATCCATGAGCTTAGTCACATTCTTAATTACCAAACTTGAGGCTTTGGTACACATATGTTCAAAAGTACATTATTAACTTAAATTGAACATTTATTATGAGTCTAGGGTTTGGCATCATCAATCAAGATCACTCAAAACACTTCATTGTTATATGTTCCCTAATTTATTTAGGCTTGAAATATACGAATTTCAAGGATGTAACAAAATCACCGAGCAATATGGGAGCGCTAATTCTTCCCCACTTGTAACAAGATTGTTGGATTTGAATTTCTTATTTTGTTTTTTAACCACTCGAATGCCATATCATTTTACACTATGGATTCACAATGTTTATCATGTTTTCCTTGCTTTCCATATAAAATGTGGTGGTGATTGCAAACACCTTTATTTGTTTTCCATGAGATCACTAAACTAAGTTTTGCTACTAAGAATATGTGTCAAACAAAAAGTTATATATATTTTTGGACAAGGTGTGACTGACTGGAGACTCCACTAGGGACCACCAAGACAATCTGGGTTGAATTACCCATCCTTCTCAAAATACAACATTTTCATGTCTATTTTGTTTCTTTTTTACTACTTTCTGTTTGTTTTCCCAATTTTCAATTTTCTTTTCTTTTGACCAAGGTGTAGGGCCACACATCACCACAATATGTGGGCCCTTGGATCACAGATCAAGATGATCTACTAGGTTCCTTTTCATGCAGTCTTTGGTTAGATTCAACAATATCCTTTATATATTTTTCTTATTTTCATTGGTTTCTTTTTGTTTTGTTCTTTAATGTTTAAAGTGTGCTTCCCTTTCTAAGGTTTCAGATCCTCTTCCCTTGTGCTCTTTGTTTGTTTAGATACAAAAATCTAGAAAAGATGAATAGAGGATATGGACTAGAAATAGAATCTTTTATTTCTTGATTAATGGTGTGATTGCTTGGTTTTCTACCTATGGTTTATGTTTCATTCTATTTGTTATGGGCTTGCTTTATAAAAACTAAAAGTTTGCACTCTTTCTTTACACTCCTATAAACTTATGTGTCAGGGAATGATTTCCAACCTCATGTTGGATTCTTGGATGTTATGTGGGGTGCTAGTAAATGTACTAGTACAACGTTAAGCTAGACGTCCAAAGGCCTTGAGAACACCCCTCTCCTACCACTCATGACTAATTATAGCTGCCATAGTCACAAGGTGTATTGGGAGCAGTACCCATGTTTGTTGAACCTGGGTGACCCCCTCAATGAGCACCATATTCCCATAGAGAAGTTCAATACCAAACCCTTCTATGTAGGTCATGTTTGTGTGCGGATGTGTTGGATCAAAAGGCTCTAGAGGGGGGTGAATAGAGCTTCAAAAGTTTCACAAAAATATTAAGACCTTCAATTTACTTCAACTAGGCATAATTGCAAATAGTGAATTTGATGGCAATCTAAACATGCATAGCAAGGATGAGAGAAATTGAAGCAACCAATTGAACAAGCTATTTTAGAGTGGTTCCACTCTCCAAACTAGGAGAGAGTCAGTCAACTACCTAGAGAGGTCAAACTCTAGGATTTCTTAACCATGTCTACTCTTTTTATTCACTTATAAGAGTTAAAACATATGCCTTTTCTTTTCCGGGACAAGGATACCCAGATTCCCTTTAAGGTCAAGGGAGCCAACAACCTTACAACTAACGTTTTACCTATCCAAGAGCTAGTCTTCTACCTCACCAAGGTCTTACCCACTCTTGCAACCAGCTGGATGCCTTCACCAAGGAGATCCCCTTCTTGCATCAAGTTTTTGCCTTGAAGAATTTACCCACTCATATCCTTGGATCTTCCGCCTTGTCCTCCTCCTTCACTTGGAGAATCTTTCTGCACCTTCTTCTACAACTTGAAGAAGCTTGCACCTTCTCCTTCACTTAGAGAAGCTTTCACCAACAAGATCTTTGAGAAAGGGGTTGGGAAAGGAGAAGCTTGACACCTTTACAAACATACAATGAGGTAGCTCTCTCACACAGATCCTCTCTCTCTCATAACGACAAATTGAAGTGTAATCATGAGAGAAAAAGGGGCTTAAGTGGACTAGATTCACTCAACTATAGCAAGGAGATTTAATAGCATGAAGGAGCAACCTTGGAATGAACTCCAAGAGGTCCTATTTATAGTTGAGGGTGTCCGCTAGAGTGTGGGAACACTTATGAACAATTTCTAGCCATTTTGAGGGTTACAATAGATATAATTTCAACTTCTGCAACTCCCCAACTGCTAGAATTACTCTTTTCTGCATTTTTTGTACGTCGTAATCAGTCGAGTTTCAATAAAGATAACTCAACCGATCACACTATGCGATAAAGCCAATTTAAACCATCATTCAAATTTGTCTTGGTGGAAACTCGACTGATCTACTTAAATCAGTTTTGGTCAATAGAGGGATCGGCCGAGTTCTGTGAGTGTACAACTCGATCAATCAAGATCATTCTCAAAATCCATTAAGGATCAGTCGAGTTTGTAACTCAACCAATGAACAACCTGTAATGAATTTTACAAAATGAATTTTAAGTGATCAAACATTCAAATTAAGTGTCCCTAAAATTTTCTCATCTTAGTTACAAGTCATATCATCAATATAAACGATTACAAAAATTATATAAAGTGATTTGGAGTGTTTTCCAAAAAGGTGCATTTGCATTGCTTTTGACTTGAACTAAAATAAGCTAAGGCTTGATTGAATTGATCCTTTTCATGTACCTAATGCCCGAAATCAATCCCAAACAAACATATTAGATACATATGAATGGAATGGTTAAGTCATTATCAAAATATGGACAATGTGTAACACTTAGGTCAACATTCTCCCCCTTTTTGACAATGACAAATCATTCCTCATCATATTGAAAAGTTATAAAAATTAAACCTTTACTTTTGAGAAGGGATGTGAGAGTTAAACCTTTTACCTTGTGAATTGCAAAGGGTTACATGAATGAACAATGTAAATTTCTCCCCCTCAATTCATGCTTACCTAAGCCTGCATGGTTAGTCTTTCCACAAATAACCATAACACATATACATATTATATGGTCCTCTAGAAAGTCACATGATAAGCAGATAATTGCCAAGAAAAGGATCATATAAGAAATAAAAACAATATGACTGAGATCAATTCTCCCCCTTTGTCATAAAAAAAAGGCAGCAGGGAGGTAGAAGGGCAAAAAAGCACGTCTTCTCCACAAGCACACGCTAAAGTAATAAACCACATAAAGCACACACCAAATGGAGACAAAAAATAGAGAAACAAGCAGTCTAATGTCATAATCAAAATATGGGATAACATACCACAAACTCATAAGATATAGCAGACCAAAGAGCTATGGTACATAAGATTAAGGTTGCAACATTAGGCATGTTCTCACAGAATGAGCCATAAACCAACAATAAAACAATAAGATGATAAAATAGTATGCCTTAGATACAGTTCCCAAATGTCTTAGTACAAAATAGTCTAAAAAGATAGATATGATCAACACCTAAAGAGTAAGGAACTAAAACATATAAGCTATATCTATGCTATCTTTGTCAATGGGATCATCATCAACATCATCACCGACTTCAGGCTCATAGTCCTCATAACCATTTGAAGGTGTAGTAGAGACATCAAAAATATCACCTTCATCTCTAGAGGAACCAACAAAGCCATCATCACAACCATCCTCAGATCCATCATCCTTTATGTCCTCATCATCATCAATATCATCCTCAACAACATCCTGGTCAGACGTCTCCTCATCGGTAGGAGGACCAAAACTACAACCGGGCCATTTAGCGTTCTTCTTGGACCAAGACATGCCATAAGCATGTAACTCATTTGCTTGCGAAAAGGAGGGAGAAGAAGTCCCAAGACTAGCAAGCAAGGTGGCAGTAGGACCAGTAGGTAGAGCCAGAGGAGGAAGCACACTAGGGGCAGGAACAAGTCCACCATCAGCAACATGTGTGGCAGTGAAAGCAGTAAGTGGAGGGGCTGGGTAGAAGTGACTGTATGCATAAGAGGCATAGTCACCGCCTAGGTATGGATGGTAGGAGGAGTAGGGAAGGATACATGACAAGTTCATGGTAGACATGATCTGGCATAGGTCCCAGTGGAGGTGTTCTTGAACCTGAAGGTTATATGCCTAGTGGTGTATCATGTAACCCATAAGGGCTTCATTTGACACTAAGAAAGAGGCACAGTCGGGTCAAGGTGGTGGAGGAGGTGGAGGTTCCTGGGTAGAGGTAGAGGTAGAGGTGGAGGCTCTAGGTTTAGTAGATGAGGTAGGAAGGAAAGTATTATTGATCATGGTCTCACTGATGCAAACACCTTTTTGACTTGCTTTGTAATGAAGAATGTAGAAAAGGGACTTCTGATTGGCAAAAGCAAAAAGACCATAGATCAAGGTAGGGTAGAGGTGGGTACCAAAAGTGTTCTTCCCAGAGTCAAAACATGTCATGTGGTGTAGAATGTAATGAGACCAATTGACTCCTATCTTCTTCAAAAGAAAGTACATGATTACATCTGTGTTTTCTACAATTTCCATTTGGTTCTTCTTTGGATGGACATTGCAGTTAGCAACCAGCAAAATTAGATGATTTTTGAGAGCCAGAGAAGAGGACAACAAGGTTGAATTCTTCCTATAGGGAACATTAGGCTTCTTCAAAACTTATAAACATATGGGCGAGTAAGTTCAAGGGTTTTGTATAAGGCCTCAGGTTCGAGTAGGTCATAATAATTATGATAATCTTCCCTCCGTGTGTCACTAACCTCGGTTCCATTGAAATAGACATTCAAGGAATATTCAGAAATGGTAAATTTTGTACCGACAATCATGGAAGTTAGAATAACCTGAGTATTAGGAGGTGGCACTATTGTGTCATAGATACATTTGAGATTCACTTAGAACTCACGAACTGCCTTAGTGATAGTTATGGAATTGTGAAAGGACAAGCATTCTACGCATAGTGCACCTAAGTGATGGGAAGAAAACAACTCTCCAACCTCCTTGATAACCGTCGTCGTGGTGAGGCGAGACTCAAACAAAGCTCTAAATGGAAAGGGGTTCCTAGGAAGGAGTTCCTCACAACGATTTAGGGCTTCATAGGAGGCAAAGGAGGTGCCATCAAAGGATAGGAGGCAAGGATTAGAAGCAGATGAGGTTGCTCCATCAGGGACATCTCTCTTTCTTTGATTGGATGCCATGGAGACGGATTGAGAAGCAAAAACAACTAAAGGAAGGAGATAACCTCACCAACAGGTCATCTGGCCACCTAGATGGATGTTGGAAGAGGCAAGGAGGGATAAATGAGGCAGCGGGAGAGGATGTGCAGACCTAGGGTTGGAGGTCAAGAGGGTTGGAGGTTGGGACCAATCAACTTTTCTCTAGCTGAGAGGGAGAAAATTCAACCAATATCCCTTTTAATTTTGGTCCACCCTATCGGTCAACCGAGTTTTGAGATTTGAAAACTTGACCGATCAGAATTTTCATGTGACCTTGTTCAAGGGATCGGTCGAGTTTGGAATTCGACCGATCAATAGTTTGTCCAAAAAGATGAAATTTTAATTCCTATCCTCTAGAGTGCAAATTAAATTTATTTCTTTATCCTATTAAGTATTTTAGACACATTGATGCACATTTCACTCATCATAGGGTACTATTTTGCGATAAAACATTCATTTGGAAAAAATACCCAAAATAAGCAAAATACAGCATGAAAACAAAACAACAATATCACATAGCAAGCAAGAGACAATCAATTTAAAGCAAGAAACATATAGGTAAGATAACAACTAGCTAGAAGGCATGTCAATATCATCAACAATAGTTATAAGCAATTTTGATCTAATAAAAACAATTTTGATCTAATAAAAGAAAATTGATCTCTAGCTAGAGGTTTAGTGAAAATGTCCGCAACCTGATTCTCTCTATCCACATGAGTGATGTAAAATATCCTTTTTGGTAATGTGGTCACAAAGAAAGTGGTGACAGACCTCTATATGTTTAGCTCTACTATGAAATATAGAATTGCAAGACAAGTTAATTGCACTAGTCTTATCACAATTGATAGGAGAAGCATAAAAATGAATGTAAAGTCTTCAAGCATTTGCTTCATCCATAGGTTTTTGGCACAACAACTTCCAACTACAATGTATTCAACCTTGGTATTTGAAAGAGCCACAATGCTTTGTTTCTTAAAGAACCAAGAAACTAGGCATGGTCCTAGGACGAAGCAAGTACCACATGTGCACTTTCTATCAATGAAACAACTTGCGTAATTAGCATCACTATAAGTAGTAAGAGTAAAGTCCCTTGACTTGGGATACCATAGTCTAACATTTGGGGTTTTGCCTAGATACCTCAAAATCCCCTTAATCGCTATAAGATGTGATTTCCTAGGACTTGATTGAAAGCGAGCACACAAGCCAACACTAAACATTATATCAGGTCTAGAGGGAGTTAAATAAAGTAAAATTCCAATCATATGTCTATAGAGCTTCTCACGTACCTTTTCTCCTTGCTCATCTTTGACAAGCTTGGTGGTGTTTGACATGGGGGTGTCCATTGTCTTGGTGTTCTCCATCCCAAAGTGCTCAAGTAGTTCACTGGTGTACTTGCCTTGGTTGATGAGGTTCCCATTTTTTGTTTGTTTGATTTGAAATCCAAGGAATAAAGTAATCTCCCCCATCATGCTCATATGAAAATCACTCTAATAAGAGGACTAAAATCCTTGCAAAGATCAAGGTCAGTTCTACCAAAGATAATATCATCAATATAAATCTGAATGATCAAGAAATTTCTAGAAGTGTGTTTAGAAACAAGGTAGAATTGAATTTTCCAATGATATAGCCATTGTCTAGCAAAAAGTTCTTTAGTTTCTTGTATCAAGATTGAGGTTCTTGTTTGAGACCATAGAGAGATTTTTGTAACAAATAAACATGGTTAGGCAAGTTATCATGTTCAAAGCTTAGAGATTGAGCAACATATACTTCCTCCTCAATTATACCATTCAAAAACACACTTTTAACATCCATTTGATAAAATAGAAAATTCTTATGACTAGAAAAAGCAAGCAAGATTCTAATTGATTCAAGTCTAGCTACATGTGCATATGTTTCATTAAAATCTATAACTTCACGCTGATTGTATCCCTGAGCAACTGACCTTACTTTGTTTCTTACCTCTTTCCCCGTTTCATCAAGCTTGTTGTGATAGACCCATTTGGTGCCAGTGATCTTTCTATCACTGGGTCTTCGCACAAAAGTCCACACTTGATTCTTCTTGAACTGTTCCAACTCTTCTTGCATGGGTAGGATCCATTCATAATTCTTGAGAGCTTCTTTGACATCTTTGGCTCAAGTTGAGTGATGAAGGTGTTGTATTCTTGTTATTTGTTGTAGACAGCCCACATCTTCATCATTTCAAAAGGATTTCCTTTAATGAGCTCTTTAGGATGATGCTTTGCAAAGCATGGGGTTGGATCCTTCTTTTCTTCTTCTTTTTCTTCTTCATCACCTAACACATCTTTTCTTTTATCAACAATGTTGAGTTCTTTTAAGTGAGGAATCAACTCATCTGCAACACCATCATTAACAACATTCTTGGAAATAGAGGGGTTAGTTTCAACAAATCTCTCATTAACAGATTCTTATACTTTACACAATTCAATGTTAAATACTCTATAAGCCTTACTGGTAGGGCTATAGCCAAGAAAGAAAGCCTTGTATGACTTCAGATCAAACTTGTCAAGGGAATCCTTTGTGTTCAAAACAAAACAAGGACAACCAAAAACATGAAAGAAATCAATGGAAGGATTTCTACCATGCCATAGCTCATAGGGGGTTTTCTTCAAAGAAGGATGAGTAGAAACCCAATTTTGCACAAAACATGAAGTACCAACGACTTTGGCCCAAAACTTCTTTGGAGTGTCATACTATAGAAGCATAGTCCTAGCCATTTCCTATAGTGACCTATTATTTCTCTCTACAACCCCATTTTGTTGAGGTGTTCGAGGTGAAGAAAATCTCTGTGCATATCCAAATTCCTCACAAAACTATTCAAACAAATCATTTTCAAATTCTCTCCCATGATCACTGTGGATATAAACAATATGGCAAGAAGCTTCATTTTCAACTCATTTGCAAAAAGTCAAGAAAACATTGAGATCACTTTTTGAAACTAGAAAGAAGGTCCAAGTATATCTAGAAATTCATTGACAATCACAAGACAATACTTTCTACCACAAAGAGATTGCATACACATTGGTCCAAATAGATCAATGTGAAGAAGCTCAAGAACTCTTTCGGTGCTAAGGACTCCTTGGGATTTGAAGGAGGACTTGGTTTGCTTTCCTTGGGTACAAGGTTGGAATTCCTCATCCTTTTCAAAATCCAATAAAGTCCCTTCACCAAATCCTTTTTTCTCAACTTATTTATTTGATGCATATTTACATGACCAAGCCCACGGTGCCATTAAGAAATATCATTCAAATTGGCAACAAGACATCTACAAACAATAGGCTTAATAGAGTCAATCACAATAATATAGAGATTACCATTTCTAGTTCCCTTATATATAACATTGTAGGAGAGGGAATCTAGAAGCAAGTATTCAAGTGAGGTAAAAAGAACAAGATAACCATTATCACAAAGTTGACTAACACTTATTAAATTGTGATGTAGCCATCTGCAAGAACTACATTATTGATGCATAGTGAAACATCTACATCACCCTCACCTATCACCTTACCCTTGTTGTTATCACCAATTATAATCAACCCTCCTTTCTTATTTGTGAATTTGTTGAAATGGATGATTTCACCAGTCATGTGCTTTGAGCAACCACTATCAACAATCCATTTTCCTTTTACCTGTAAGAAAGGAAGATGTCAGTTCCCAACTCAAACTTTGGGATCCAGTGTTAGCTTGGGCACCCGTTTCATCTTTGGGTTGGTCCCCTTCTGTCTATAAGGACACTAGTTAGAGTAATGATCATTACTCTTGCAATGTGCACAAACCATAGGGTTCTTAGAGACAGAAGACTCTCCATGGAAGATAGGAGGCCCCTTTCTATTTTTCTTACCCTTGTCCTTGCTTTTTCTCTTTGGATATCCCCTTACATATCCCAAACCACTTCTACCTTCTTGTTTAGTAGTGTGATCGAGAACTTCATTTCAAGACTTCTTCCACTTGAGGAATTTCTGCAAGGAAGCTCTTATCTTGTAATTATCATCACTAAGATCAATGATAGTAGAAGATAAGATAGCAAGATCATCTTGTGCATGAATTAAGTCGACCTACAAACATAGGGCTTTAGTAAGATAAGAATCTTTTTCTAAAGTAACACTAGCAACTTCATGACTAGGCAATAAAGGTCTAGAAGAGAGATAATTAACTTGAGCAAGAAATCTAGCATTTTAAGTTCTAAGAAAAACAAGCTCATCAAGATAGACTCTATTCTCATCTTTAGTAGCATCACAAGAAATCTTAAGATCATCATTTTCAATTTTAAGTAAAGCAAGCTTATCTACTAGGGCTTGGTTTTCTTCCTTAAGACTATTGATGTTCTTAAGGTAGATACCATTCTCTACTTCAACTCCATTGTATCAGAGCTCAAGGTCAAGAAACTACCCTTGTAAGGAATCGATGCTATCAGGATGCAACTTCTCATTTTTATCAAGAATGTCAATTTTAGCATACAAATCATCAATTATCTTTCCTAGTCTTTTCTTTTTAGACTTGCAATCAACATAAGATGAACGGGAAGCATTTAACATATCAATAATAGTTTCCTTGGATAACTCATGCAAGATTACCTCACTTATCTCACTTTCCTCACCAATGTCCTCACTTGTGGAGGCCATGAGTTCAATATGACATTCTTCTTGATTGGAGCTTGAGCCACTTGAAGAGGATTCTTCCCAAGCCGCATGAGTTGCATCCTTGCTCCTCTTATCCTTATCCTCCTTCTTTTATTTTCCTTACTTTTGTAGTCATCCTTCTTCTTGGGGCTTCTCTTATGGTAAGCCTTATTGGCCTTTGGGCATTCATTCTTTTAGTGCCCCTTTTGTACACATTCATAGCATCTAGGAGTTCATGATGAGGAAGACTTTCCCTTGAAGGGATTGCCCTTGGAGTAGTTTGCTTCATGATTACTAGGGCCATCATCTTTGCTTGAGGAGGGTGGAGAGGACCGAAAAACAAGTTGTTGTTGGAAAATCATTGCCCCCATTTGCACTTTGAAGTCATTGTTTGTTATGTTCTTTGATTCCTGCTCCTATTGGTTGTCATCTTCTTCTTGCTTGTCAAGCCTTGGCTCATAATCTTGAAGGTTTCCAATGAGCCCCTCAGTAGAAAAGTCACCAAGACTTCTAACTTCTTCAATTGAAGTCACCTTGGGTTCCCATATCTTAGGAAGAGACCCTGGGTTCCCATCTCTTGAAGGCACCTTGGGTTCCCACCTTGAGTTGATAGCCCCTCTATCCAAGGTGTGCCCCAAAGTAGTAAGGCCATTGATGATGATATTGAGTCTTGTTTACATCTCGACAACTCTTTCCTTCTTACTCATCTTGAAGCTCTCAAGAAGTCCATTGAGCATGTAGATCTTTGACTCTTTGACTTGTTGTGTTCCTTCTTAGGTAATTCAAAACTTGTTCCAAAACTCATGCGTTGTGTCCCAAGTTGAGATTTGGTCAAACTCGGAGGGAGTGAGGGTAGCATAGATGATGCTTATGGCCTTGGCATTGAGATGCGCCTTCTTGAGTGTAGCTTCATTCCTAGTAGCTACATCACATGTTGGATCCTTGTAGGGTGAAATCATCACCTTCCACATGTCTTAATTCATTCTTTGAATCTAGAACTACATCTGCCCATTTCCAATAGAGGAAATTGGTGTCATCAAAAATTAGGGGTCTCATGGAGAAGCCTCCCTCTAGGTTGAGGGACCCAAGTATGTTGCCCATCTTCTCATCTTATGGGAGATGTGTGAGAGAAGACTGTGGATTTGATACCACTTGTTGGATCGGAGGGCTCTAGAGGAGGGGGTGAATAGAGCTTCAAAGCTTGCACAAAAATAGTTAGACCTTCAATTTACTTCAACTAGGCATAATTGCAAATAGTGATTTTGATGGCAATCTAAACATGCATAGCAAGGATGAGAGAAATTGAAGCAACCAATGGAACAAGTTGTTAAAAAGTGACTCTCCTAACTAGGAGAGAGTTAGTCCACTACCTAAAGAGGTCAAGCTCTAGGATTTCTTAACCATGTCTACTCTTTATATTCACTTATAAGAGTTACAACATATGGCCTTCCTTTTCGGGGAAAAGGATACCTAGATTCCCTTTATGGTCAAGGGATCCAACAACCTTACAACCAAGGTCTTACCTATATAAGAGCTAGTCTTCTACCTCACCAAGGTCTTACCCACTCTTGCAGGTAGCTGGATGCCTTCACCAAGGAGAGCCCTTCTTGCAATGAGTCTTTTGCCTTGATAGATTTACCCTCTCAGCTCCTTGGATCTTCTACCGTGTCCTCCTCCTTCACTCAGATAAGCTTTATACACCTTCTTCTACATCTTGAAGAAGCTTGCACCTTCTCCTTCACTTGGATAAGCTTTCACCAAAAAGATCTTTGAGAAAGGGGTTGGGAAAGGAGAAGCTTGAGACCTTTACAAGAATACAACGAGGTAGCTCTCTCACACATATCCTATCTCACTCATAACGACAAATTGAAGTGTAATCAAGAGAGAGAATGGGGCTCAAGTGGACTAGATGCACTCAACTATAGCAAGGATCTTGAATAGCAAGAAGGACAACGTTGGAATGAACTCCAAGAGGTCCTATTTATAGTTGAGGGTGTAGTGTGGGAACACTTATGAACATTTTCTAGCAATTTTAAGGGTTGCAACAGATATAATTTCAACTTTTGCAACTCCCCAATGGATAGAATCACATTTTTTGCTTTTTTCGTACATCACATTTGATCGAGTTTCAATAAAAATAACTCGACCGATCACACTATGCTACAAAGCCAATTTAAACCATCAGTCGAGTTTGTCCTGGTGGAAACTCGACCGATCACACTATGTGACAAAGCCAATTTAAACCATCGGTCGAGTTTGTCATGGTGGAAACTCGACTGATCCACTTAAATTAGTTTTGGTCTATAAAGGGATTGGTCGAGTTCTTTGAGTGTGCAACTCGACTGATCAACATCATTCTCAAAATGCATTAAGGATCAGTCGAGTTTGTAACTCGACCGATGACCAACTTGTATGAATTTTATGAAATGAATTTTAAGTGATCAAATGTTCAAATTAAGTGGCCTTGATTTTTTCTCATCTTAGTTACAAGTAATATCTTCGATATAAATGATTACAAAAAATATCTAATGTGATTTGGAGTGTTTTTCAAAAATGTGCATTTGGATTGCTTTTGACTTGAACTATAACAAGCTTGGGCTTGATCGATTTGATCCTTTTCATGTACCTAATTCCTGAAATCAATCTCAAACAAACATATTAGATACATATGAATGGAATGGTTAATTCATTATCAACATATGGACAATGTGTAATACTTACTTCAATAGGATGTAAATCAAATCTAAACTCATGAGTTAAAAAGGGATGACCATTTTCTCTCTATAATTGCATATTTTGGTTGTTGCTAGAATAATCCAAATTGTTGTTAACATCTTTGTGTGTGCATGATAAGTAGACCTGTCAAACAGGTGGGTGGGTTGGATTTGGGTTGAGTCATTGCGGGTTTGGTTCTTGTGGGTGCAATTTAAAAAAATGAAATGTTAAACAGGTGGGGCAATAGTACACTGAACCTTTCCTAGCGGGTTGCGGTTCCACAACGGGTGCCCATTTGCCATATGTACAGTAACAAAGATGCTGCTACTTGCTTCTCTATAAGAAAAAAGTAGAATGGTTCATAAATAAATTTTCCACATAGACACAAAATAGTGGGAGAAACCGTAATGTTTCATGTCAAATAAAATGATATAATTATCATTATAACAACACTTTATTTTTTTGTTTAATATTATAAATTACTAACACAGCACACCCTTATGGTTATGTACTAAAAAATTAGCATAGAAAGAATATTTTACGTGAATGAGTATAAAACATGAAAATCTATATATTCATGGACATAAACAACAATTTAGAACACATATACTTTTTTTCATTAACAGAATCAATATAACAAAACATATCAATCACGACCTTTAGACTTTGACCTTTTACAATGTATACATTACACATAACTGATTTAGGTAATTTATAAATGTGTGAGTGTGGCATGTATTAAGCTTCATACATATATTATATTTATATCATATATTTATTATAGTTACTGGATCATCCATGGGTAGCCCTACTAATTAAATTGGTGGGTATGAATTTGGAAATTTCCAACATACACTAAATTTCTTGACCCAAACCCAACTTAAATGGGATGACTCACGTCCCCCATGTATTTTGACCCAGTTTGACAAGTGCAAGGATAATGATTCCAAATCAAACAATCTTGCGAAAAATAACAATATTTCAAGATCAAAAATCTTGTAAAGATTGACTACATTTTTCAAAATCACATAGTCTTGATAACATTAAAACATTTTTCAAAATCAAACAATTTGCAAAGATTAACAATTTTTTTCTTGAAAAATCAATGATATTTCCGAACCAAAAGCTCTTGCAAAGATTAAAAATAGTTTTTTAAAATCAAACAATCTTGTTAAGATTAACAATATTAGTCAAAACCAAACAATTTTCAAAAATTAACAACCTCTTTATAAATCAACAATCTTACAAAGATTAACAAACTTTTCAAAATCAAACAATATTTAAGATATTAACAATATTTTCCAAATCAACAACCTTTCAAAGATTAACAATCTTTTCAAAATCAAATAACCTTTCAAATATTAACAATCTTTTCAAAACCAGACAATCCTCTAATTATTACTAATCATTTAGAAACCAAACAGTCTCTCAAAAGTTCATTGTTTATTCAAAACCAAACAATCTTTAAAAATCAAATAATTCTTCAAAGATTAATAGTCCTCTCAAAATAAATCAATCTCTCAAAGATTAACAATTTAATAAAAAAACCAAGAAAACTTTCAATGGTTGATAGTATTATTTGGATTAACAATTTCAAAATTAAAAAGACATTTTCAAAAGTCAAACGATATCTAAACAAGTAAAGATATTTTCTGCTAAACTATTTTGAGACTCTGTCGATCCAGATGGTTCTTCAAATGTAACCCAGATCTCACTTCTCAATGTCTAGTCTGCCCATTACCATGGTCTTGGACTATGACCTAACTAGACCTTTTAGATTCTTTCATGTCTATATTTATGGTCCTAGAATATGACCTAAAATTAGATCACAATACCCCTTTTACATTCATATCTATGTGGTCCTGGGCTACAACCTTAAACTAGACCACAACCCACTCTTAATTTCATCATCAATTTGAAGATGCTAAGACGAGGTTCCCTCCTTGTTGACCTCTTAGCATTTTCAAAGGGAAATAATCCCCATAAGGAACTCACCAAATTAGGGAGAATATGTTGTCATGGATGATGCCAAGGGTTTCAGTTTGGGAATCACACTGGATAAGGAAGCCCTGAGAAAAAGAGTGCTTGATTGAACATAGTCACTAGCCCATCAAAATGCTACACGAATTATGATCAACCACCCTATTCCAACCTCCCCATTCTTTTGAATATTCTGATGCTCACCTGAGGAGTGTCATGCCTCTTTAACCTTGTAAGACCATCCATCATCTTACTTTATACACTAGTAAATATACCCGACCATGGCATTGGAAAATGTATCTCATGTTAAGACTAAGGAATCCAATCCATCTTACCCAAGGTAGGGACATGTTTGGTCATTTAAAATATAAAAAGAGAAATAACTATCACAAGAATCCTCACTTCCATGAGAATAATAAAGAACATTAAGTATCCTTTTTTGGGCATCTCCTAAACTAAAGGGGAAATCCTGATGTTTTTGTGTGTGTAGAGGGATGCATCCCAAAGAACAAGCTATAATATTTCGTTGGTATTACACCCTTCTTTTGAATCTTGTTGGTCCAAATTTCAGGATGTCATAGGTAGAACAAGGAACCCATACTTCACTCAGTCCCAAAAACGATTGACCTAAATGGCCAACAGTTGTAGTGCTGATCAACAATCCAATAGTGGTGCCAAAGGGGATGCCAGAAGAAACAAGTAGGACAAGCATGTCAGAGGTGAATAGCCCAAAGAAGCCCCAATGATGCTTGATGTTTTTGAAGCCCCTCAATCATGCACATCGTAGTAGCTGACAAACACAACCTTTTAGCCCCCACCAAGCATAGGCTATGCCAGAGGGTTGCATCATCCAGGGTTCTCTAGACAAGGAGCTTCAAATGCCAACTGGTCAATGCCATTCTTTTTGTATGGCATGTACAACCCCCATCAACCTCAAATAGTACCCTTACTTCCAGGGCCATACTAATGTCCACTGTTTGTGAATGTCAGGGCAGTCCCAGTGTCTCCATAAGTAGTGACACCCATCTTGATCCTTGAGGGTGAGGTTGATGAGACAAATAAGGAAGGTGAAGTTGAAGCTATAAAAGAAGGTCCTAGAGATGTGTAAAAGGACAACACGACTGTGAGGTTCAAGCATAATACATGAATGACTGATGACTCACTCCCATCCCACATTCATTCCATCCACTATCACACTCTTGGTACAATACATATGTGGGAGAATGCATGGATTCCCTCCACCACTGTACACAACTTGACCAACAGACACCAATCCTCTAGTGATAGTAGCAGTGTTTGCCACCAGGAAGCCACAATTCCCAAACATATAGCCGCATACCCCATCCCGCTTAAGATTTTGTTGAAAATCAAGAAACTAGAAGGGAAGGACCTAAGCATGGTGAAACAAGCAAGAAAAGGTCCATTGATTAGTATGATTGGAATGTAGACCAAGTACCCACCCAGGAAGACCTAGAGGCACTACTGTAGAAGATAGAAGAAAGATTCTCCTAGTTTGTTGGAGGATGGAGGGAGTAAGTCGCTCAGATCGAATTCAAGCTTATATATAAATAAGCCCTAGAAATGGTGTAAAACAAAAATATCATCTCTTACAACCATGTTGTCCTTAAAAACGTACAAAACATTCCTAGAACTAATCCAGGAAGGGGTTTAGATCAAAAATTCCAACAAAAGAGGGGTCTATCAAAACATAGGACTAACCTTCACTACTACAGAAATAGCTTATAACGTCACATTTAGAGGCGTCAGTTGTATCAAAAAAACTTACTCCGAAACCCTACAATGTCGGCTGAAAGCACAAACCAACATCTATATGTGAAGACCGGCCAAACACGGGTATCACTTTTTATTTAGCGTCGGTTGCTCAATAAGAAACCGATGCCTAAAATCGCCCTCCAAATCCAAATTTTCCAGTACAAAAAAATTACCTCCAAAATTTCACATACGACGTCGGTTGTTTACCAAATAACCGACAACTAAAGGTTTTTTGCGATATAGAAATCGGCCCCATTTTTGTCGTCAGTTTGCTTACAATAACCGATGCAGATGTGTGTTCGCGTGCTGTCCCTGGGAAAAGTTTTACCCCCCAAATTACCCAATTGGCGTCAGTTTTTTATGGCAACCGACAAATATGGTCGTAATTTTTTTTGTCGGCATATGTAAATGGACGTCGGTTTTTCTAGTTGAAACCGATAACTATGATTGAACATAGGTGTCGGGTTTTTTTGGTGAACAACACTGTTGGATCTTAGGTGTCAGTTTCTGAAACAACCGATGATGATGGTTAATTTAATAGCACCCACGAAATAGACTCTTCCCCATTCTCTATTTCATCATGATTTCATTTAGGTCTGGCGATTCTCTTCTCAATCGCTCTTCTCCACCACTGCTACTGGTTTCCTACCACAGGTCCTCCTCTTCCTCACCGGTCCTCTGTGGTTTGTCGCCGCCGATCCTCCTCTTCCTTGCCGGTCCTCCTCTTCCTCGCCGCTGCTGTTGGTTCTCCACCGCCGGTCCTCTGCAGTTCTGTTATCCTCTAGCCAGAGTGCCTCCGCTTCCCCTCTTCCTCACCGGAGCCAACGCCGCCACTTCCCGTCTTCCTTGCCGGACCCGCCTGAGCCCGAATGCTACTCCTCCATCTGCTCTACCTATTACTGCTCCTCCATCTACTCTGCAACTGCTCCTCCTCCATCTGCTCTTCCTCCGTCACCTTGGAAGGTAGGCAGTAAAGAATTTTGCATGATTAATATATATTATATGAAACGAATGGGTGCTTTTATTATTTTTGCACTTCTATTGATACTATATGAAATGAAATAAATGTTTGTGCAAATAAATGTTAGGAACATGAATCCATATTGTATGATGTAGAATGTGATGATAATGCATGAGCTAGTTTGAAATTTTGAAATCAATTATGAATGATAGGATACCTACATTTATGTTTAATTATGAATCCATATTATATGATGTAGAATGATGATGATAATGCATGAGCTGGTTTGAAATTTTGAAATCAATTATGAATGATATGATACCTACATTTATGTTTAATTATGAATCCATATTGTATGATGTAGAATGATGATGATAATGCATGAGATAGTTTGAAATTTTGAAATCAATTATAAATGATATGATACCTACATTTTATGTTTAATGATTATCTTGTTGACAAAATATGCATTTATATTTGAGACGTTGAAATCAATTATGCTATCGTAAATCAACCTAGGATATGAATGATGAAACTAGGATCGCTGGTATAGGAATGATAACACATGTATTTGTTGGTCTAGAAACCCGTCCAAGATTTACTCATTAGGAGTAAGTCTTGGATAGTCCCCAGTTTGTGACTATTCTTGAACACCTAATCTCACTTAGGATGTAAGTGTATAATGTGTATTGGGTTTTCAAGAAAATTTCGGCAACATCTCCCCGCCGTTCTCCAAGTAAGTGTATAACGTGTATTGGGTTTTCAAGAAAATTTCGATAGCATTTCCCCGTTTGTTCTCTAAGTACATATGTACTTGGAGAACGGCAGGGAAATGCTGCCGAAATTTTCTTGAAAACCTAAGACACATTATACACTTACTAGTGAGATTAGGTGTTCAAGAATGGGATAGGTGGTACACATTTATTATATATGAATGATGAATCTTGGATTGTAGGTATAAGAATGACAACATACATGCATTTGTTGGCCTAGAAACCTGTCCAAGATTTACTCATTAGGAGTAAATCTTGGATAGTCCCCGGTTTGGGACTGTTCTTGAACACTTATAATCTCACTTAGGATGTAAGTGTATAATGCGTATTGTGTTTTCAAGAAAATTTCGGTAGCATTGCCACATTTGTTCTCTAAGTACGTATGTACTTGGAGAGAAATGGGGAAATGCTGTCAAATTTTTTTTGAAAACCCAATACACATTATACACTTATTAGTGAAATTAGGTGTTCAAGAATGGGATAGGTGGTATACATTTATTATATATAAGACCTTAAACCCTAAACTTTTAACCATAAACCCTAATCTTTTAACCCTAGACCCTAATCTTTTAACCCTAAACCCTAATATATACTTGTTTTCTCTTTGATCATAGAATGGATAGATCATGGATGTCCATTCCAAATAACTACACCCCAGAGTTTATTTCTGGTCTTGATCAGTTTATTAGATTTGCCGAGGAACATAGGAAACAACTTGTAGATAGGTTCTACTGTCCATGTAGGCATTGCGGTAACAACTTGAAAGTCAGCACTAGTGACGAAATCAAAAGTCATGTCATGTGCAATGGGATTATACAAGGCTATATAGAATGGCACTGGCATGGAGAGATTTCAAACCTGAAATCAGTGGATGTTGATAGTAGTGCTTGTGTGGAAGAAGAAATTGCCTCCGATGATATAGATATGAACGAACTAGTTCCAGTATACATCGTTGATGCGATGCTGGATAGATGTGGGGTAGAGCACACTGATCCACCTCCCATGTTTAGAAACATTGTGCATGATGCTGAGATGCCGTTATACATAGGTTGTACTAAGTTTACAAATCTTAGCACTGTATTGAGATTGTATAAGCTAAAAACTAACAATAGATGGAGCGACAAAAGCTTCACGTCATTGTTGTCTTTGTTGAAAGAAATTCTTCCTGAAGGAAATGAGCTGCCAATCTCAACATACCAGTTAAAGAAATTATTGTGCCCAATGGGAATGGAGGCCAAGAAGATACACACATGCCTGAATGATTGTGTATTATTTCAAAAGGACTATGTGGAATTGAAAGATTGTCCAAAATGTGGTGCGTCAAGGTATAAATTGATGACTTCGGGGGAGTCCAAAACTGGTTCTCCTGCCAAGGTGATGTGGTATCTACCTATAATATCACGATTTCAATGCTTATTTGCCAATCTGATAGATGCAAAGAATTTGAGGTGGCATGCATATGTTAATAAAAATAATGATGGGATCCTACGACATGCGTCTGATTCCCCACAATGGAAGAAGATTGATTTATTGTACCCTAAATTTGGTGAAGAAGTCAGGAATCTAAGGCTTGGGCTTTGTACAGATGGGATGAATCCGTACAGGACATTGAGCAGCCAACATAGCACTTGGCCAGTTATGCTTGTTATATACAATCTTCCTCCCTGGTTGTGTATGGTTGTATATGAAAAATAAGTACGTTATGCTGTCGTTGTTGATATCGGGCCCTAAACAACCTGGAAATGATATCGACATTTATCTTAAACCTCTAATTGATGAATTAAAGAAACTCTAGGGTGAAGGTGTGATGACCTATGATGCTTCATGAAGAGAGACATTTCGTTTGCATGCTATGTTGTTTTGCACTGTTAATGACTTTCTAGCATATGGAAATTTGTCTAGATATAGTGTCGAATGATCTAAAGCGTGTCCTATATGTGAAGAGAACACTGATTCAATATGACTAAAACATGGAAGCAAGATTGTATATCTTGGTCATCGAAGGCTTCTTTCAAAATTCCATCCGTATCGTAGGTTACACAAAGCATTCAATGGACGGATGAGGAACGGAGTGCACCTAAACCTATACCAGGGGAGGTTGTTTATGAAAGAGTAAAAGACTTTTCCAATGAATTTGGTAAGAGATCACAATGTACCATGGCCACATGGAGTGACAAATCTTTATTCAAGAAGAAGTCAATATTTTGGGATCTTCCTTATTGGAGTTCTTTGGCAGTCAGGCATTGTATCGATGTCATGCACGTTGAGAAAAATGTCTGTGATAGCATCATTGGTACTCTGTTGAATATACCAGGTAAGACTAAAGATGGGATAAAATCCAGAATGGACCTATGTGAAATGGGAATAAGGACAGAATTAATAGAAGTAGATATTTGCGATCGGAGAACATACTTACCTCCTGCTTGTTACACATTGTCTAGAAAGAGAAGAAAGCTTTTTGTGAATGCTTGGTAAATGTTAAGGTGCCACATGGTTACTCATACAACATCCGTAGATTGGTATCAATGAAAGATCTGAAGTTGATAGGTCTTAAATCTCATGATTGTCACACTCTAACGCAACAAATATTGCCCATGGCAATTCGATCTATATTGCTGAAGCATGTAAGGTTTGCAATCACCAGACTTTATTTCTTTTTCAACAGTCTGTGCAGCAAAGTTATTGACCCTGATACTCTCGATAAATTGCAAAGAGAAGTGGTTGTTACCCTATGTCAGCTTGAGATGTATTTTCCTCCTTCGTTCTTTGATATCATGGTACATCTTGTTGTCCACTTGACTAGGGAAGTGAAAATGTTGGGACCAATTTTCTTGCATTGGATGTATCCCTTTGAACGATACATGAGCATTTTTAAAGGTGATGTTCGAAACTGTTATCGGCCTGAAGGGAGTATTATTGAGGGTTATGTGGTGAGAGAGGTTATGGATTTTTGCAATGACGTTCTGAGTGGTAATGACACTCCTGTTAATGACAAGAATATTGAGGAGCATTTTGGCAAAGGAATTTTGGGATCACGAATGAAAGTAATCCGTCGTGAGCATTTGGAATAAGGTCACTTGTATATTTTACACAACATCGACAAGTGAGTGTTTATATTGAGGAACATACCAATTTCATCAAGAGATAATATCCTCGATCCAATTCAATGTGGCTTGCTACAGAGCATAACAAGACATTTATTAAGTGGTTTGAAGATAAAATATTACATCAACTATCTCAAACACCAGATAATCTTACTGAAACTATCAAATGCCTCGCCTTTAAACCAAAATTGAATGTTATATCTTATGAAGGGTTTGACATAAATGGATTCTCATATTACACAAAGCGTCAAGATGATAAGAGTGTCGCCTAAAACAGTGGGGTCACCCTTCAAGCGTCTTCATTGTTTTTTGCAAGTGCAAAGGATAAGAGTCCACATGAAGCTAAAATGTCATATTACGGTGTCATTAAAGACATATGGGAGTTTGACTATGTAGATTTCATAATTCCGCTCTTTAAATGTAATTGGGTTGATAACACCAAAGGAGTTATAGTGGATGAATTGGGTTTCACATTAGTGAACTTTGAAAATATTGGCGAGAAGGGTGAACCATTCATATTGGAATCACAGACGAAATAAGTATTTTATATCGATGATCCTACAAATGATAAATGGTCAGTTGTTCTTCATGGTAAAAGATAGTTCATTAAAGATCCTATAGATGAAGAATAGTACTATGATAAGTATGATGACTCCAGCCCATTCTCAGTTGGGTTGCCAACACCACCAAATATTGAAGCTAATGATGACTTGTATGTGGGTAGAGATCACAATGAAGGATTGTTAATTGATAAAAGATCATAATTTTAGAGGCATGCATGTTTATATTTTTTATATGTTTTTTTCTTCTGAATGTGAACTTTACAATGTGAATGTGAACTTTACAATGTGAATTACTTTACAATGTGAATGTGAACTTTAGAATGTGAAATTTACAATGTGAATTAATTTACAATGTGAATGTGAACTTTCAGATGGCTGAGCATTCATATGATGACCGTGTTGATGATTACCGTGAGGGTGAGGACGTCAATGTGTCGCCTCACAATGTAAGTTTTAAAATTATATCCCTGAGGTTTATATCTATATGTTCATTTATAGTTATATCATGTAAGTGTGTTTTTTTGTCAAATTTTAGGTTGGTGATGTACCCCCTGAAGAAATTGGGGCACTTGATGAGCAGCAAAAAAATTTGTGAAAGTGAGGGGCATGACAATGATGAACAAGTTACTACAACAAAGGGGCAATGGACCCATACTAGCTATGGATTTCGATCATGTAGGAAATCCAGTTGGAGTGAATCACAACTCATTTATTTCATATCTTGGGGTTCTTACTCGCAACCATTGTAGTCCTAACATAGAATCCTGGCATAAAGTTCCTAAGGGAAAGAAAGACTTAGTATGGAAGGAACTATGCATGAGTTATTATTATTTGCAATTCTATTTTTGTAGATTACTAATTTTTAGGATACTAGTTAATAGCAATTCTATTTTGTAGAGTATATTTAATCTGGATGAAAAGATGCATCGTAAATGTGTGATGAACCGATGTGGGAGGGTCCTAAGGAACTATAGGACAAATCTCACCCGAGATTACATACATGATGCTGAGAAGAGGTTCTTAATTGATTTCCAATTCTAGACATTGATCACTTTTTGACTAACTCTACACTAATAATTTTTGTTTGTATTCTCTTTAAAAAATAAATTTAGGAAGAAAGCAGCCACTGAGCAATGGAACTACCTGGACCCCAAAGACTGGGAGGAGTTTGTTACCCGAAGAAAAATGGATGAATTCAAGGTATTAAGCACCACTCCCAATTTAATTAATATATGTTCTTATGTATTCACCTATTCAAGATTAACCTTTAGTGTTACTAACCAAATCAATGTTCTTACTAAAAAGGCTATTAGCGATGCTCAAAGAGCAAGGCATGCATTGAATGTGCATAACCACACAATGGGTCCAAGAGGCTATGCATGCATTCACCAAAGACTACAGGCTGAGTCTACTGCTCAGTCTGCTGCTACTCAGGAGACTGCAAATTCCTCTACTATTGGTCCCGCACCTCTGCCTCGTCATGCTATGTGGATAGCTGGGAGGCAAAACAAGAAGGGAGATATAACGAAGCCCACAACTACTGAGGTGACTAAAAAATGGTAAAATTCAACTCTTCGAGAAATCGACATTGATTATTATTATGTTTACTTACCAATTTCTATTGATGGAGATTAGCAGAAGCTTCACGAGCAGAGGAAGGAAGGCAAGTTCATCCCTGAGGGCACAAGGAATGAATTGACAGTTGCACTTGGTAACCTAGAGCATCCTGGACGTGTTAGGGGTGCAGGCACTGGTGTGGGCATAAAAGCGTTCTTTAGGCCATCAAAATGCAAATATGTCCCAAAAGCAGGACTATCAAATGTTGAGGTAACCTATTCCTTTTTTAGAATGTTATTGCGAAAGGGAATTCAATAATCAAAAGCTAGCATTTCTTTTGTCCATGTATAGGTAGATGAGTTAATTAATAGGAGAGTCGAGGAAGCACTTGATAAGAGACTCCATGAAGCAATTAGAAAGTGGTAGGCGTCTCAGCCTACCACTCATACAGTACCTGTGGCATGCCACTCTTCTCCTACTGTAGAGGTGGTTGAGAGTAATCCTATAGACCCACTACCTAGCACATCCCCTGTAAGTATTTTTATGACATATATAGTAGCTAGTCTTTTCAAGATGATATGTTTATGTCTATATGTATATAACATTCTTTACGTAAATTTGTAGGGGTTGAAGCCATGTTGTCTAAAAAGTCAAGAATATATCGTTGCAGAGGTACAAGCTTACCCAACCCTTCCAGGGGACATGTTTCATGGGACTCTATTACCAGCTGGTGCGGTTCGAGTGAGCTTGATACATGTACTCCCCAATTGGAGGGATATTCCATTGCCATATGCCCACCCAGATTTTGAAATGCTTGGTGAGGCAGAAGGCAGAGTGATAATGTGGCCCAAAGTGGATGTCGTCTATACTAATATTGTATGGTAAATTTACATTATATTAATTTGTTAGTGTCTATATATGATTCAATTGAACTGAAATTATATATACAGGTCAAAAGGAAGACACCCACTACATCTCGGCCTCCACCTCCACCTCCTGAAGTACGAAGTTGGCTTCCAAGGGACCTACATGCCTCGTTAGGTCCTAATTGTAGGGGTATGGTAGTATGGATAGGCGAACATGATCCAAATTGCCCTATAAATGTTTCTATTCCAGAGGATGCTTCCAATCAATCATACGATAACAAGCTATTTATATAAGATATTTTGGAGTTGTTTCGTTATGATTGGCTGAATACATCTGTGATAGAGCTATGTATATGGTGAGATCTTGTTTATACATCTATATAACTTGTTTTATATACGGTGATCTGGTTTCTTATATATTAATGCATATGTAATACATGTTTTACAACCACTTACACACGATATGTACAAATTTTTTGTTTTCCCATGTGGGATTTTTGGTTCCATCTTTGATTAGTATTATAGATAAAGGCCTTTCTTTAGCTACTTCACACTGCTGTGCTGCTTTTAAATATTTTGGTAAAAAAAGAAGATGGTGATAATAGCTCCATTCAATGTCGAGTAAGTTTACTTTGCTTATAATTTGGACTTAAGAAAATTACATTTTTATTGTGGATTTTTAGTTATTAATTTTTAACTTTCTTACCTATAGTGGTAGGCATTGGGAGTTACTAGTTATTGTCCCCAAGACGTTCACGGTCTATTATCTAGATCCTGTGGGGAATGAATTGAATACATTATATGGACACACGATGAAAAGGCCATTATTCCTGTGAGAAATATTTCATATTTTTATATCCGTTAACATATGTTATTACATTACTATTTAATTATGTAATTTAATGTGTTACATTAACATGTAGGGCTTTACATGATCTTAAAAGAGCTGGTGGAAAGGTCCCCAAGAAAAAGAATCAACCGCTAATTTGGGAGAATGTGAAAGTAATTTCCTGACTCCAATGTATATATTATTTATGTGAACTGTGCTTATTTGTATTTTTGAATATTTTGTATGTTTCAATTTATAGTGTGCTACACAAGACAATGACTGGGCATGTGCATACTATGTGATGCGATTTATGGACCTAATTATCAAACATGCCACAATGGAAATCGATACCATATATCAGGTATTATATATAGTCTCATTAGATAATATGAAATATATCAATCTTATTATATATTATTAATTATATATATACGCCATTCTCTTTGTAGGTGTTTAAAACTGACTTCACTACAGGTGGAAAGTTATTAGATGTACACACTCCCTATATGATGGAATACTTAAATGATGTAAGAGAACAATGGGCAAAAGCCCTACAAGTAGTGAGAATTTTTAAATATGATTGGGATACTGATGGTGATAATGACGATGATAAATAAAGAATGAAATTTCTAAACTTTGTTATCATAATTATTTTTGTGTGAATGTGAATGAATTTTTCTAAATTGTCATGTGTGAATGTGAAGATGATCAATACATGAATGTTTCTACATGTGTCTGAATGTGAAAAGAGATGAAATGAATGGAACTGTAGGTTGCTAAATGTATGTGAAAATGGAGGAAATTTGAAATGGAACTACTGGTTTCTACATGTGTGTGATGAAAAATAATATGAATTAAATGTGCTTATACATGTGTGTGATCATAAATTGTTGTCCATCTTGTTAATTTTGTAGGTTTGTGGCCTGTTGTTGGCCGATATCAATGGATGCTGTAAACCTGTAGTTCAGAACTGAACTACAGGTTCTGCATCCTGATGACCATCCATACAACATGCCTGCAAACTGATAAGAAAAAAAAATAGAACATAGGCATCGGTTATTAGTATAAAATCGACAACAAAGACATACAACGTCAGTTATTAGCAAAAAACTGATGTCTATGTGGCTAGGTAGTGTCGGTTATATATAAAAACTGATGCCGATGGTGCCCTTGCTGGCGCTTATTGGTGGCGGGAAGGGTTATGATGTCAGTTTTTGTGAAACACCAACGTCTTTGACCTGGATATAGTGTCAGTTTTATTAAATAATTGACACCTATAGTGCCCTTGCTGGCATGTTTTTGGTGGCAGGAAGGGTTATGGCGTTGGTGTTAAAACCGACGCTGAAGGTTTTGACTTTTAGTGGTGCGCACTTGGGTTTCGCTTTGAAACTGATGCCAAAGGCCTTAAATAACCGACACTAAAGGTCAGTTCTGTACTAGTACTTTCACACTCAGTACACTGCCACCACATCCAGTTAGAAATCCAAGAGGACAAAGACTAAAGGTTTAGAGTTGATAGTGGGAGTAGTGCTTATTCCATCCAGTAATAATAAGAGACAAAAATAAATGGTTGTGCAAATATCTCTAAGTCCAAGCCCAACCATCACATGCCACCACTGCCATGGTGCCACAACAACAATAAGATTATACAACATCGCCCAAATATCAACCACACTATTTGTTGCTGTAATATTTGTGGCCGATGAGCAAATTCTACAGGTACCCGCCATCTCTGTTCCAACCGTCTATGCATCAAGCAACAATAAGAAACCCTCCTATGAAAAGTAACCTGCCACCTCCAGCAAAACTAAAAACATGGATCCTACATCATAAGAGACTCTCAGGATAGAAAGGAAGTTCACTCCACTAGGAGATTCCCTTAGTTCCATCCTTCTAGATCAAGCATCTACAAAACTTTCCTTCCATTACATTGCCACCAAATCATGTGTTAAAGAATTACAATGCCAATTCCTTTTAAGACTTTCACCAAGCCAAAGGGCACAAGATATATTCATGCCTTATGCTCAAGCGTGCCCTACCAGACATGAACAAAGCTGACAAAGACAACACAACTGCACCAGAGGAGATTTCATTGTCTTCTAACATTATCACTATCATATCATCACCATAAGAGATGACACAAAGGGGCTTCCCTTCCTTGGGATCAAGCAATCAAGATTTGGTCCTAAAGTACATGGATCTTTGCCTCTATCCAATACAGGAAGCCAAACAACATACTAGGAGATCACCAAGGGCAAAAAGGGTAGGATGTGGGTTCCTAAAGTGCTTATCTTGACAAAAGCTCAACAAACTTTAGATCCTCACCCCACAATGGTGGTACAATATGAAGTGCCTAAGCCATCAATGGCACCATGGATGGACCAAGATATCATCCCTACAGAGACCCCTTTACCCCTCAATAGGATGAAAGAGAAGGTGACAACATATGTAGGAGTCCCACCCAGACACCAGAATAAGGGATAAGCAAAGTATTCATTCCTACAATAAATACCAAGTAACCCACTCATGAGCTTTGTAAGATAATCAATCTATAAATCTTGGACATAATTTAGTTTCTAGAAGAATTTGAAGGAGAAGTGTCCTTGGATGAAGTAACGCAAAGCTCCCCTTCACATCCAGAAGCAGTTATGAAGACACTTGAAGCGGATTACGTCTCCAAGTATGTAAGACTGGGAACACTTTTTTCCACCATTGGGTTAATCAGCACCCCACGCCTGGTCTTGTTTTGTGAAGGTGAGATTCCTATTGGAGGAAGTCACAACAAGCCCATGTTGATCATATATAAGGGGCTCAAGATTACTTCTTGGTTTTTTGACAATGGATCATGCCTCAACATATGTCCCCTCAGTACACTTATTAACCAAGGAAGGGACCCTTTCAACCTACAAGCAATAATAAAGAAATAAACCTCCTTTAATAGGGTAATCAATGATGTCTTGAAGATATCACCCTCAAGCTACAAATCAGACCATAGACTTTTGTCGTCTTGTTTATGGTCATGGAGTTAAGTACCTCTTTTGACCTCCTCTTGTGAAGATCGTAAATTCATCACAAGTAAATGGTTTCCTCATCACTACATAATAAGTTGAAATATTGATTGCGACATGCAATCATCATAGCCCAGGACGATAGCCCCAACACCATAACCAACATTGAGGAAGATGATATCTAATTTTTCTTTAAGACGCTACATATCACTAACATAAACATAAGCTATGTGCCACCACAAAGAAGGCTATCTCACCATATCCCATACAACTCTCCATTGTTTACCCAATGGTTGTAGGAGATACACATATGTCTGGATCAAGGCATGCCATCCAAATGCTACGTATGTGCATTAATTGTCAGATTCCTCCAAGACAAAGGGGGTTGGGCCTAGGATCCTCTAGACCATCTTATGCATGACATTGGATCACCAGGTGGGATTCGTATTAGAAGCTCACAATATTGTGGCCCACTACAAGAGACTTGACTAGAAGAGGCTACCTCAACTATCTATTGTTGACTCGGGGGCTGAGCAGAGAAGCCAGACACATCATGCTAGATGAAGAGTGCAAACTCAGGGTACTGTTTCATGGGGCCTTGGACCCGAGCATAAAGGTCCCCGTCCATATTTTCCATGCACTGTACATGTAATCAAAGAAGATCCAGTCATTTCTAAGGCTATCGTCCCTAGGAAAAAATGTCCTACCTCATCAAAGAGGTCCACGATGATGACAAACAAAACTACCCCAAGCATGTCGTTGACATAAGGGATATCTCCCTCGTTACTAAAGAAAACAATGGTGTTTGAACCATCCACAATAGTCACTAGTTGGAAGATAAGATCATCCCTATAAAAAAGGAAGCAATCAAGCTTATCCCTATTCTTACAATTGACCAGCCATGCCCAGAGCACCCCAATGTTGGAGAAAGCAATAAACATTACCACAATGATCACATTAGAAAGGTGAAAATCACCAACCCTACACCTAAAGACATGAAGTCAACGTATTATATAGTCAGTTATGATCCTCTTTGAATCTTCCCCAGTTGACCAAGCCAAGATGGCTCTGACATTATATGTTCAAAGGCATGGAGAAAGACAATGACGTCTAGTGGGAATACTTAAAATACACCTAGGACATGGTTGAAGGATGGGGGGTCAACATTATTTTCAACACAGAAGCTGTAAAAGGCCCACAATCCCTCATCTACCCTATGAGAAAACTAAGGAGGTCTAGAATTGGTGTGTAGATGAGTGCAATGTTTTGAGTACAAGGTCACCTCCCACACCCAAAAAAATCCCATTATAAGAATGACACCTTTATGTGTAGAGATCCCAAAGTGGTTATTTCATCATGATTGAGCACATCCCTCTCCTCCCCCACAAAATCCTAAAAAAATGCAAAATCTACAAAAACACAAAAAGCCACAAAACTATAAAAAACCCAAAAATAGTTGAAGATGAGCCGACTCTCTAGGAGTTTTCCAACTATTTTAGTGAATTAGCACAGATCTACAATGAGGAAGATGTTGAGTTTGAAGATGTACCCATCACAGAATGACACAAGTGCATCAACCTTTTCATATTGAAGAAAAGATGGAGACAAGGAATCTCAACTTAGGCTCGAGCAACGTAAAGTAAAAATAGGGATGTGTCTACCTCAGAATATGAACAAGAAATCTCAGCTTAGGCCCCAATTCATATACTTCCTATCATGTTCAAAATTTGTCCTATCAAGCAAAAGACTAGGTGACTATGGTTATGGAGCCTGGACATCAGGGAGGAAGTTCAAAAGTTGTACAATGGTGGTTTCCTATAACATGTCATCTTTGGTATAGGGATTACCATGTCGCCAATTTAGATAAGCTTTTCCAATGGTTACAAATCTCTACACCTAAATCCAACCAAGTGCACCTTTAGGGTTACCTATGGTAGCCTACAAGGTACATTGTCATCCAAAGAGGAATCAAGGTCGATTGAGGGAAGGATCAAAGTATTAGAGAGATTACCTCCCCAAAATTGAAAAGGAGGTACAAGGTCTACTTAGTCACCTACTATACATAGGCCGCTTCATTGCCAATCTCATGCCTATATGTGAGCCCATCTTCATACTGCTCAAGAAGAATTTTGACTTCAGATGGAATGCACAATGTGATGAGGTGCTCTAGAAGCTTAAAGACTACCTCACCAGACCACCACTACTTAAGGCGATAATTCCAGGCTACCATCTCATCCTTCAATTATCAGTATGCGAAACATTGATGTGAGGAATCTTGAGTCAGTCCATAACCAAAGCGGAGCATGTTATATACCACATGTTCAATAAGTTCAATGATATCAAGGCTTGCTACACTATAATGAGAAGTATTGTCTATCTATGATACATGCAACGAGGAAATTGTGCTACTATCCGATGGCATATCCTCTACAACTAATTGCAAAGAATGATCCACTTTGCTATTTTTGCAGTCACCCTACACTCATGGGATGATGCACCAATTGGAAGGTAATGTTATCAGAATTTGATATCACATATCTAACCATGAAGGCGGTCAAAGAGGAAGCTCTAACCGATCAATTAGCATATTTCCAACTCTCAAAAGAAGAGATATGTGAGTATGAGTTCCTATATGAAGACATTGGGATGATCCGTCCACCTAGCATGATTATTCTTACAGATCCTAATCTTCGGGCAATATTCTTTATTGGGTAGTGAATTGCAAAGTATTTGATGTAGAAGTGGTCCTTTAAAACCTTACTAGAGAACATATGCTAGTAGTAGGATGGTTGGAGTTCAACACCACCAAAAATGTGGCTGAGTACAAAGCATCCATCTTGGGACTTCAGCTTGCTAGATAGTAAGGAGTGCATCACCTTCAGGTCTATGGCGACATTCTCCTTGTAATATCTCATGCCCAAAAAAACTAGAGGACTCATCATCAGAACTTGGTTCCGTACCAAAAATACATGTGCTCACTGGCTCGAGATTTCAAATAGATCTTCTTCCACTTCATCAGAAGAGAGCAAAATGCATCTGTTGATGCTCTAGCCACCCTTACTTATTGGATCGACATACAGGGGGACACACCTTCTCTTTCGGAGCATAGACACTCCCTCAACATGCTTATTGCATGGTCATTGACAATGCAACCAACGACAAAGAGGAGTCTTGGTTCCATAAAATCAATCTATTCTTGGAAAGGCAAGCTATCCCTGAAGGCCTCTTTCAAAGAGGAAAACATGCTCTCAAATGACAAGTCACACAATATGTCCTAGGGACAATGCACCTATATTGTACATATTATATTCATACTCTTGTTGGATGTGTCGATAGGATGGAAGAAGAAACCCTCATGAAGGAAGTTCATGAAGGATTACGTGGCACACATATGAGGGGGGTCATGCTAGAAAAGAAGATACAATTTTTGGGGTACTACTAGAACACAATGGAAACATATTGCTACCAATATGTCTACAAATGTCAAACCTTCCTAATTCATGTTGATTACATCCACACACTTGCTACCAGCTTTATAAAATGGCCTTGCCCAATCTCATCTTGGAAGATCAATATGATAAGGAAGATCAATCCTAAGGCTTCAAATGAGAATTGTTTCATCCTTATCATGATAGACTACTTCACCATGCTTCGACTCAGTAGGTAATAAAGTTCCTTAAGACCAACATCATGATTCAGTACAATATATCGCATGATATTATCACTAAAAATGGTACAAACTTCATATCAAAAACCATCAAAGAGTATATGAACTCTTTTGGGGTCAAACATCATCGAACCATCCCTAGATGAATGGAGTCATAGAAGTTTCTAACAAGAACATGATAAAGATTCTGAAGAAGATATTCATATCCCATGCAAACTGCCATGAACACCTTCCAATGGCCCTTTGGGCTTATCATACTTCTATCAGAACTTCTACGGGTGCCACACTATTCACTGGAAGATGGGATAGAGGCAGTCATTCCCGTTGAGGTACATGTCCCTTCTCTATGCATAGTACAATAAGTAGATATCCCTGAGGTAGAGTGGTTTTAAGATCAATCTACTGCCTCAACACACTTGAAGAAAGGTGAACAAGAGCTCTACACCATGCATAATGTTATCAAGCAAGGACAACTCAAGCATTTGACAATAAAGTTTTTCCTCAAAATTTCTAGAAGGGAGACCTGGTACTACATGCCATTCAGATTGCTAGCTCAAGAAGAAATTTCAATCGTAACTGGGAAGGCCCCTACATCATCCATGGCATCTATGACTGGGGAAACCTACATTTAAAGGATATGGATTGACATATTCATTTCCATCACACAAACACCAACCTTGTTAAGCACAACTACTATTGACGCACAATCTTCAATGACAAGCAAGGCTTTGGCTAGGAGCCTTGTAAGAGAGAAAAAAACTCTTCCCCTCTAAATGCACTTGAAATCTACTTGAGTATAAGGAGACATTCCCCCATGCACCTTGAAGTAGAAAGGTCAAAGTAGAACCTATGACCTAGGACAGAAGGAACACAACCATTATCATAATGCCCCAATGGTTCACCAACCTAAATTAACTCCTCAGTCCAACTATAATAAAATACCTAAACATGTTCATGGTATGGATGAAGTAAGGAGATGCCCCATGATTGATATTACAAGAGGATTGTTAAAGTATGAGTCCCTAGAGGCAAGCGAGATCTAATCCTCACAATCAACAATTCTTTACACCTGTATCCAAGAAGGTTCCACATAATGCTTATGTCTGTTGGGGTTGACCTAAAAGGGGAATGACTGTAAGGTTTAAATAGGAGTTGAAACTCTCTGTGGCCATCCATGCCTCATCTCTCAAAGAAAGGTAAGACCATATGCACATGGACTAACTTTGTAGAAGAAAGATGGGAAGTGATGCAACCCTAATTTAAGGCTTCATCTTTTGTATTTTTGGTCCTTAATCACATATAAAATTTTTAGAATGCATATTATTTCCCTCCATAAATGGTTTATTGATAAATACACTTATGGACGTCCTTTGCATGTTTTTAAGGTACTTGTACCATGCTTTGGATGGATGAGAGAGAAGGAGGATGACCCTAGAGTGCTTCACCCTTGTAGGAGCCTGAGGATGGTCCAGGAGCTTCCCCAACAAAACCATAGTGGCCAAGAGTCAAGCCAAAGAAAAGATCCCAAAATTGCCAAAAAAGAGATAAAAGTGCAAGCAAAATCCCTGAGAACGAATTTGGTGCCAAGAAACACCGTACTGCCAATGTAAAAATCACATCAGATTCACAGTGGAGAAGCAACCAAGGATAAGTCTGGGAGCATGATGTGCTAGCTAGCACAGTTGTGCTAAGACAACCCCAACACACTTGTGCCAGCTAGAAATGACCATGCTGCCAAGATGACAAGAATTCAGTGCCAACAAGAACAACCATCATCTAAGTCCACCACCATGACCGTGCTACCCAGCACGAGTGTGGTACCAGCCTAAAAAAATCCAACCTCAGCTTGATTTGTTTTCCATTCCTCAACATTCCCATTCTCTCCTAGCACAATCATGATACCCTCCACCCACCACGGCGATTCTACCTAGAATGACTATGCTGCTATCAAACCCCATTTTATTTTTACACTATTTCCCCTATTTTTATCCCACAAAACCCAATGCTTCCCAAGCCCTATATACACATGGGTGGCGATTGGGAGCAAAAGGTCAACACTTATTGCCACCCACTACCACATTCATTATTCTCCCACCTACTCTCACCTACTCCCACTTCATTTCCACCATCCCCTACCTCAAAACCTATTTTTCTAGGGTTTTGTCTACTTCCATCTAGAATTCCATGCCATCCAACAACCAAGGAGGGAGAAGAATGTGCTATTATAGTAGAAGCTGAAGAAGAAGGAGTCTTCATGAATCTTCCATGGATATCTACTCATCTACTCCTATCTTCTTTTATTTTTCTATGAGTAGCTAAGCCCCATAAGTGGGCTGTTTGGGGTTAAAATGTGACTTTGATACCCTGTTGGGGGGGGTAATGTGTAAACTCTATAATTTCGTTTTTTATTGATTGTCTTCTACATCTATCTCATTTCCCATGAATTATGTTGTTGATTTGTGCTTGAAAGCACCAGGGTCTAGGAGAAAATGACCTATATGTATCTATTTTGGGATTCACTCCAAGGTCCAACTAGTTGATCACTAACTAGCACCCCATCATCCTACATATACACCCCTTCTCCTACTAGGTGAGATCTAAGTATCTAGTTTAGAATCACTTAGTGTAATTGGATTGGATCTATCTAAAGGTTAGATGGTAGGTGATGTGAGGTGAAATACCCTCATTTCCACCCTCCATTACTACCCTTGGCCCCCCATTGCCCTAAGAGCTTCTATCCTAGAAACATAGACTAGATAGAATCCTAGTAGAATTACACATAAACCTTAATCCAAAACAAGCCTCACAAGGTTTGATAGGGGGCGCTAGGGTGTAGTTCCGTTTCACACACCCTACTCCATACATGGACAAATAGTAGTTTAGGGCCATTATCTAGCACCTATATTGTTGTTTGGTTTAACAATCTAAGTGAATGAGTATGTTTTGATATTATCACCCCTCAACCTAGGTTCTAGTCACATTACCCCAAACAACCCAAAATTCCCATAATTGATTAAAACCCTAATTGCCTTCTTGCTTATCTAGTGTTATCTTACTTAGTCCTTTCTCTTGCTTAACTAGTTTCTTTCTTGTTCATGACAACTGGGTCTTTCTAGAGTAGTTAGTGTTCACTTGTGCTTGTTTTAGATAGTTACTCGCTAACTTAGTCCTTGCTTGCCTTGTTTTTAATTGCTAGTTTGGTGTAGTTTCTTGCTCAGTATAACTAGTTTCCATCCCTAGGTTGTTAATTAGAATTGCTTTTCTAGTCTAGTGTTCTTGTTAACTTGCTCTTATTTGCTTTAGTATAATTGTATCTTTTCTTTCTTACCTTCCCTCCTTTATTAGTTAGAACTAAATTGTCTAGGGTTAAAGTAGGTTTTTCTCTTGATTTTCTTCTATTACCTTGCTTTCTCATCTTAGTATAACTCATCCAAACCCAAGTTAAACTCTTAAACCCTAGACTCCTCTACAGGAACCTAGACCAAAATGAACATAGATCTAGTGCCCCCTCTCTCTTGTTTTTTACCCCAACTTACCACTCCTACACTACTCTTAAGCCCGTGCACTTCTGGAATTCTATAAGCTTGTCTCATTCAGGTTTCATAAATTTGAAAGAACCAAGTTGTGTGCCTTAAGGTGCATCTAGTCAAGTCAATTGATTGGATGAACTATGGATGCATTGGGAAACCTTCACTAGGAAAACCCCATGTGTTCCTTAGAGGAACCAAGCTTTGATACTAAGTCCATGAGCGTCAATGTCCCTTCAAAAGTTTCAAACTAGAAGGATCCACAACAAGTGAACATATCACAAGAAAACCATAAAGTAGCCCTTAACTAGGAAGACACATACTTGTTATGGATTACTAAACTAACAACGTGTCCAAAGTGAATCCCACTTGAGGTGTCTCTGACACCTGCACCTTAGCCTAATTGGGTAGGGAATCATTGTTGATACACCCATTACATGACACAATTATTGCACTTAGCATGACACCTAGGTCCAATAAAGCCTAGTCCATCTCCTCCCCTAGAATAAAGGTCCTTCTCATGGCAGAATAGGCTACAAACATCTGGATGGAGGAGCCATCTATCATTGAGAGAATGTGGTGGGTGACAACTTAAAAGGCTTGGGGTCTCAAATTTCTAGTTTAACTGTGCAAAGTGGATGAAAAGGAGCTAAACTTGATAGATGTTTCCCATAGCCATCCTAGGCAATAAAATGTAGACAAAAGAGGTCTAGATTGACCCCAATCACCTAATTTGTCAAAAAGGAGGTTCATAATGATAGGCACCTCAAAATCAATAAGAACCTAGGTCTAGATGGAGGATACCATGAAAACTATCTTCATTTTAAGACAATTCTCTTACAAAAAATACCTCACACCAACAAAGAATATAAAGACAATAATAATAAGTAAACATTCAAAAAATAAAAAATTCTAAATGAAACATCATCCCTATCCTCCTAAAGGATCACATATTATTACCACTGAAGGTAGCGATGCAAGCCACTCCAGATGCTCGAGAGAATAGTAATTGACAATAGGGAACAAGTCATGAGTCATCTTCTAACTATTAAACCGCCTCTTTGCAATAGCCTCTTGAAATTTTCTAGAGTTAGCTATAAACTTCTTATAGAAAGATGAAAACACTTCAATCTGGTGTGCACACTAGAGATGGTTAAAATGCCACAACACTAACACTAAGTAATATGAAATAGAACACTCTAAACCCACTAGAATGATCAACCATTAGAAGTTAGGCATGACAACTCCATAGTTCGAGTTGTCAAGTTAGAACTCATCCAATCCCCAACACACGTCCATGAATATCAAACTAGCAAGACACAGAGATAGGCCACCACACAGCTTTAAAGGCTCGCCTACTTGGATATGCTTCAACTAGTATTCATCATCAATGATATGAGGGTTAAAAGATTCCACAAACCTAGAAGGCCCATTGCACATGCCTAGATAAATATACAAGACCTTAAAGGGTCTCCTCATCTTCCTAGTTAGATGTTCTCCATCTAATCACTCATACAACTCAGTCAATATCAAAGGGACAATGGTTTCATTCCTCCAGGTCACGACTACGACTCTAAAGACAACAGCCGTCACTTGGCCAACCATCTCTCCAAAGAACAACTCAGACATGATAATCAAAGTATATGATCATAAATGGGGCATGTTCAGATAATCAATGTGTATACACTTGCAAACAAGGCATGTTTAGAGAATCAACGCTGCATTGTACTTTTCTCTTAAACAAATCCCACATGGAGTACATGTAAAAAAGCAATAGTCCTTGGTTAACCATCGAGCAACTCAAGAATCCTTCACACTCTGAAGACTTGACAACTTAGTAGCCCAACTCACTTCTTTATTACTACAAGCCATCGATCATGAAGGGGAAGCCATGTGATCTTTGCCACATCATCTAGAGTAGGATCCAAAATGACATCCCTAAAGTAGAAGGAGTGACTAAGAGGATCCCGAAACATGATCACCACTGACACCAACTCTCTTACAATAGGGAGATATGTAATACAACATTGCATGAGAGACATGTTCAATGGAGGATGCCTCATGAGCTGAATCTCACTTATCACCCGATCTGCCATAGATCATAACCTTAAAAGCCACAATGTGTAGAAAGGACAAAACTAGACTGCCCTATATATAGGCTTCAATAGAATAGACTCACCTCCTGGAAACTATGGGACTCTTTGTCCTTTCTCTTGACTAAATGACATAATCCACCACAATTTCCCACACCAACAATCAACATGGCCACACTTCCTAAGGATGTAGGAATCCTTGTACTAGTACCTCACAGATTGTAGCAATCCTCCATCTCAACTAGGCACACAGATCAAGGCATCCTCTAGACTGATCAAGATCTTATAAAGCTCAAATTTTGAAATATGATTCTAGATCAAAGATCACAAAGCCTTGATCTGTGTGCCTCACAATACAATTTGATCAATTTTATTTCAAGATTTAAAGCATCTTACAAATAAAAACACTATAAATACATATTTTTCTTACATAAAAGAAAATGTAACATGAAGTAAAATGAGCAAGAAGTGCTCGTGCTTCATCCATCTAGACAAACATTTGGTCAAAGGCTGAAGATCAGTGGAAAAAGACTCAGAGGACTTGTGCTCCCTGCTCGCATATGAACAAATAACACAAGTGGACCACCTACAACCTAAAGAAGAATGACTGGAAGGCACCTCCATAACTAGCGAAACATCCCTACAAAGAGAGGAACCTACTTCAACACTCGTCGATGATGGATATATGGCTTGAAGAGGTACCTCTGAGGGAAAGTCACCCATGCATGTGGTCTCCTAAAAATGTTTACTATACCCTGGTGGGATACTCAAATGTAAGAGTCCTCCCGCAACACTAGTGTCCTTATCATTCTCCCGGAAGGACTGGGCCCTACCAATATCACACAGGAAGTGACACGAACCTCCAACGCCAAAGTCCTAGTGCGACCTTAGCCCAGGAAAATCATCAAAGCCTTGAGGATAAACCTACGAAGAAGGTGGAACCTCAGGAAGAGAAGTTTCCTTAGATAAAGGTTGATGAAAAAAATAATATCCATAATCATCAGGATCCTTAATCAAGTCATAATCAACTACACACATAAGACTTGTGTGAAGGAATCATGATCAAATGAAGACATGTCCAAATTAGAACCCTTACCCCTAGAGGGTGTCAAAGACGATTAAATGGTTCTCTAGAAAGCAATACCAGTAGGTCATGAACATAGTACCAGTCAAGGTACTATGGGAGCGTCACCTATCCCCTCGTCAACAAATGAGCATCCTGATAAATCTAGAGACTACATAGAGATAATTCAGACTAGTGTCAAAGGGGATATTCCATCCACCATCCCAATGACATGTACCACACTCGCCCATGCAGAAGACACTCCCAGAGGGTGACTTGGACTGGATCAAACAAGCATCTAGAGACAATGCCTTAAAGTAGGTCACACATGACATAGCCACTTTGCCACCAAAAACTTGGAGAAGATCTTGAATCAAACTTGGTAAATAACAAGGCAAATCCAAATTCAACTAAAGTACATACATATAATGTAACATCCCTGACCTGGGTTATGAATTAACCCTAGGTGTTTTGCCTAAATATGTAATTAAATCCTTGTGATTATCTTTTGGCATGTAATTAAGTTCCTAAGGAACATACATTTTCATTTCTGTCATTTTAAAACAATGTTGTAGAATTATTTGGTAATGCAGGGGCCTATGTGCAAATTACCCAGTTAAGGGGTGTAACTTGCAAATTTCACAAGTTAAGATGTTCCTATGATGATGAGACATCATATGAGTAAATATGATGAGGTAAGATGGATTTCCCAAGCTTGGGCATAAAGATAGAGCTTGTGGAATGATCCTTGTGCTTAAAAACCCTAATTTGGATTAAAGTGCAATTTACCCAAATGTGGGGTGAAACTTATAAAATACACCATCTTGAACATCTTTTATGACTTTTGACATCATTTAAACTAATAATGATGAAGGGGGCACTTCCTTTGAATAATCATATAATAAGGAACACCTTTGTAATTAAATCATCAAGATGTAAGTAAGGAGACCCTTATGTACATACGTACCTTAGTGATAAGTTGACCTTCCTTGCCTTTAGTTCTTGGTTTTAGAAGGAGTTTTACCTTATAAAGAAGAGGAGGGACGTGACAAAAAGAAAGGAAGGACCTAGTTGTGAAAAGGAGCAGTAAGTTGTCCTTATGATGAAAATAACCCCAAAGGTACTTATACCCTTTCCTTTGCAATCAAAGGCAACGTTTCCCTTTCACTCTTCACTAATCTCTTGCTGTGGCTGACTAAGGAAGGAGCTCAGGAGCTCAAGGAAATGACCAACCTGTTCTAAGGTAAGAGAACACCACCTTCTAGCTTGGATTCATGGAGGAAATCGTATTACAAGGTTGAATTGCTAGTTTTCTTACTTAGGTTCCTTGTTCTAGCCGACATCCCCATCTTTTTCTTGAAGAATTGACCTTGGCCGACCTATGGAGCTCAAGACGCCATTAACGGCTTGAAGCTTGGAAGCTTGGAAGCTCTAGGAACCACGTTTGAGGTGGGTTTTATAACTCTAACCCTTAGCTTTGTTATGCATATCTTTGTTCTTGTTTCCTATGATTAGTTCTTCTTCTACCTCCCTTCTTCCTTGCTCTTTTGCAAGCAAAACAGTGGAGGAACCGACCTGAACAGAGGTTGAGGATGATGGGCGTGGATTCCTAGGTCACTTTATGAAATGACCTTGAACCCTTTTGGTCCAAATGGGTGCAACTCGTTTAAGGTCAAACGGGTTCAACCCGTTTGATCTCAAACGATCCTGCAAGATTGTTTGGATCAAAACGACCCCAAGACCGTTTCATAGGGTTGACCAAAGTACGACCATTTGAGGGTCTGTTCATAATGTATTGAATTTCATTCCTACAAAGAATTGTAATCTAATTCCTAACCAATTAAGAGTTGAAGACACTTCAATAACCTAACCCTAATCGGGTGAAAGTTGTTGATTTCAATATAGATCTTGTTGAGTTTTGGGTTGAAGGACCCAAACGGGTTCCAACCCGTTTGGGGGTTCATCCAAACGATCTCATACTCGTTTAATGACACCCCAAGATCGTTTGGAGGTCTAGGGTTAAAGAAATTTGATGGTTTGAGGGCCCAATTATAAGATGTTGATAATTGATGAAAAGTGCTGATTTTTAATTTAATTAGGGCTCAACCCTTATCAAATCATTTTGGTTTTTGGTCAAACTTTGGGCAAACGGTCTCAAGATCGTTTGGAGGTCATCCAAACGACCTCAAGACCGTTTGAGCCAAGTTTGGGCCCATTTGGAGTTCAATTGAAGGGTTCAATTACACTTTGTTTCACATTATTGAAAATTGATAATTAGCCGATTGGAAACCCTAATTGAGTTAGACTTAACCCTAATTGGCTTTCAATTGAGGGTCACATTGGAGTCCAATTGATTGAGGTTCATCCTAATTGACTCAATTTGTAAGTGGTTAACATGGCTTTGGCCAATTAAAGGCTTCAACATAGGAAACCCTATTCAAATATAACCTATGTGTCACCTTTATGTTCATGCGGTTTGAACCCAAGATGGTCCACACTCGTTTGAGTCCAAATGAGTCCACACTCATTTGAGTCCAAATGAGTCCACACTCGTTTGAGTCCAAACGAGTCCACACTTGTTTAAGCCCAAACGAGTCCACACTCGTTTGATCTCAAACGGGTTCACACTCGTTTGATCTCAAACGGGTTCACACTCGTTTGATCTCAAACGGGTTCACACTCGTTTGATCTCAAACGGGTTCACACTCGTTTGATCTCAAACGGGTTCACACTCGTTTGAACTCAAATGGGTCCACACCCATTTAAGGTCAAGTGGGTCCACACTCGTTTAAGGCTCAAATGGGTCCAAGGTCATTTGAGGTTAAACGAGTTCAAGTTCGTTTAAGAATCAAATGGGTTGAAGGTTGAAGGTTAAACCCTAAACCAATTGGAGACCTTCAAGGTTGATTATACCTAATCACTTGAAAGTGTAAAAGGTTCAATGATGATCTAATCTAAACCCTAATGGTAACCTAAGATGTTAAGGGACTAAGTGGCTAATGAATTGACCCATGATGATGGTCAATGGGTAAATTACCAAAATGCCCCTGAAAGGTTCAATTGAGTGATACCTTGTTTTAATCAAACCCTAATCACATGATAGTGATGAGTTGACTTGTGTTAATCAATGAGGACTTAACCCAACCTAATCTAGAGTGGTGTAATCACTAACTACTAGTTAGAGGAGAGAGAAATTACCAATTATAATGGAAACTCAAGTAAAATACCTTCAATATACATGAATGTGCAAGTTTAGGTATGATCCACTTATGTGAGATCATGGAAACCCTAATTATGATAATTGATGAATCTTAATCTTATCTGAGGTCTTTAATGATGATGTTTCTCATACATGAGGATGTTATGAGATCATTTCACCATGAGGTGAATAGTAAACCCTAATTCTAGGGTGATGACATGTAATGTGAATAGTAAACCCTAATTGATGAAAACCAGGGAAACCTAGCTCTTATATGAGTAGGGAGATATAACTTCTTTAAATAAGTTATTTACTGTTATCAATTGATTTAACCATGCAGGTTCCTTTATGAGGATGATCATATCCAGGTATGGACGATGATACTATATTCATTGAAAGCATGTTGTTAGCTTTATGAATAGTGATATATCCTGATGCCTTGTTAATAGCATCTTATGAGATTGATAGGCTGTGAGAGACATGAATACCATCAAGGTCATGCTTTAAGAGATGACTTGTGATGAGAATATTGAGATATGACAATTGATGAGAGTTAGGCTTGCTACATTTAGTATTCTTCCTTCATAGCTGCTATGCTAATGATTAATGTTTGAAAACATGTTTGATGATAAAAGAATACTGAAATGTACCTAACTAATCAAGTATAATCATACCATGTAGAGCCCTGATCATAGATCCATCATTGTCAGGAGTTAAATGATGGTGAAACAGGTTTTCCTAAGGGAATTCCTGGAGCACATACTTTTGAATATGTGGGGTAATATGGATGTGAATTTCCTTACATCCTAGTGTAGGAATTGATGTAGATGTATCTTAATCTATCAATCCTTCACTATGTTTTATGCCGGGGTGATGTAACACTAATCTCCTGAGGAAATCTTTTATACCGCATCGATGAGAGATAAACAAGAAATCTTTCGGTAGCGAAGAGAGTACAGAATGCCACTGTGACTCTAATAGCGAAGTACCAGAATACCCTGGTAAGCTATAGTAGTAGAGACACTAGATGTCCTGCATGTTGATCCTCTTACCCACTGAGGAAGATGAGGTCATAAGAATCCGACTCTTTTGATGACCTATGTATGATACCGATGCGACTTAATAGTGATCGGTTGGAGTATGAGCGGTATACCTCATCTCCGCAGGGCATAATGATGTTTGTAAAACATAATCAATCGCGTAGCATATCTGCTTAGGTTGAACCATGAAATACATTGGTTGATGTTACAGTACTTAGTATACATGTTTTTCATATTCCTTAAATGTTGTTGTTCTAATTGATAACAATCTGCTGCTGATTACCTTAGAGCTTTTATTGCCTATGTTATTCTTGGTTGCTATAATAAAGCTTCTGGCGGAGAGTTATAACTCTCGCTGGGACAATTATTTAAAATTGTCTCACCCCGTAGATTTCAACTTTTTAGGTGGTCGTCGAGGACGAAGGAACCAATCTACAGGTGATCAGAATCAGCAGCAGCAGCACCAGGAGCAGCAGTGAATCTCAGGTGGAGATACTGACTGCTGAGTCATGTAGTTAGATGGTCTTATGTCGTCTCTGTACTCTCAGGTCCTTGGAGTCTTTTGGTCTGAGATTTTGGGTTTTAAATCTTGATATTTTGTATCTGGATGTATATAATCACTCATGAAGTGATCTAACAGAGATGTAATCTATTTACCTTGTTTCTTATAAAAGGAGTTTCATGATTTCAAGATATTGTCTCAAAAAGTTTTAATTTCCGGTGATTTTCGTATTCCGCTGTTAATCGAATCGCTTCCGCTGAGTTTAATTGTGTTTATCTCAGGTTTTGGAGATCAGAGCCCACAATTAAATGGTATCAGAGCTCTAGGTTCACTGAGTCTATAGAGACATAGGACTTAGAGTGTCAAGTCTATCCTTAGTACTTCTTTCTTATCTAATAGAGTCTTCTGCTCCTCAGGAGAAGAAGATAATTAAGGATGTCTGGACCACAGGAGGAGTACGAGGCTGAAAGTAGTGTTGCTGCGCCTCGAGAAGGTGCAAGGAACCTAGAAATAGAACAACCTGTACCTGAGCCACCCAGAGAGCCACCTCAGTTTGACCTAGCTGACATGGGAAACCCAGCTGTTCAAACTATGTTCAGGCAGTTTATGACTGCTATGACACACATCACCGACAGGATGCCCATGCCTGCACCTAGGGCACCTGCCCAGCCTGAAGGACAAGGTATCGGTAAGACGTTCGAGCGACTTCGTCATGTCGGAGCAACCGAATAATTTGGAACAGCTGATCCTGCAGATGCCGATCTGTGGTTAACAGAGTTGGAGAAAGCTTTTAGAATCCTCAGCATCCCAGAAGCTCAGAAGGTTAGACATGCTGTCTATCTTCTCAAGGGAAGTGCTGGTCATTGGTGGACCATGGAAGAGCAGAAGAGGCCTGGAGTGGAGATCTCGTGGGAAGATTTTCGTCGGGAATTTATCAATAGATATTTTCCAAAGACCTTCCTAGACGAGAAGATCTCTCCGTTTGAGAGATTGAGGCAAGGCATGATGAACATTAGCGAGTATGAAGCTAAGTTTATGGAGTTATTGTGGTTTTGTCCGCACATGGCTGCCACAGAAGAAGAAAGAATCAGAAGGTTCGAGAAGGGTTTAAACGCGGACTTGACTACTCCCGTGTCTGCCCTAGAGAATCGGGAGAGGTTTGCTACCTTCGTTGAGTCAGTCCAAAGGATAGAGAAATCCGTAGTCGAGAAGAGACAAACCCATAAAAGATATCCGCAGTTCCAGGGTTCTTCATCTAGAGACTTTAAAAAGCCTAGATTCTCTATACCTCCACCACCCAGAACTAGTGCTCAGACACAGTGGACACCGAGTAGAGGCAGGGGACGAAGCCTACCACTACAAGAGACTCACAGTTCAGCATCAATGTCAGTTACAGGACCACCCAGACCACAACAACTGGAAAAGAGTTGTTACAACTGTGGGAAGGTGGGACATTTGATGAAGGACTGCTGATCTAGGCCTGTCAGTGTGACACAACCTCCGAGACAGAGTCAACAGGGATCATAGAGAAGGAAATCTCAAGGAGTAGCTCGAGGACGTGGACAAGCATCTCAAGCTGGATCATCAACACCACCTCAACACCAAGCGACAACGAGGTTCTATGCTATGAACCCACCAGATGCAGTGGTCAATCCACGGGTAGTGGCAGGTCAGATGGAACTTTTATATTCTGATATGTTTAAATCCTGCGTTGTATCTATTCTGATTGACCCAGGTGCTATGCACTCCTTTGTCACTCAGAGAGTGATTCATAACTGCAATATAACAATTAGTCATAGGGTAGATACCTTGTTTTTGGAGACTCCGTTGAGTGGGTCTGCCGTTTCGCAGGAGGTATGCTCTCCCTGCATCCTCTTCTTTTCTGATCATCGCATTCAAGTGGACCTTATACCACTTGATATGCAAGGATTTGATATAATTCTTGGGATGGATACCTTGGAAAGGTATAGGGTTGTCTTGGATTGTGAATCCAAGCAGGCTGTGTTTGCTGATGAAAGCAACACATGGATCTTTCAAGGAGAAATAAAGATTCTACCCACCTGTCTTGTGTCAGCGATGGTTGGTGATAAGTTGATGAGACAAGGATGTTATGCATTCTTGGCCAATGTGGTAGATACTACCATGGAGAGTCCTAACCCTGCTGAAGTTTCTGTAGTCAGGGAATTTGAAGATGTATTTCCTGAAGAACTTCCAGGTGTGCCACCGCCTCGGGAAATTGATTTTGAAATCAACTTGATCCCAGATACACAACCTATAGCCCAGACACCATATAGGATGGCGCCTGCTGAGATGGCAGAACTCGAGAAGCAGCTTCAAGAGTTGCTTGAGAAGGGTTTCATCCGACCGAGCACTTCACCCTGGGGTGCTCCAGTTTTGTTTGTTAAAAAGAAAGACGGGTCAATGCGATTGTGCATTGATTACAGACAACTAAATAAAGTAACGATAAAGAATAAGTACCCGTTGCCGAGGATTGATGATCTTTTTGACCAGTTGTGTGGTGCAACAGTCTTCTCAAAGATAGACTTGAGGTCTGGATATCATCAACTCCGTATTAAGGATAGTGACATATCCAAGTCTGCCTTTAGGACACGATATGGTCACTATGAGTTCACAGTTATGTCGTTTGGACTAACCAATGCACCGACTGCATTCATGGAACTCATGAATAGAGTTTTTCGACCTTTTCTTGATCAGTGTGTTGTCGTCTTCATAGATGACATTCTGATTTATAGTAAGGATGCTCAACAGCATGAACATCATCTCCGACAGGCTCTAACTCTGCTAAGAAAACATAAGCTATATGCTACGTTTAGCAAGTGTGAGTTCTGGTTGCCGGAAGTATCTTTTCTTGGACATGTGATATCTACCACGGGTATTCGTGTTTACCCTACAAAGGTAGAATCTGTTCTACAGTGGGAACAACCGAAGACACCAACAAAGATTCAAAGTTTCTTGGGATTAGCTGCCTATTATCGAAGGTTTATTAAGAATTTCAGTTCTATAGCCTTACCCTGAACCAAGTTAACACGGAAAGATGTTCCTTTTACCTGGAGTGATAAGTGTCAACAGTCTTTTCAGCTGTTAAAGGAGAGGTTGACAAGTGCACATGTGCTTATGTTACCTGAGCAAGGAAAAGGATACATAATTTTCTGTGATGCCTCCAAGAATGAACTCGGATGCGTGTTGATGCAGGATAAGAAAGTGATTTCTTTTGCTTCACGACAACTTAAGAAACACGAAGAGAATTATCCGACACACGATCTGGAGTTAGCTACTGTGGTTCATGCCCTGAAAATCTGGAGACATTATCTCTACGGAGAGACATTCTAGATTTTCACAGATCACAAAAATCTTAAGTATATCTTCTCTCAGCATGAGCTTAAGATGAGGCAACGTCGCTGGATGGAGTTAATCAAGGATTATGATTGTATAATAGATTACCATCCAAGAAAGGCCAATGTAGTTGCTGATGCCTTGAGTAGGAAATCAGCAACATCATCCTCTGATAGGGCACAATTAAACTCTTTAGTATGCCCTAGGAGAGATATGCTTATCTCCTTAAGGCAAGACAATGTACAAATGAAGGTGTCATGGATTGCCGGGTTGTTGGATGAGATGCATATCAAACCCACCCTAAGAGAACAGATTAAGGAGGCACATCAAGTTGATGTTGCAGTTCAACAGATCAGATCTGAGTATGGTGATGAGAAGCGAGAAGGTTTTCATGAATCAGATGATCAAGTGGCATGCTATCATGGGAGGATGATAGTACCAGATGTAGATAACCTGAGGAAGTTAGTCCTAGAAGAAGCTCATTCTTCAATGTATGCTATGCATCCAGGAAGCACCAAGATGTATCGAAACTTGAAAGATATGTATTGGTGGCCTGGGATGAAGAAGGACGTAGCTGAGTTTGTTCTGAGGTGTCCAGTGTGTCAGCAAGTTAAAGCTGAACACCAGAAGCCTGCAGGAACAATGCAACCTTTACCCATACCACAGTGGAAGTGGGATCATGTAACCATGGACTTTGTTGTTGGTCTACCTAGAACAAACAAAGGACATGATTCCATTTGGGTAATTGTTGATAGGTTGACTAAGACAGCACATTTCTTACCTGTCAAAACAACCTATTCTGCTGAAAGGTTATCCCAGTTATATGTTCAAGAGATAGTGCATTTGCACGGAGTTCCTATCACCATAGTTTTTGACAGAGGTCCTCAGTTCACAAGTCGTTTTTGGGAACAGCTACATAGGGCACTAGGCACCCAGTTAAGGTTCAGTACAACCTTTCATCCACAGACGGATGGACAGTCAGAAAGGACTATACAGACCTTAGAAGATCTGTTGAGAGCATGTGTTCTCCAGTTCACAGGAAGTTGGGATCTGCACCTAAGCTTGATAGAGTTTGCCTATAAAAATAACTATCAACATAGTATTGATATGGCACCTTATGAAGCCTTGTATGGCAGACGTTGTAGATCACCCTTATGCTGGTATGAGATTGGTGAACATCAATTGTTAGGTCCTGATCTTGTGCAACAGACTACGGAAAAGATTAAAGTAATACAACAACAAATTAAGACTGCACAAGATAGGCAAAAATCTTATGCTGACAAGCGTCGTAGACCTTTAGAGTTCCAGGTTGGAGACAGAGTGTATCTCAAGGTCTCGCCTTGGAAAGGAGTCCTTCGCTTGGGACGGAAAGGGAAGTTAGCTCCTAGATTTATGGGACCTTATCCAATCATTGAATGGGTTGGAAAGGTAGCCTATAGACTAGAGTTACCACCAGAGTTGCAGAGGCTACACCCTGTGTTTCACATTTCTATGTTAAAGAAATGTCACCCCGACAATGAGTCAGTTCTACAACCTATGGAGGTAGAATTGAATGATGATATAACTTATGAGGAAGGACCAGTGTCAATCCTTGACAACAGAATTAAAAAGTTAAAGAAGAAAGATATAAACCTTGTGAAAGTCCTCTGGAACCACCGTGGTGTTGAAGAAGCCACTTGGGAACTAGAGGATGAGATGATAAGGAAGTACCCTGCTCTTTTCTCCTAATACGTTTTGTCGATTTCGGGGACGAAATCCTTGTAAGGGGAGGATAATTTGTAAATCCCTGACCTGGGTTATGAATTAACCCTAGGTGTTTTTCCTAAATATGTAATTAAATCCTTGTGATTATCTTTTGGCATGTAATTAAGTTCCTAAGGAACATACATTTTCATTTCTGTCCTTTTTAAAACAATGTTGTAGAATTATTTGGTAATGCAGGGGCCTATGTGCAAATTACCCAGTTAAGGGGTGCAACTTGCAAATTTCACAAGTTAAGATGTTCCTCTGATGATGAGACATCATATGAGTAAATATGATGAGGTAAGATGGATTTCCCAAGCTTGGGCATCAAGATACAGCTTGTGGAATGATCCTTGTGCTTAAAAACCCTAATTTGGATTAAAGTGCAATTTACCCAAATGTGGGGTGCAACTTATAAAATACACCATCTTGAACATCTTTATGACTTTTGACATAATTTAAACTAATAATGATGAAGGGGGCACTTCCTTTGAATAATCATATAATAAGGAACACCTTTGTAATTAAATCATCAAGATGTAAGTAAGGAGACCCTTATGTACATACGTACCTTAGTGATAAGTTGACCTTCCTTGCCTTTAGTTCTTGGTTTTAGAAGGAGTTTTACCTTAGAAGGAAGAGGAGGGACGTGCCAAAAAGAAAGGAAGGACCTAGTTGTGAAAAGGAGGAGTAAGTTGTCCTTATGATGAAAATAACCCCAAAGGTACTTATACCCTTTCCTTTGCAATCAAAGGCAACGTTTCCCTTTCACTCTTCACTTATCTCTTGCTGTGGCCGACTAAGGAAGGAGCTCAGGAGCTCAAGGAAATGACCAACCTATTCTAAGGTAAGAGAACACCACCTTCTAGCTTGCATTCATGGAGGAAATCGTATTACAAGGTTGAATTGCTAGTTTTCTTACTTAGGTTCCTTGTTCTAGCCGACATCCCCATCTTTTTCTTGAAGAATTGACCTTGGCCGGCCTGTGGAGCTCAAGACGCCATTAAAGGCTTGAAGCTTGGAAGCTTGGAATCTCTAGGAACCACGTTTGAGGCGGGTTTTATAACTCTAACCCTTAGCTTTGTTATGTATATCTTTGTTCTTTTTTTTTTGAGGATATGCATATCTTTGTTCTTGTTTCCTATGATTAGTTCTTCTTCTACCTCCCTTCTTCCTTGCTCTTTTGCAAGCAAAACGGTGGAGGAACCGACCTGAACATAGGTTGAGGATGATGGGCGTGGATTCCTAGGTCACTTTATGAAATGACCTTGAACCCTTTTGGTCCAAATGGGTGCAACTCGTTTAAGGTCAAACGGGTTCAACCCGTTTGATCTCAAACGATCCTGCAAGATCGTTTGGATCAAAACGACCCCAAGACCATTTCATAGGGTTGACCTGTTACGACCCCATCTGAGCTTAATTGGTAAACTAGGGTTTACCTAGACAATTGCAAATATTAATTGGAATAATCATTATTGAAATCTAATTAATGACGATAATACAATTAGGATGTTTTAACTATGATAATAAGTCTAAATATTCTTTTGTCTTGAGAATTAGGGTTTGAGAAACATAAACCCTAATCGGCCCAAAATAGGATTTTAATGATGCATGAATACAGAATTTGATAAGTAGAATGTCTCACTAAATGATTTTTAGTATTTTATGTGTAACTCTGATTTACTTCAAATTTGGATATGATTTGGATATATAAAATGTGAACGACATTGAAAAATATCAGAATTTTTGAAGAATGCTCTGACCTGTTTATTGGCCGAGTTTCAAACTCGACCGATCACATTTCCAGAATTTTACAGCAGTGTGATAATTGAATTTTATCTTTTTATTGGTATATCCAATTGATCTAAAATTTTAAATGTGCTTGACAAACACAGTTTTAGACACTCTGTTAAATTGGCATAATTTTTGGATGACTTTTGAATCCCTACAGTAAGAGTGTCGGTCGAGTTTGTGCAGGACAAACTCGGCCGAATATTTTGCAGACTGCAATATAGCAGTGCACTGTTATATTTTTAATTATTTATTGGTAACTCCAAATGATCTCAAATTTTAACTGAAGCTTTATAGATAAATTATTAACCACTTGATAAATTCCCATAATTGTTGGAGAATGTTTGATCTCTGAAATAAACGAATTACAGTAACTTTTGTATAACTGAATATTCAGCCTATATAATTAAAGTTAAGTGTTGGGTCAATATGCAATTGACCCAAGCAGCTCAATTGACTTATATGAGCAACCACACACACAAGCAGCTCTCATTCTTCATCATTCACTCCAGAGAAACGAAAACCTAGAGAGAGAGGGAGAGTTAGGGCTTGAGTGGAGAAAGTGGGGGAATTGCTGAATTAGGGTTTTGCGATTCCAGGAAGGGTGAAATCAAGTAGGTTTGGATTTTTTGCATAGAAGTTTATGGTGAATCTTCTCTCTCATGTCAAGATTCCGTCCTTGCTCTGATTTGATCCAAGATGATGTCGAAATTCCCTCTTTTCTCACCCTTTCTTCATAATCCCTCATTTTCAAGGTTTCCGAGTTGAATGGAAGAAGAATTGGGAGATTTGCTAGGGATTTGATAGGAATTCGAGATTCCCTGAGTTGAGCTGCAGTTGTGAGGTGTTTTCACACCTTAGGGTGAGTGGGTTCTTCCTTCAAACATTCTAATGCACGAATTTGATTATAACATCCAAATCCCTAAATGCTTAGCATGTGAATTCTAAATCCTGAAATGTCCGTTTGAATTAAATTATTGTAAATTGATATGATACTGATTCCTTCTTTGTTTGAATGACTTTTTGATGGTAGATTCATATCAGATACGTATACAACACTTCTTAGTGAGAATGCTTTTCAGATTTATATCAAATGGTGTAATTAGGGTTTAACCTAATTGAGACGTCACTAGTGTTTCAACCTTATTGAAAAGGACTAGTAATCCTATAAGTGGTTAGGACGTATCTCATGGGTTATCTTAATTGAATTTTATTCTTGATACATGATATCTCAGTAAATGATATGGAAAATCTGAATTTAGTTAAGTTTCCATGTTTCATATCTATATTGATTATATAAGATTTGTTGGAAACAGTCTTTATTTAGTGAATGCTTATATTTTATGAGATCATGATAAGAGCCATGTGACAAGTGAATGAGGCAAATGCAACCCTAAGAGTAGGGTGTTGGCATGTGATGAATGAATAAGGCATATGAAACCCTAAGGATGGGGTGCTCAATGAATCATGCTATGGTAATATGAAAGGTCTCGATATGAGATGTGGTGATGCTTAATTGTTGAATTGTATGTTTTTAGTGCATTTAACTTTATATGCTTGTTCCCTATGAAATGATATTTACATACTGCAGGGCTTCTTATATTTCAATACATATCTCGTAAATTGCAGGTGATGAGATATGACATGACCTAGAAAGGGATGTTACTGAGACATGGTATATGTTGAATACATGAGCTATGATAGTTATATGTTAATTAATTAATAGACCTAGATGCCCTAACACCGTAGAACCCCTTAGACGGGTCTGCAACTTTGGGGTGAAATTCGTGTCCAACATCAACCGGTTGAGTAATTCTGGTGGCACGGGGATGGAAAGAGAGGTAGTGTCCAACAACAATCGTGCTTGTGTCACGATGGCACTGCGATAACAAAAGAAAACTTGGTTATTTAACACCATTCGTGCTTGTGTCACGAAGGTAACCCTGTGACTCTCCGCCGGTGTACTCAGGTTAAAGGAGAAGTCGGGAGCACACGTGGTTGTGCAGCACACGTGGTTGTGTGTTGAGGCCGTAGAGCCTGGGTCCTGTGCAGACCAGGATGAGTAGTCAGACTTAGCACTTCCCGGGTGTGTCGCTAAGTCTTGTACGGTGGGACCGTAGCATGAACTTGCTGCGGATCTTCATATGCAGAGTACACTGTATATGTTCAGGGCATAATCTAAAATATGATCATATAGGTTCACAGAGTTCTTTATAAATGAAAGAGTTAAGGAAGACTAGAAGCATAGTCTTCCTGTAGTTATTCTTTGGATGCAATATTTACATTCTTTGTTATTTCAATTATATTGTTTTAGAACTGCTCAGTGTAGTATTAACTGTTGTTAAATTTCATATCGTTTATTCAAATTATATCTGTAATCACATTAGTGCATTAGTCTGTTTCCATGAAGTACTCATTCACTGAGCGAGTAGGCTCACCCCTCTACTCAAACATTTTAGGGTTAACCGCGTGGACTTGAAGATGGTCAGAGCATCAGTGTAGACCTGCCACAGGAGTCAAGTACAAGATTAGTTGAGTCAGTCGGTCCTTGTCACTCTAGGTCCTCAGTAAGAGTTTAGAGAGAGAGTTGTAATTACAATGTTTAATATTGTTCCTCTTTGATATGTATGCTAATTAGCAAGTTTCATGTGCATAATGTGTGAAAGACATCGTGAATGCTTATACATGTATCTTTACTATTGAAGTCTGATTAGTAAAAGAAATGTTCAGATTCCTTTGTTAAGATGATATGTGGTTCAATGCGGGGAAACAAGGGTTTAAAAGAAAAGAAAAAGTTAAAGGTGTTCTTTGTGTTACATATAAATCCCATCTTATGCCCTAATCTCATGATTTGAGGAAATTGTGAGATCGGGGTGTAACAGCTTGGTATCAGAGCTTAGGGTGAGTTGTCAAGGACCATTAAGTTAGTAAGTTAGAGTCCTATGTGTGGCAGATAGGAGATGTTTGATGTTAGCTTTGGGGATTTGAGTATTTGGATATCCTGGCCCGATATCTGAGTACTTGGATCAACCAGTACAAGCTACTCTGTCTATTCTTTCACGTATGCCCTGGCCAGGTATACAGTGGAAGAATGGGCTAGAGATGAACCCTAGAAATGTTAGGGTTAGAAAACGAGAAAAGAAACAAGAATTAAGAGCATAAATGTAAAAGGAGATAGACCTTACATTTCATAATGTTGTTTTTGTTGGAAATGTATAGAAATGCTCTTATATGTTTGAATTGAAATGTTCAATACTTTGAAATATGGGTCTTTAATATTTGTTGCACACTATGCAGTTGTTGCATTTATTGATTTCATTCTTTGTAACATGTAGATTAGAAATCATCTTGAAATAAGCTTTTGTTTCTATAGTTTTGCCCGTTGATTCGAGTGAAATTGACACCAGCAGGTCTGTTTAGGTTTTCAGTCTGTACACAATTCGGCCGAGTTGTATGTGGTTCGGCCGAGTTTCCTTAATAGGCAATCGAACAGCAAACTGATCGGCCGAGTTGTATGTAATTCGGCCGAGTTTCCTTTTTCAGGAAATCAAATGGCAAGTTGATCGGCCGAGTTTCAAGCGGATCGGCCGAGTTGTGAAGCAATCGGTCGAGTTTCTGACCAATCGGCCGAGTTTCTGAGATGTGAGTGTCAGTTCAGGAAGAATGTAATCCTTTGTAGTTCTTGGCTTCAGGACTTCAGGTTTGGCCTGGTCCGGTTGGCAGGATGCGTTATTAGGATCTAATGAATCCTATCAATAGCATAATAAGAATAAGAATTGGAATAATTAGACCCACATCAGAGTAAGAATGTACATACAGTAAGATGTTGAAACCTATGGGCAAGATCAGAACAACTAAGAATTAGTTGAAATTGATATCTGAGGTTTAAATTTGGGGTCTCAAATGTGAAACCCTTAATTGGGAATAATAGAACATGATATGAAGCTCATAATCAGTTTATTGATTAATTTTGCATAAACTATACATATGAAATATAGAAAAGATATGTGAAATGTATATATGTATGGTTCAAGATAACAAGAATCAATCATGAAGAATGAATCATAGAATAGAGTATAATGCTTTTATGAACCCTAAAGCAAAGGCTAAGTAGATAATAGGGTTGAGCATTCAATAGGTCCATAGAAGTAAAGAGTCTTCAAAAGAGTAAAAGTGAAGAGAATCATATGATCATATAATTCATAAGACTAGAACAACAAACTAGTTTCTAAGCAAAGAACATAGGTGTAGTTTAACGAATGAATAAGTCATACAAAGGTAGACTGTATTCAGGAGAGAAAAACTTGATTGAAAGAGAAACTATGTTTGACCCATGCATGATCCACTTGTTTTAAAAATGAAGAATATGTAATGTATTCAACATGAGGAAAAACTAATAGAAGGACTATTAATTCAGAACGTTAACTTCACAATAGTATAAAGATTAAGGAGGAAATATGTGCAACATGGTATACATGACCATACCTATGAATAAGCAACATGGTCATAAGAGAAAAATTTAGAATTAAAGATGACGGGTTAAAGAGTAGTATATGGTAAGAGGACTATGAAACATAAGAAAGGGTTTGAAATATGATGGAGAAGTTATAAAATAAAGAGGTTGTGAGATTCAGGCAAGTGCTAATTAATCAAATATCTCTGTTAATAACTAAGTAAATCTACATACAAGAATGTATTAAGGGAATGTTTGAATACAAGTATTCCAAGTCTTAAAATCATCTTCTCTTTCATATATTCCTTAATAAGAGCAAGGTGGGAATGAAATGATAAGAGAAAATGAATCATATATGGTGCATAACTACCTTGGTGGGGTCATCTAGTGAATGTAATAGTGACATACAGTATGATGAAGTGCGATAGGAAATAAATTCTTGTGTGATAGCAAGAATGATGAATAATCTATTCCTATCTTAAATGCTTCAATGTTAATAATGCTTATCGTATATAATCATATGAAAAGGATAGGTAGCAAAAAGTAAAGAAGTAATGAATGAGCAGAGAGATATGGGAAAATACTAGCTTTGTGTAATATGTGTATTTGTTTACATGTATGATTTGTTGAAGGCATATTAGGGTATGAAAGTTGGTTCTACATATGATTTCAGTGTATGTGTGCAAGCTATATGTTAAATTAAAGGCGTATGATAGTTGTAGTAATTCATACCTGATATGCATCCTAGTATTGTGTATTTGTGATATGATGATATGGTTTGGGTGATGTCAGAACACATGGAGAGATACCCTGAACAAGGTAGTCATACTTATTCACTCATATTAATAGAAAGGGATGATAATTAGATTGTTTGGACAAGTAACCCTAATAAGGTGTAGCTTGTTATACCTAGCTCTAATATAACTGAGTGATGGTAATTGAGTATGATTAATGCTTGAATGACTGATACAATTGTGGATTACCTTATTACTGATGTTGAAACTCTAAAATGATATAATATGATGGTTACACTTTGAATTGTGTGTGGGCCCATAACCCACAGGTCCCAGGATCGAAACAGGATAGCATGGAATGAGGTGGTAATGCTTCACCTCATGCATCCATGACCCAATGGGGATGCCAAGGGTAGTATTGTGCAATTGAGTGTTGAATCTAGTCTTTTAATTCAAGACTGTTTTGCTATCTGAGCAACATGTTATTAAAGTTTAAAACAGCATGGTGAACTTGCTTTTATCACTTAAAGGTGATACAGAACAATAGAACTCTCTGAGCAGCATAAGTTGAGATAGTTGTATCAAAGTATCAGAGTTGCGCAGTGAAAGCGTGATGGTTTATCTTTGTATTCTATGTTTGACTGTGGCATAAAGAATTTGCTTGATATCATTGAGAACTATTTGAAATATGTTGTGATTTAGTAAAGAATTAACAGATCTAATGTTGAAAACTACATTCAGGTATGAAATACAAGAATATAATGACATGGAAGGCTTTAGAAGCCTAGAATAACCTTGAATGTATCTTTCTTGTAGGTTTATGTTTCGAGGACAAAACATTCTAAGGGGGGAAGAGTTGTTACGACGCCATCTGAGCTTAATTGGTAAACTAGGGTTTACCTAGACAATTGCAAAGATTAATTGGAATAATCATTATTGAAATCTAATTAATGACGATAACACAATTAGGATGTTTTAACTATGATAATAATTCTAAATATTCTTTTGTCTTGAGAATTAGGGTTTGAGAAACATAAACCCTAATCGGCCCAAAATAGGATTTTAATGATGCATGAATACAGAATTTGATAAGTAGAATGTCTCACTAAATGATTTTTAGTATTTTATGTGTAACTCTGATTTACTTCAAATTTGGATATGATTTGGATATATAAAATGTGAACGACATTGGAAAATATCAGAATTTTTGAAGAATGCTCTGACCTGTTTATCGGCCGAGTTTCAAACTCGACCGATCACATTTCCAGAATTTTACAGCAGTGTGATAATTGAATTTTATCTTTTTATTGGTATATCCAATTGATCTCAAATTTTAACTGTTCTTTAAAAACACCGTTTTAGACACTCTGTTAAATTGGCATAATTTTTGGATGACTTTTGAATCCCTACAGTAAGAGTGTCGGTCGAGTTTGTGCAGGACAAACTCGGCCGAATATTTTGCAGACTGCAATATAGCAGTGCACTGTTCTATTTTTAATTATTTATTGGTAACTACAAATGATCTCAAATTTTAACTGAATCTTTATAGATCAATTATTAACAACGTGATAAATTCCCATAATTTTTGGAGAATGTTTGATCTCTTAAATAAACGAATTACAGTAACTTTTGTATAACTGAATATTCAGCCTATATAATTAAAGTTAAGTGTTGGGTCAATATGCAATTGACCCAAGCAGCTCAATTGACTTATATGAGCAACCACACACACAAGCAGCTCTCATTCTTCGTCATTCACTCCAGAGAAACGAAAACCTAGAGAGAGAGGGAGAGTTAGGGCTTGAGTGGAGAAAGTGGGGGAATTGCTGAATTAGGGTTTTGCGATTCCAGGAAGGGTGAAATCAAGTAAGTTTGGATTCTTTGCATAGACTTTTATGGTGAATCTTCTCTCTCATGTCAAGATTCTGTCCTTGCTCTGATTTGATCCAAGATGATGTCGAAATTCCCTCTTTTCTCACCCTTTCTTCATAATCCCTCATTTTCAAGGTTTCCGAGTTGAATGGAAGAAGAATTGGGAGATTTGCTAGGGATTTGATAGGAATTCGAGATTCCCTGAGTTGAGCTGCAGTTGTGAGGTGTTTTCACACCTTAGGGTGAGTGGGTTCTTCCTTCAAACATTCTAATGCACGAATTTGATTATAACATCCAAATCCCTAAATGCTTAGCATGTGAATTCTAAATCCTGAAATGTTCGTTTGAATTAAATTATTGTAAGTTGATATGATACAGATTCCTTCTTTGTTTGAATGACTTTTTGATGGTAGATTCATATCAGATACGTATACAACACTTCTTAGTGAGAATGCTTTTCAGATTTATATCAAATGGTGTAATTAGGGTTTAACCTAATTGAGACGTCACTAGTGTTTCAACCTTATTGAAAAGGACTAGTAATCCTATAAGTGGTTAGGATGTATCTCATGGGTTATCTTAATTGAATTTTATTCTTGATACATGATATCTCAGTAAATGATATGGAAAATCTGAATTTAGTTAAGTTTCCATGATTTCATATCTATATTGATTATATAAGATTTGTTGGAAACAGTCTTTATTTAGTGAATGCTTATATTTTATGAGATCATGATAAGAGCCATGTGACAAGTGAATGAGGCAAATGCAACCCTAAGAGTAGGGTGTTGGCATGTGATGAATGAATAAGGCATATGAAACCCTAAGGATGGGGTGCTCAATGAATCATGCTATGGTAATATGAAAGGTCTCAATATGAGATGTGGTGATGCTTAATTGTTGAATTGTATGTTTCTAGTGCATTTAACTTTATATGCTTGTTCCCTCTGAAATGATATTTACATACTGCAGGGCTTCTTATATTTCAATACATATCTCGTAAATTGCAGGTGATGAGATATGACATGCCCTAGAAAGGGATGTTACTGAGACATGGTATATGTTGAATACATGAGCTATGATAGTTATATGTTAATTAATTAATAGACCTAGATGCCCTAACACCGTAGAACCCCTTAGACGGGTATGCAACTTTGGGGTGAAACTCGTGTCCAACATCAACCGGTTGAGTAATTCTGGTGGCACGAGGATGGAAAGAGAGGCAGTGTCCAACAACAATCGTGCTTGTGTCATGATGGCACTGCGATAACAAAAGAAAACTTGGTTATCTAACACCATTCGTGCTTGTGTCACGAAGGTAACCCTGTGACTCTCCGCCGGTGTACTCAGGTTAAAGGAGAAGTCGGGAGCACACGTGTTTGTGTAGCACACGTGGTTGTGCGTTGAGGCCGTAGAGCCTGGGTCCTGTGCAGACCAGGACGAGTAGTCAGACTTAGCACTTCCCGGGTGTGTCGCTAAGTCTTGTACGGTGGGACCGTAGCATGAACTTGCTGCGGATCTTCATATGCAGAGTACACTACATATGTTTAGGGCTTAATCTAAAATATGATCATATAGGTTCACAGAGTTCTTTATAAATGAAAGAGTTAAGGAAGACTAGAAGCATAGTCTTCCTGTAGTTATTCTTTGGATGCAATATTTACATTCTTTGTTATTTCAATTATATTGTTTTAGAACTGCTCAGTGTAGTATTAACTGTTGTTAAATTTCATATCGTTTATTCAAATTATATCTGTAATCACATTAGTGCATTAGTATGTTTCCATGAAGTACTCATTCACTGAGCGAGTAGGCTCACCCCACTACTCAAACATTTTAGGGTTAACCGCGTGGACTTGAAGATGGTCAGAGCATCAGTGTAGACCTGCCACAGGAGTCAAGTACAAGATTAGTTGAGTCAGTCGGTCCTTGTCACTCTAGGTCCTCAGTAAGAGTTTAGAGAGAGAGTTGTAATTACAATGTGTAATATTGTTCCTCTTTGATATGTATGCTAATTAGCAAGTTTCATGTGCATAATGTGTGAAAGACATCGTGAATGCTTATACATGTATCTTTACTATTGAAGTCTGATTAGTAAAAGAAATGTTCAGATTCCTTTGTTAAGATGATATGTGGTTCAATGTGGGGAAACAAGCATTTAAAAGAAAAGAAAAAGTTAAAGGTGTTCTTTGTGTTACATATAAATCCCATCTTATGCCCTAATCTCATGATTTGAGGAAATTGTGAGATCGGGGTGTAACATGACCAAAGTACGACCGTTTGAGGGTCTGTTCATAATGTATTGAATTTCATTCCTACAAAGAATTGTAATCTAATTCCTAACCAATTAAGAATTGAAGACACTTCAATAACCTAACCCTAATCGGGTGAAAGTTGTTGATTTCAATATAGATCTTGTTGAGTTTTGGGTTGAAGGACCCAAACGGGTTCCAACCCATTTGGGGGTTCATCCAAACGATCTCACACTTGTTTAGTGACACCCCAAGATCGTTTGGAGGTCTAGGATTAAAGAAATTTGATGGTTTGAGGGTCCAATTACAAGATGTTGATAATTGATTAAAAGTGCTGATTTTTAATTTAATTAGGGCTCAACCCTTATCAAATCATTTTGGTTTTTGGTCAAACTTTGGGCAAACGGTCTCAAGATCGTTTGGAGGTCATCCAAACGACCTCAAGAACGTTTGAGACAAGTTTGGGCCCATTTGGAGTTCAATTGAAGGGTTCAATTACACTTTGTTTCACATTATTGAAAATTGATGATTAGCCGATTGGAAACCCTAATTGAGTTAGACTTAACCCTAATTGGCTTTCAATTGAGGGTCACATTGGAGTCCAATTGATTGAGGTTCATCCTAATTGACTTAATTTGTAAGTGGTTAACATGTCTTTGGCCAATTAAAGGCTTCAACATAGGAAACCCTATTCAAATATAACCTATGTGTCACCTTTATGTTCATGCGGTTTGAACCCAAGATGGTCCACACTCGTTTGAGTCCAAACGAGTCCACACTCGTTTGAGTCCAAACGAGTCCACACTCGTTTAAGCCCAAATGAGTCCACACTCATTTGATCTCAAACGGGTTCACACTCGTTTGATCTCAAACGGGTTCACACTCGTTTGATCTCAAACGGGTTCACACTCGTTTGAACTCAAATGGGTCCACACCCGTTTAAGGTCAAGTGGGTCCACACTCGTTTAAGGCTCAAATGGGTCCAAGGTTGTTTGAGGTTAAACGAGTTCAAGGTCGTTTAAGAATCAAATGGGTTGAAGGTTGAAGGTTAAACCCTAAACCAATTGGAGACCTTCAAGGTTGATTATACTTAATCACTTGAAAGTGTAAAAGGTTCAATGATGATCTAATCTAAACCCTAATGGTAACCTAAGATGTTAAGGGACTAAGTGGCTAATGAATTGACCCATGATGATGGTCAATGGGTAAATGACCAAAATGCCCCTGAAAGGTTCAATTGAGTGATACCTTGTTTTAATCAAACCCTAATCACATGATAGTGATGAGTTGACTTGTGTTAATCAATGAGGACTTAACCCAACCTAATCTAGAGTGGTGTAATCACTAACTACTAGTTAGAGGAGAGAGAAAGTACCAATTATAATGGAAACTCAAGTAAAATACCTTCAATATACATGAATGTGCAAGTTTAGGTATGATCCACTTATGTGAGATCATGGAAACCCTAATTATGATAATTGATGAATCTTAATCTTATCTGAGGTCTTTAATGATGATGTTTCTCATACATGAGGATGTTATGAGATCATTTCACCATGAGGTGAATAGTAAACCCTAATTCTAGGGTGATGACATGTAATGTGAATAGTAAACCCTAATTGATGAAAACTAGGGAAACCTAGCTCTTGTATGAGTAGGGAGATATAACTTCTTTAAATAAGTTATTTACTGTTATCAGTTGATTTAACCATGCAGGTTCCTTTATGAGGATGATCATATCTAGGTATGGATGATGATACTATATTCATTGAAAGCATGTTGTTACCTTTATGAATAGTGATATATCCTGATGCCTTGTTAATAGCATCTTATGAGATTGATAGGCTGTGAGAGCCATGAATACCATCAAGGTCATGCTTTAAGAGATGACTTGTGATGAGAATATTGAGATATGACAATTGATGAGAGTTAGGCTTGCTACATTTAGTATTCTTCCTTCATAGCTTCTATGCTAATGATTAATGTTTGAAAACATGTTTGATGATAAAAGAATACTGAAATGTACCTAACTAATCAAGTATAATCATACCATGTAGAGCCCTGATCATAGATACATCATTGTCAGGAGTTAAATGATGGTGAAACAGGTTTTCCTAAGGGAATTCCTGGAGCACATACTTTTGAATATGTGGGGTAATATGGATGTGAATTTCCTTACATCCTAGTGTAGGAATTGATGTATATGTATCTTAATCTATCAATCCTTCACTATGTTTTATGTCGGGGTGATGTAACACTAATCTCCCGAGGAAATCTTTTATACCACATCGATGAGAGATAAACAAGAAATCTTTCGGTAGTGAAGAGAGTACAGAATACCACTGTGACTTTAATAGCGAAGTACCAGAATACCCTGGTAAGCTATAGTAGTAGAGACACTAGATGTCCTGCATGTTGATCCTCTTACTGACTGAGGAAGATGAGGTCATAAGAATCCGGCTCTTTTGATGACCTATGTATGATACCGATGCGACTTAATAGTGATCGGTTGGAGTATGAGCGGTATACCTCATCTCCGCAGGGCATAATGATGTTTGTAAAACATAATCAATCGCGTAGCATATCTGCTTAGGTTGAACCACGAAATACATTGGTTGATGTTACAGTACTTAGTATACATGTTTTTCATATTCCTTAAATGTTGTTGTTCTAATTGATAACAATCTGCTGCTGATTACCTTAGAGCTTTTATTGCCTATGTTATTCTTGGTTGCTATAATAAAGCTTCTGGAGGAGAGTTATAACTCTCGCTGGGACAATTATTTAAAATTGTCTCACCCCGTAGATTTCAACTTTTTAGGTGGTCGTCGAGGACGAAGGAACCAATCTGCAGGTGATCAGAATCAGCAGCAGCAGCACCAGGAGCAGCAGTGAATCTCAGGTGGAGATACTGACTGCTGAGTCATGTAGTTAGATGGTCTTATGTCGTCTCTGTACTCTCAGGTCCTTGGAGTGTTTTGGTATGAGATTTTGGGTTTTAAATCTTGAGATTTTGTATATGGCTGTATATAATCACTCATGAAGTGATCTAACAGAGATGTAATCTGTTTACCTTGTTTCTTATAAAAGGAGTTTCATGATTTCAAGATCTTGTCTCAAAAAGTTTTAATTTCCGGTGATTTTCGTATTCCGCTGTTAATCGAATCGCTTCCGCTGAGTTTAATCGTGTTTATCTCGGGTTTTGGAGATCAGAGCCCACATATAAGATCATATAGTGTCAAAGTACTACACATACCTCACTAAGGTCATCATCTCTAGTACACCTCTCCACTGCCTATAGTGCACCCTACTCCAACGCCCCACCCAATGACGACAATGGGGAAAAAAGGGATACAGATAACCCTCCAGATGACTCAGAGTAACAAGTCAATGGATCTAGAAGTGATCATAACCCCACAAATACAAAAGAAAGATAAGAAATAAGCCATTGCAAATATTTCAAGAAAAAATAGACATAAAGGCATACCACAATCAATCCTACAAATCTGCAACAAATTTGTGTAGCACAAACCATCTCCTTCATAGAGAATTCACCCACAAGACGCCCCCTCAAACTCAATAGTAGGTAGGCATACATTCTTCCACCCAGTCGAAAGGAAGGAGCCACATGCACATCAAGAAGGAAGGAGAATCAACCAATTTTCTCCCATATTCCTAGCATTGTTACCAAAAAGGAAACTAGTGATAAACATGAAGAGAAACACCCTGACCCTCAAGGAATTATACAAAGGATCACTGGCTATGTCACCCCTATGAAAGAAGGTGGCTTTCAACCAAGTGAACTTGAATTTGTATCTAATAGCCATACCAATGTCACCATGGTTCACCCTGCATCCCAACAACGTGATGACATCCCCAAATGGAAAAGGAAGGATAGGAATCCCACAAAAACCTAACTCGGTGATCTAAAAAACTCACTAGGGGTTATGGCCAACTCATTAAAGGAAAAGTGAAAGGTACTAGTCTCAGAATACAAATGCTCAATCAAAGGAATAAGATAGTACATATCAACTATCCCACACTAACAAATGCTACCAAAGACGGTCCCCTCCAGTAGCTCTAATTCCTTAGCAAGTAAGCCAAAATCTAGAAAGCCCAGCTCATTCTAATGACTCTGTAGAGATATGTTTGTCTAAGACACTAAAGAATACAGAGCTAGAGACAAAGTCAAAAACTATTGCCACAAGTGGAAATGACATTTGAAAAACACAAAGGGAATAATGAGGAGAAAAATTCCTAAGTTATACCTCATCACCCACTGTATGACCTCTATGATGCAGATTCATCCACAACATGCCTGGATGAGCCACAAACCACTCAACTGGGTGCATCCCTCCCATAATCCTACTTGGACCATCAAGATGCCTGCCCATAGCAAACACATATCAGAAATATTGGATTCAGATATGAATTCACTAGACAAGGTAACAATACATATTGTGGATATGCCTCCATCATGAAATCTTTACATGCATGCTAATAATCTATGATGGGTTCCTCCTCACACTAGTTACAACTTGTCATCTACAAACTCACAACCGCAACAAAACAAGCTTTGCGCCACAATTTAAATTGGCTTGATCTGACATGGACGATCGAGAAAATGTGAAATTGGTAAAAACAAGCAAATTATGAATAAAAATGTGTTCAGGTCACCTTCCACTCCAACCCTGAAGAACGTCAGGAAGGTCAAAATCTATATTTTATTGCCAAGGGCCAAAATGGGCAAAATAAAGCTCAGATATGAAGGCTACACCGCTCCATAGATCAACTAAGCAAAAAAAAACTCCCGAAGATACCGTCAAAGTAGGCAATATGGAGATCCTTTACCATAGAGAAGCACCACACAGAACCACTACATGGATGCTTCCATAGAATGGCTCGATCCATGAGCCCCACTGATGATTTAAGCGTTGATCTACTACTACCGCTCTCTCTATCCTCAAAACTGATGCTATTGAGATTTGCCTAAGTTAATATCCATCACTGTGACATTTATGCGAGAGTGGCTAAAATGAGAGGGATGTTTGAACCCCTCTCATTTAGCCTCCTTTAAAAGCAAAACTTCTACAAAATTACAAACATTTCCCATGATTTTCAACAAAATTTCTAGAAATTTTCCAAAAATAATAGAAAAATAGAGTGCATCTAAAAATTGCAAATCAAATACCAGAAAAAACATAAAAAATCTAAAGATTTCAAATATTCTCAAAAGTTTGAAAAATATCTATTTTCCTAGAAAGATAATTCTTTTCTTAAAGCTTTTTGATGGCCCTAGACCATGGCCTAAAACTAGACCATCACCTTTCTTATACCTGATCCATACGGTCATGGACCATGACCTAAAACGAAACCAATTCTATCCCTTGGTTTATGAATCTTTATAGGGTCTTGGATGATGGACTAAAACTGAACCAAGCATGCACATAATTTCTATAAAAATCCTTTGGGTCTTGTCTCATGATCTAAATGTGAACCAAATTCTTATTTCTATGATCAAATCTATAAGGACCCTGACCTGGGTTTTGGGATAAACATTTTTCCTAAGTAGGTTGTTTATAACTTTAGTCTAATCCTTTTAGGTGTATTGTAATCATGTGACACACTTATGTTTCAAGTTTGGTCTTGTTTGGATAATGTTTGAGCAATGTTTGCTTGTTTTGGACCAGAGTGCAATTTACCCAAGATGAGGGGTTATCTTGCAATATGTCACATGTTGAGTACGCCCTTAGTGATTTAGAATAATAAGAGAGAGGATGATGCTATGGGGCACATTGTGGAGAGCTTAAGTTTCATGTTGAGCTTGTGTGGATGATGCTTGTGCTTTATGTGCTAGTTTTGGTGTAAATTGCAATTTACCCAAAGTAAAGGGTTAACATGCAATTTACCATCTCTAGATTGTTCCATCTCTTGTTTGATATCTTATATAAGATAGATAAAGAGATGGGTACCTAGTTTAGATCTCGGGAAAAATATGATATCTTTAGTAGTGACAATGATCTATGGACAATGTGTGTTTTGACCTTGGAATGTAGTGTATCCGTTTGATGTAGTGTAGTGTATCAGTTTGGAGGTGTGGCACCCTTGGTAGGAAGAAAAAATATATATACTCTACCTATAGAATATCACCATAATCTTGCATGTTAATCTAAGTGATTGCATCTGGCCCTCACATGTGGACAATGTTCATCTAGACTCTTAAGGTGATGACACCTCTCTTTTGATCTCTCTTTCTTCCCTCAAGTATATAACCCCATACCTTTTCACACAAGTGAACCCTTTCATACATTCTTATTCTTCTCCTCTTGGTGGACGATCTTGGGAGCTTAAGGAGATAGAGGAAGTCTCCGTGGATCTTGGGAGGTCGAGTTCCTTGTTCATGGTGATTCTTTGTTTAACTTTCATCTTGGGAGTTATGTTTCTTAGTGACGATTTCTTTGGGATCATTTCTCCATCTTCTTCTTCCCCTCTCAGACATGGATCATACCTTGAATAAAGGATAAATAGGTTGTGGTTCTCTCTTTCCTTACTGATAACACCAAATTTTGTGATTTTTTGGCCCTTATTTCGTTATCAAATCTGCCCTTTTAAACTGTTTTCCTCTCCTTTTTGTCATGTTTTTGCATAAACAGGCCACACTACACTCTTAACTCAATATTATCATCTTTTGCAGAGTTTTCCTCGATTTTCAACTCATTTACCAGCAAAAAGGCCCGTCCCGGCCCACAAACGTGTTCCACCTGCATCGACCTCTTTACCAACCAGCCGGCCGATACGCTCGCTGCCCGACACAGGGCAACACAATACACTACCGCACAACACGAGGGTGCCACGCAAGAAGGAGCAGACAAGCGATACGCCATTTACCTGACAGGGAGCCGGACTCGCCACGAATGTTGAAGCGTGTCGCGTGATACATGCCACCCACCGGCAGGCGCCACTCGTCACGATGACCGACACAGTTATAGCCCGACATCCTTGTGCTGGGCGATACGCATATCGGGCATCCCCGAATCCAAGATGATAGAGCTGATGAAGGACACGTGGCGTCCGGAGAATCACAATTTCCCCCAACCGCTGCCTATAAATAGCAGCTACAGGACTCCGATGGGACAGGTCGGAATCTCTCGAAAGCCAACTTGGAAAAGCATCTGGAGCTAGCGTGTCGTGCCTCAGAGGTGTACCGGGCGATACTAGGTGAGCACTTCCCTGACCTGAGAGGGAGGGAATGGTTCACTTAGGATCGGCCCCGGGCTCCGCTGTAGACCGATATCGTCCAACAAGGACACCCGACATGAGTACCCGATACCCTAAGCAAAACTCTGGCCCAACACGATACCAAGCCCGATACACATCACCAGTCCCAGCGTGTCACCCAAGAGGGTACCACCCAACATGATCGTATCAGGCATGAGCGCCCAGTATGATACGTCCGCCCGTCATGTGTGTGTCGCTCGAGAGGGTGTGCCGCCCAACACGGGCGTATCGCGCAAGGCTCCCACTTGGTATCGGGTTGGAGGGGTCTTGAGGATCTGCTACTGCCTGTCGCCCTTCTAAATCAAGAAGGCGATATTTATGTTTACTTATTTCAATCATTTACTTTCTTTACTTATGCAATGTAACCAGACCCCTTTTATGCTAATGGAATTAGAAGAGTTTTAATTATCTGCTACTTTACGTTTGGTCCCTTTTGTTGGATGATTGTTTTGTTTAGCATCCGAACTCTAGCTTGTACGCTTGGATCACGTTTCGACTAGCTATCGAATCGTGTTTTCCGATTGCAGCAGCCTCGAGAGAGGTGTTTGGCTCTAGTGTTTTGTCCGATACGGGAGTACGAGAGTGCCCAAGATCGGAGTTGCTTTAGTGACCTTTCCACTCTAATTTAAGACCAACAACTTTGAGAGAGGTGTTGGTTCTTAGTTAGAGGTACCAACTTCGAGAGAAGGGGTACTGGATGTTTCTGCCGCCGCTTGTTTTACCGAAGCTTTCTCCTTCGTTCCTTACTAAAAGAAATAGTATTATCCTCTCTGTTTCCGTTGCGCAAAAACCCTAAAAATTGATAAACCTTTAAAATCGTAATTTTCCTCATAGCTCTAGTTGGAGATAGTTTTCTTTTATTTTATTGATCTTAGCCTGTTGTTCCCTTGGGGAACTTTATCATCTCCTTACCCATACCGGAGTGTAACATGTCGATTCTGTGTTCCCAACACTACCACCCTTGTCCCTGTGTTCGACCCCGTATATCTACTTCGACCTCGTAATAAAGTTGCGGGGGCCTAGAAGGTTTCAGGTTATAAATTTAAAAGTCCGACTACTTCAAATCCGCTCCCTTTTCGGACGCACGATTTAGGCCGATAAACTTGTTGGCGCCGTTGTCGGGGACAAGGAAAAAATGGTACTTTTGACGAACCCGAATCCACTAACTAAACTCCAGTGCCTCAAGCTTAGAAATGAGCTTGACAACACTCTCTTTTTCTTTTATATATATATATATATATTAACCTGAAATGAGTAATTCATATTATTAATACAAGTTTTCTAACTTGATTTTTACGTGCTATTCAGGTACTCAGAAGGGAGGCGTTCTTCTCAATTGAGCACCAACATCATCAGACATGCTGCCTCACATTGAACCACCTCTTTCAGATGGTGAGTGACACGCGAGAGCTAGACCTCACTCGCCTCTTCCTGAAGACAATGACCGCTATGACGACAATCATCAACATGAAGATCCTGAAACAGAACAATTCGAAGATGACCATTGCCGAGAGAGACGTCGTCATCACCGGAGGCGCATAAGGAATCAAAATAATTAAGATTAGAACCAAGGAGACAGTGACAGTGACGATTCCAATGAAGAAGAAAAGACCCTCAGGGAGTTAGCTTCCACCAAGGCTAATAATTCCATATGTCCTGTTGTCATCCCGAGATTCAACACAACCAATTTCGAGGTAAAACCATCAGTCATCTCTATGATCCAGAACAAGAGATTCAGAGGGAATTTGAAGAGTGATAATCCCTATCACCATTTAGATGCTTTTAAAAACATCTGTGACACCATCAAAATGCGGGGAGTCCCACAGGAGGTGATTTATTGCAAGGGTTTCATTTTTTCTTTGGAAGATAAGGCTCTATCCTGGTACCTCGGGCTGCCACACAAAGCTCTTAACGAATGGAGTGCGCTGGTGGATGCCTTTGTAAACAAGTTTTATCCTACCGAGAAAACCGTCCGGAAAAGACAAAGGATCACGTCTTTCATGCAAAAGTCGAACAAGAATCTACATGATGCTTGGGAACGGTATCAAGAATATTAGAGGGACTGTCCTCATCACAACTATAAGAAGGGTTTCTTGATAACTACCTTCTACAACGGTCTGACCCCTGAGGAAAGGGTTTCGCTAAATGCTACAGCAGGCAGTGACTTTCTGGGGAAGAAGCCTAGCAGGTCCAAAAAGATCATCGAGAACATGGCCGAGTTGCAAACCGGCGCCGACTACGATAGATCAGACAGGGGACATGCTAAGAAGGCTAGTGAAGGACCTTCAATTGAATCCAAGGCTCTGGAAACTATCATCTCTCAGATCCAGAGGATAGCCACTGATGTCAAACAGCTGAAAGAATCAAGTGGGAAGGGGAAAAAACAAGTCGAAAAGGTCATGAAATGTGTCACCTGCGGAGAAGGTGGACATGGGGTAGATAATTGTATCTACACCCAACCTGACGAGTCAACCGAAAGTGAATCCGAGGCTGAGGAGGTCGAGAAAGTCTCTTTCGTTAATTTCAAGAGGCCAGATCATCCTGGTTTTAATTATGGCAACAAAGATGCGGCCAAAAACTTGCATCAGCTGCATAACCCCACCAAGAAACCCCAAGTTTTTGAGAAAAGAGGAGGACAAAATCAGTTCACCAGGACCACTTCTTTCCAGTCAAACAAGGAAAATTTCCAAGGACAAGGAAAGTACCAAGGTCGCCAAGTGGCAAACACTAGTCAAGGTCAAAGTCAAGCCAAGGAGCAAGGTCAAGACAAGGTTTCAAACCAACCAGACTTGGTTGGCCAGTTGTTCGATTTTGTAAAAAGATAAGATACCATCAATGACCAGCTGGCGCAAAGCGCGCTTTCAAAGTCAGGAGTTCTGAACACAATGCAGGTCCAGATGGCGGACATGCAGATGCACCAACACCAAATTGATCAGCAGTTGGCCCAGATGGCCAAATTGATAAAGAATCCCTCGGGTAAGATACTCTCCAACATCGAATCTGCCAAAATGGTAGTGCTGAGATCAGGAAGGACAGTAGAACGTCATGAAGAAGCCAGACCATAAGAACCTGAATCGAGGACTGCAGCTGATAATCCCACAAAAGAAGACGATCGACAAGCTCATGACAGAGAACCTGAACCAAGATCCTTTGAGGAGTTATCTGGTAAGAGAAGCCCTTACTCTCCCAAGTTGCCTTTTCCTTACAAGCTGATAAAGGCACACCTTAAGGAGCGCCACGAGAAGTTCATGGAATCAATAAATAAACTTCATCTCGAAGTACCTTTTTTGGATGCTTTAGAAGAGATGCCGACTTATGCTAAGTTTTTCAAAGATTTGATTACTAAGAAGAGAAGAGGAGGAAGAATTGAAACCGTGCATCTAGCAAGTATGTCCTCTGCTTTTGTTAAATCAGATTTTCCCAACAAAAAGAAAGATCCAGGGGCTTTCACCATTCCTTTCGCCATTGGAGAAAATGTCGAACGAAAAGGTCTTGAGGATTTAGGGGCTAGTATCAGACTTATGCCCCTAAGCTTTGCGTAGAGATTAGGTTTGACTGATATGGTCAAAACCAATATGAGAATTGAATTAGCAGATCATACCTTTAAAAGGCCTGTTGGCGTTGTTGAGGATGTACCTATCCGGGTAGGAAGTTTCTTCATTCCTTGTGATATCATTGTCATTGATACTGTGGAGGACCCTGGCTATCCTATCATCTTTAGACATCCTTTCCTGGCTACAGGAAGGGCGTTGATCGATGTTGCTGAGGGAATAATCACTCTAAGGGTCGGAAACGACCACTTAGACTTCAAAGTAAAGGACGCGATGAGAGGACCATCCCTGTTAGAGTCTGCTTGCTTTGCGGAAAGCTACTACCAGTTCTGTGAAGAGGTAGAAGAAGATATCTTATTGGTGGACCCTCTTGTGAGGGCGATAAGCAATCAAGATTCTGACTCTAAAAATCCATAAGTTGTGGAATTTCTCAGCTATCTTAACCAGTCTGATGAAGACCTGAGCAATGAGGATGAGGTAATGGAAACAGTTAAGTTTGCCTCTCTTGAGGAGGCACCGAAAGAACAGTCACCCAAGGCCAAGCCTGAGTTGAAGCAATTACCAGAAGGGTTGGAATATGAATTCCTAGATCGAGAGGAAAGGAATCATGTCATCGTCAATGCCCATCTCACAAAAGATCAATTGGACAAACTTCTTGGGGAGTTAAGACTCCACAGGCAGGCTATAGGATACTCAGTAGAGGATATCAAAGGCATTAGCCCTGCATTGTGTATGCATCACATCAATTTGGAGGAATCTGCCAAACCTCTGGCTCAACCCCAGAGAAAATTGAATCAGATGCTGAAACAAGTTGTGAAGAAAGAAGTAATCAAGTTGAGGGATGCTGGGATCATTTACCCGATCAGCGACAGTAACTGGGTAAGCCCGATCCACGTAGTACCCAAGAAGGGTGGTATAACAGTAGTAAAGGGAGATAAAGGCGATGCAGTGGTAGTTAGGACCGTCACAGGATGGAGAATGTGTATTGACTACCGAAAACTAAACCAAGCCACTAAAAAAGATCATTATCCATTTCCTTTCATTGATTAAGTTCTTGAAAGGTTAGCGCATCACGACTTTTTTTGTTTCTTGGATGGTTTTTCAAGATTTTATCAGGTCCCCATCCTGCCAGATGACCAAGGGAAAACAACTTTTACCTGTCTCTATGGCACCTACACCTTCAGGAGGATGCCTTTCGGCCTGTGCAATGCTCCTGCAACGTTTCAACACTGCATGATATCAATGTTCTCAGATTTCCTGGAGGATAGCGTGGAAGTTTTCATGGACGACTTTTCTGTCTATGGAAAAGACTTCGATACCTACCTGAAAAACCTCTCTTTGGTTCTACAACGATGCGATGAGAAGAGTTTGGTTTTAAACTGGGAGAAGTGCCATTTTATGGTACAAGAAGGCATTGTACCAGGACATAAAGTTTCAAGGCGTGGCATCAAGGTAGACATTAGCAAGGTTGAAGCCATATCCAAGCTTCTTCCACCAAAGTCTGTGATGGGAGTGAGGAGCTTCCTCGGGCACGCCGGCTACTACTGAAGATTTCTCAAAGATTTTGAAACCGTTGTCCAACCTTTTGGTAAAAGATGTTGAATTTAATTTCTCTGATGATTGTCTAATCAATTTTCAGGCTTTGAAGGATGCTCTTGTCTCACCACCTATCCTCCAAGCTCCAGACTGGGATTTACCTTTCGAGCTTATGTGTGACGCCAGTGACTATGCAGTAGGAGCGGTCCTGGGGCAGAAAAAGGACAAAAAGCACCATGTAATCTGCTATGCTAGTCGAACACTGGATGAAGCTCAGGTAAATTATACAAATATAGAGAAAGAGATGCTCGCAATAGTCTTCGCTTTCGATAAGTTCAGATCTTACCTAATCGGAGCAAGGGTTAAAGTCTACACAGATCATGGGGCTATAAGATACCTAATGCAGAAGAAAGATACAAAGCCCAGGCTGTTGAGGTGGGCCTTGTTACTACAAGAGTTCGACCATGAGATAGTCGATAAGAAGGGTGCAGAGAATGTGGTCGCCGACCACTTGTCAAGGATCGTTGTGGAAGGGCAGAAGGAACCACCTATTAATGACAATTATGCTGACGAAGCTTTGATGATGATTGAAACCAAGGAAGAGAGTTTACCTTGGTTTGCAGATATCTGTAATTATCTTTCCTGCAGAGAACTGCCCCCTGACATAACCTATAACCAAAAGAAGAATCTCTTCGCGGATGTGAAGAACTACTACTGGGACAATCCTCTCCTTTTTAGAAGATGTGCAGATAACCTGTACCGAAGATGTTTTCCCGAAGAAGAGATCCTGAACATTCTGAAAGAGTGTCACGCCTCCCCTTATGGAGGGCACCTGGGTAGCGAAAGGACCGCTTCCAAAGTACTACAATCAGGTTTTTACAGGCCCTCTCTGTTCAAGGACGCTGCAAAGTATGTAAAAGTTTGTAAAGAGTGCCAATTGATGGGAAATATTGGACGAAGAAACGAGATGCCTATGGAAAATTGGGTTGAAGTGGAGATCTTTGATGTATGGGGGATTGACTACATGGGACCGTTTCCCCCATCAAAGGGATATCATTACATTCTATTGGTAGTGGATTATGTATCCAAATGGGTAGAAGCTGTTGCAACTCAAACATGTGACTCTAAGTCAGTGATCAAGTTGTTCGAAAAGACAATTTTCCCTCATTTCGGTGTACCTTGTACTGTAATAAGTGACAGTGGATCGCATTTCAGAGAAAGACAGTTTGAAGTGCTCCTACGAAAGTATGGAGTCAAACACAAGGTCGCTACGCCCTACCACCCACAAACTTCTGGGCAGGTAGAGGTTTGGAATAGACAAATCAAGAAGATTCTAGAGAAAACTGTCAACCATACGAGGAAAGATTGGTCAATGAAGCTTGACGACACACTTTGGGCCTACAAAACTGCCTATAAAGCGCCCATTGGAACCACTCCTTATAAGTTGATCTATGGGAAATCCCGTCATCTACCCCTTGAGCTGGAACACAAGGCCCTTTGGACGATTAAGTTCTTGAACATGGATCTGGAGAAGGCAGGAGAGAAGAGATATCTGCAGTTGCAAGAACTCGAAGAATTGAGGATGCATGCTTACAAGAATGCAAAGATCTATAAACAGAGGACGAAGGTGTGACATGATGCCCACCTGAGGAGGAAGGATGTAAGTGAAGGTGACAAAGTTTTATTATTTAAATCTTCCATTCGTCTTTTTCCAGGTAAGTTACAAACGAGGTGGTCCGGACCTTTCACCGTATCAAAGATATACCCGTCCGGAATGATGGACCTATATGATAAAGATGTTCCATCCAAGGTTTTTCAAGTGAACGGGCACAGGGTGAAAAGGTTCTATGAAGATGAAGCTTTCGTTAGAAGGATAGAGATCAATTTGCAAGATATGGATACTGCTGAAGGTGAAAAGTGAAGGACCTGGAGCTGTCGATCTGGGGACGCAAACTACAGCGCTCCTCGGGAGGCAGCCCGAGCTTTTACTTTTCCTAGAATAGGATGTTATTTACTTTCTTGCAAGAAAAACACTATGAACATTTGGACTGTAATAAGGCCTAAGTTAGTGCATGTGTCACATGCGCTGACTCTTCTGTTTTATGGGCCACCACTCTATTTTATGAGCATTAATGAGTAATACTATCTGAGGCCTGGAACTTAACCTTAGGCCAATGATGTTTTACCCATCAATCGCTTTTTCCTCTGCTTTGTTTTTGGTTTTTCATCTAGAATTTTGTCCTGAAGACCTTGTATCGGGCAAGTATCCCCTTTTTTTCCTGACCGTGTCGGGCAAAGACTTAGCCGGCGCGCAGAACACGCTTGTGTCGGGAGACGGTATATCGGGTGACAATGTATCGCTCATCGCGTCTAGCCATGAGCCGTGTCAGACGACACGCCCGGGCGGCGAGCACCCGTGTCGGGCAGCATGAGTAATTACCCTTGATTAGACGGATGGGACTGCTCGTCTCAGGAATGACTTGTCTCAACGGCCGACACGCATCCCGGATTTACCTGTTTTACCCCCGGTTGAGATTGCTATATATAGTACGGAGGTTTAACCGTGTCGGGCTACTGCTTTTACTCTTCTAACTACCCGTATAGTGCAGTAATTTCTCCTTTTGCTCGTGTGTCGTCCAGTTAACTTTTGCTTTCATGTCGCACAAGATAGCTTTAGATAGCAAATGTATAGCCCGACAGCCTGCTTTCCCGACACGAACTTCATATCGCGCATAGCGTATCGGGCAGACGACTTTAGTTGATTTTCTTGTATCGCCCGACACATGTGTCGCGCGACACATCTTTAACACATGCTTGCCCGATACCCTATATCGGGCGATAACCATGTCACCCATCCTTGTGCTGCCTCGTTTGTTCTTGTTGTCAGGCGACACACTTTTCTATCGGGAAGACCCTATCGGGCACTTTGTTTCACGCGACTGTATTGCCCGACACACCCATGTCGGGCAACGGGTATGACGCGTAACTTTTCTCCGTATCGTCCAGTTTTGTATCGCCTAGATTTTCTTTTGATGGATGACACCCAGACCTCGTATCGGGCATGAGCCTACGGTGATTTCCTCGAAAGCTTCGTATCGCCCGACACAAGCGTATCGAGCAAGCATCATATCGCCCAGTGTTGAGGCCAAATACGGTGGTGTCGGGTAGCTTTTGTATTGAAAAGTTTATCGTGCAATCAGTTTTTCTTTTAAACGCCGGTATCGATTTTAAGTTTTGCCTACCTAATATCGAAACATTTAAATAATTAATGAACTTGTTTAATGATAACAGAGATGGCCCGCTCAAAGCAAACCGTCGTTCGAGTTGACAAACACGGCAAAAGAATCGACACTGAGGCCGCAGCTGAAGCAACAACGGTCGGGCAGAAATGCCTAAATCCAGAGGCAGCTGGGCCGTCAACCGCTGAGAAGAGAGCAAGGATGGAAGAAATAACGGATCCATCTTTCTCAGAGGATGCAGCCGGAACAAGTGCAAAGCTCTCAAGAAGGAAACGCAAGGCTCGTGTAGATTTTGACGATGATGACCGATCTAGGAGGGCTAGAATACGAACAGGAAACCGACCTATGGTAGACAGAGAGCTCTTGTAAACACTTGTGGATACTATATCCAAAGAAGATGCCCCCATGAAGAAGGTGGCTTCATGACTGATGAACCCAAAATACCCACATTCAATCCAGAAGCCACTGGAGAAAGACTTCCACTGATTTTCTCTTTTGGGGATGGTCCTAAACCACCACAGAAGATAGACTATGATAAGGAAATGGATAAATTATGAGATGAATATAACTTATCCTTGAGGTCCATTGATATTTGTTCATACGATAGTGAAAAGGATGAAGAAAAGCAATATGAAAAAAATCATTCTATTCATTGTACTCAAGAGAAGCATTCATATATCCTTGATGACGAGTTCGGAATAGTATGTAAATTCTGCTCTGCTGTATTGCTGGAAATAAGGAATATACTGCCGAATTTTGCCATCAACTCCAGCATATACAGCAAAATGCTATTGTCTGACAGAAAGGACGGCTCAAAGTTAGATCAACTATGCTCTCAAGATACATGCCATGGACTTACTGATTTAACTCATCTCTCTTGAGGAACATGATCGAGACACGAGTTTTTCCTATTCCAAGAGCGTGAGAAATCACACAGCCTCATATAGCATCAGTATTGGGGGAGTTCTTAAGTTTATCAAGAGAGATATCACCAACTAGGTTTCTCCAGATAAACTCAAAGCCTTCTTGTTGGTATGGATACATGGTCTCTCTAGCTCCTGGAACAAGATCCCAGACTGTCCCTGTAGAGACATGGTAAAAGAAGGAGGATGTTTGGTGATATTTGTGGTGGCCACCTACATCCAGACACTACAGACGAAGTTGGAACACGCATACATAGCTCATCGTTCAACGACATCTGCCTCGCTGATGAATCAGGAGCAAAGCAATCATTTTTGGCAGAGTTGGAGCGCAGGGTTCCACGCACAATCTTCCTGCCCATCCTACATTACAACCACTGGACGCTCCTGACAATGTACACTCACCAACGAGCAGGAATCTTCTACAACAGCTCGGACAACAACAAAGACCATCCGGTGCAGTGTACATCAACAACGTTGACACCCCTCAAGCACTTAGTACGAAAATACTACGACGAGGTGGCGATGCTGATACAACCATTCATGGAGACGGTAGCAAGCAAATGGCACGAGCTCCAGTTCTGCCACCGCAGTCCACAAAAAATGCCTCTATCCAACGACTACGACATCTTCGTGCTGGAATGGATATCAAATAAAGAGACGCCTGACCAACTCCACCATATCGACTACCACAGCAAATGAGGAGAATATGTGTGGGAGCTTCTATCTGGCACAGGCACGCTCACCAGCTAACCCTCACTGGGTTAACATTACCCTACCTTATCTACTTCACAACTCTGGGATAGAGTGTGGAGTAAGTTTGGGGGGGGTACCATGTACTAGTGAGGGAGGTATAAATTTTTTTTCTTCAAACTCCACCCTTTTTGTTCTTTTGTTCTTCTCCTATATCATGTGTACGTATACATATACATGCTCATACAAAAATTTTGCTAAAAACTCTACTTATTTTGTCTCCACACATATGTACAAAGACATTATATAGTAAAAACCTGATACGACTTCTTACCAGTTTGTTTTCTATGTGCCCAAGGAGATGTAAGTTTTGTTATGTCTTTCTGATAACGCAGCCTCAAACAACAAAAGACTATAACTTTCCATGCCAAACATTTCAAAAAATAATCTCGCAACAGCTAAGAGACGTGTATGCAGAAGGAAAAAGCTGCCCAAACAGCAAACATTCCTCTTGTTTTCCCTTACCCAACAAAAATCCCAAAAAGAGAGAATAGCCTTATGAGAGTGAATAAAAGCATGAGAGTTGTGCCAAATAAAAAGAAAGAAAAAAAATATATACACACTTGTTTTCCAAAAATACCCATCTTTAGGCATGATAGATCTGGGGCAGTGGTACGTAGGATTTGAAATCACTACTCTAAAGCCAACTGGCTTGGACTGTAGGGACCACTCGCCCGCTAACGGACCTGTACCTGGATGGACTGATGGGAAACAAGAAAAACCCAAAAAGCCTTAAACCTACCCAAACACACAACTTTATGTTCCCAAAAGCTGTTTGGTGTGAAAGCTAACTTCGAAATCATGCACCCAAGTCTCGCCGAAGTTGTGGAGAAATTTTTTGTTTAAATAAGGCAGGGGAAGTAAAGTCTGTTGTTGGTGGTCGGGCCGTATTCTCTGTAAGACATCTCAATGCTCGCTC